>CM053502.1:112224416-112590351 GCA_028627145.1 Eidolon dupreanum | reverse complement strand
GACACAGAGACCAAAAGAGTCAGAAACCCGTGTCCAATCTCATGTGGATTGCATTTCATGTGGGACAGATAATAATTAACTTGTAATCATCATTTGTGAACTCACAAATACACTAATGAGATATACTAATTCAAACTGAAATAATTAAATTTAAAAAGAGAGAAAAATTACCTAAAAACAATAGTAGTGTTTGTCTTGCAGATCAAATTTGGTATTTTTTCTTACTTTGTGTTTATGCATAATCTTAGAGGATATAGATTTCAAAATTACTTATAGACTAATGTACTAAAATAAATACATTATGATTCAGTATTTAAAGAAGATGAAAGCTTTAAAAGGATTTTATTTATTATAAGACTATATGTGTACAAGTTCGAGTTAATTAAAATTAGAGATTATATTTTATTTAAAGTTATGATACCAAAATGTAATAATTCTTAGTCCCTGATAATGAGTCTTAAAACACATATATTTATAAGAAATATAAAAGTCACTTCAAAAGGAGTAACAATTTTTGGTTTTAAAATTTAACATTCTCCATGGTAACTATGATATATTATGATGACTTAACCATAAAGGCAAGTGTGAGAACACAATGAATAATTCATGCTGTCTGACCCTAACTTCATGCATTAATTCCATTAGACATCAGCTTAAGCTTTTGATGGAAAATCCATTTAAAAATAAACTGAATAGCACTGAACATAAATAGTAAAAAATGCTGTAAAAGACCATATGGTAAACTGCAGTATTTATTATTTTAAAAAGTTAATTTTGTTTTGCCAAAGGAAAATATAAATAATGCTTAAATATATAGCTTATTCACATGCTCCCAACACATTTCAAAATAGAAACACTCGAAATATATATTTAAAAAAATCATATCACATCCAGCTGGCATTGAACTTAATGTATTTGAAGGAACAACTCTGGATCTAAGAATATGGTAGCACAAGTTGAGAAAATGCAGTATTTCTCAATTGCCTGGCAAATCATTGACGATTCTCATGGCCTTCTCATACATTTGTCTCCCTAAGACAATAAGCTTATGATGCTAGTATTCACTATTTAGTACCTCATTTTTGTTAGCACTTAATAGATATGTTAAAAGAATGAATTAATTTTCTCTGAGTACAATTATCAAATAAAATATTAATAAAACTATATTAAGTATAAGGGGAAAACAGGCGATAAACAACACACATCTGGTATTGGCGACTTGATAACAAAGGATTTCTCTGGATGCCAGAGAGAAAGTCTAAACTTGGTTTTCCCAGAAATGGAGATGAGTAGGTGTTGACCCTTCTCTGGGGTATGAGGGTATGGTTGCTTTGTACTCTAATGAATGAAGTCCTAAGTAAACAAAATGATTAACCTGAACCAACACCTGCAGATCTGAGGACTTCTGGTCTAACTTTGTTACTGACCTCCTTTCATTCTTCTTTCTTTCCCCTTTCTCCCTTACCAATATATTTTTTAGAATAATGATGTTATTATTTTTATAAAGATGATATATGCTTATTACAAGAATTTCAATCAATATATAAAAGAAAAAAAGAGGAAATTTAATATCACACCACCTGCAATATACATTATTAACATTAGATAAATATAATTCCAAACATCTTTATGTGTATACACATACCTATGGACAGAAAGGTAAATAAATACATTTATGACAATGTATGTCACCAGGCATACTATTTTAAAAATATGAACCATTACATTTAAGTTTATATTTAAGATGAGGGAATTGAATTAATTGTGGATATTTCTGCAAAAGAGATATTAATCTGTTAAAGATCCTCTAAGTTTAAAAAATTATGAAAAATACATACATAGTTATATTTTAACTACATATTTTATTTTTAGATAGTAATAATTGGCTCTCAGTATCAATGTGAGGAAGCTAGTAATTTTCCCTCGGATCAACCTCTGTTCCCTAAACCTAAATTTTGTTAGTTAGATACTTTTTAAGTTGGTAAAGGGCATGATAACATTTACATACATTTATGTATTAATGATTTTCCATTGCGTATAGATTTTCTTTGGCTTTTTCATTTCTGACCTTAATTTAAATGCTCTTTTCATTGACTTTTACCATTTGTTAAAAAAAAAAAAACCTCTAGGATTTTGTATTCCTTGAGTCTTTACAGTCTTGAGAGTTTCTGCCTATTGCTTTCATAACAGAAGAATAATATGGCCAAGTACAGAATTTGGTCACACTGCTTTCTGTTGGAGTTTTATAGACATTGCTCTATGGTCTCAGGATACTGAAAGCCTTTCACTGGGGCTTCCCCATTAATGACTTTACTGGCTTGATTTAATCATATGATACTTTTTTTTTTTTCACCAAGAAGGGCTTCAAAGTGCTTTAGTTCCTGAGTTCTTTCATATTTGAAAGTGTCTGCCTCTTGCTTTTAAACTTGAATGACAGCACGGAAACAGCACAATTCTTTTGGAGCCTTTTCACATACTTTGTAGACATTGCTCCATTGTATTCTTGCATTAAATGTGGTTGGGACAAAGTCTGAGCCTAGCTTATTTTGTCCTCATCTTTCCCTCTGAGTTGTTTTCTACATGGATTACAATCTTGGAAGTAGCATAATTCACTCATGTGCCTGAAAGTTGGTTGCTCCATATTAATTTTTTCTTGGAAGAGGGTATGCTTCTCCACTTTGCAGATGCAATTCTTCCCATATTTCAGAGATCTTTTCTTCATATAGATAATTTTTCTGTCTGTATTTACTGTGTCTATCTTGATCCTTTTCTCTATTAAGGTAATTCCATTTCAGCTCTATTATGTCCATTGTTGTTTTTAATTTATTTAGAAATTTATCATCAGTTTTGAGTAAAGTCTTGGTCTTTAGAGTTTTCCACTGCAATCCGACTCATCTCATTCTATGATTTTATGATGTCTTCTTGTGTCATTATATGTATATGATTATTGTGTTTTCTTTTAGTAAAACTGCATGGAGAATTTTCTTCTATATTTCCGACTATGTTCCTAGATTAGGTTATGGATAATTTCTATATTACTGTAATCCCCCCACCTTTTTTTATCCCTTCAGATATAAAATGTTTCCGGCCAAATAAAAAAATGTCATTAACTGTTATTAGTTTTACTACTTTGTCTATTTCAATTGATGATATCTTTCATTAATATTATATAAACCTAGCAATATATAAACATTTATAATCAATATAGAATCAGCAATGTAGTAATTTCCTCATAAATTTCTTTTGACTTTTAAACATCTTCTTAATGGTTGTAATGGTTAGGTGTGAGTTTAAGTGAGAAAAGAATAGTTGCCACATGGAATATTATGAAGAATTCTTCTAGTTTATAACCAGCTTTTCTCAGTGATATTGTTTGTGTGTGTGTGTGTGTGTGTGTGTGTGTGTGTGTCTCCTAACCAAATCTCTCTACTGTAATTAGGGAAAGCATGAGGACTCTTGAATCTTTTGACAAAAAGATAAAGGGGATTTTTGCCCAATGTTCCTGATTATTTTTTATCACTCACCACATGTGAATTATTCTAATGCTATTATGAGGGGTCATACCTAAACTATATCAAATACTTTAATTTAAGCTTTCAGTTAACATCTTACAGAAATGAATGGACATCTACCAGAGAAAATAATTGGATACAGGCCAGATATTTCATAAGGACTGCCTGAAATTTGTGTGAGGTGTTGGAAGGCAGCATTTTGCAAAGGTTAGTCTGAGACTGGTTATTATTGACTTTAGCAAACCTCTTAGTTGATACTGTTGTGGTTTAAAGACATAGATATTAGTGATTTGTGATAATAAGAAGACACATCTTGTACTTATAAAATTTAGCATTCAAAAAATCACCAGTATTAATTTAGCCAACTCTTCTTCTAAAGAGGATAAAACTGATATTAAAAGTAGGAAATTTTATTTCAGCCAATTATCCAATCAGAAAGCTCTAAGATATGTGCATTTACTGACACATATCTTTGCTCTAGTAAGCCTTACTTTTCTTATTGTTATCAATAAATTATAATTTTTATATAAAGTTAACTGCCTTAATAGTTACAGATACCATACAATGACAATTTACTTTGTGCCAGCCACTTAGGCATTTTACACTTTTTTTCATATTTAATTATCATAAGAGTTACATATAATATACCATATTTCCATTTTATAAATGAAAAAATATATATACAAAGAGTTTAAGAAATTTGACGAGATCACGGATATGGTAAGTGTAAGACCCCAGGTTTAATCTGGAACCATCCGACTCTAAAACACTAAGTTCTATTGCCTCTATGAGTCGGTCACCAGCCACGAACATGTATTGAGCATCTTTCACACACCAGACACTAGTCTTGGTGCAAGGAAGATGAAGTTGAGAAGGTGAACAAAAACGCTGCTCTTAGGGAGCTTAAATTCTAGTGATATCCTTGAAAAAACTATCAATGAGTGACACAGTTTCAGTGAGCTCTTGGTAAGCATTTATTGAAGGTGTGTACAGTATGTAGGTATGTGTGATTGAATGGTCCCATTGGACTATGGAACACACTCTGAAAAGACCTCATAAAAGTGCAACATTAAGGTTAAACACTAACTGGTAGAAAATGAAGTCATTACACAGCTTCATATGGAGAAGGAGGCTTCTCCAAATCAATAAGGATGAATAATATTTTAACTGAAAATTATTTTTAAATTCGAGTAGGAAGCTAGAGGTCATTTTTTTTAAAATTATTGGGACAACAGGGAAGTATTTGCAGAATTACAGAATAATGAAAGAGATTTTTACATAATGCATAACCTTGCACTATAAATAGTTTACTCTCTTCCATTCCGTGGCCTGTAATTGTTGCAAATCTCTAGAAATAAACATTTAAATAATAATAATGAACCACCTAAATGTATCTACAACCCCAAAAGTGCAAAGCTGAAGTTTTCTGTGGTTATGGAATAAATGTAGAGGCTTAAGCAAATAATTATACTTTCTATAAAATGAGCTAAAAAACAAAAAGAATAATGTGTCTTTAGTTCTTGAGTACTTATAGGTTATATCTGATGTCTACTGTTTCTTATTTTTTCTAATCACTACAAGCAGTTTTTAAAAGCAAAATTTTAAATAAAAAACTATAAGAACCTTATATTAAAAAGAACAAAACAATAGTCCTTCACTTTCCAATTAATTTAAATGTTTTTTTCAATTTACCATATTTCCAAGTAATATGCACACAGTTTTATTTTTCCAGTTACCAATTTTAGATTTTCTATCAAGTTTTCTCTTTCAGAAAATGGAATTTTTAGCTCACCTTCACTCCTTCCTTCCTCTCTTTGCTCAATGTTGTTATATTACATTTCAGAATCTATTATCGTGACTATATAATTACTACTTATTGATTATTATTATTGTTATTCATTTTCCTTTTTATATCAATGGAGCATTTGGTTCTGGGAAATTTACTTTTAATATTTCTTTGGCAATTTTTTCTCCTCTATCTCCCCTTTACTCTTTATAGAAATCTTATTAGCTGGATTTTAGAATTCCTGGATTGACCTCACTCCCTTTTTTTCTGTACCCACCCTTTCTTTTTTTCTAATTTTTGGAAAACTTTTGTCATCTTATTTTTAATTTCAAAGAGTTTTCTTCCTCCCTTCCTTTTTTCTCTCCTTCCTTTCTCCTTTTTATAACATGTTTTTGTTTCGTGGATGCAATATCATCTCCTTTCTTTGAGAATTTTTTTCTGCTCTTTATATTGTCTGTTTCCCACATTATTTTTTTCTTCAAGTTTTTTTTTGGGGGGGGGGCTTCTTTTATCCATGGTAGAGGCTTTCTACAAGTACCTGGTGATCCTTGTTGTCTGTCTGTTTATAATTAGAAGTAAACACTAAAAAGCTGATATGTGTCATATCTCATTCCTTTATTAGCTCTTCATGCTCACATATTATAGTTCAGGTTTACAAACGTCAAATAATTTCATTGAAAATAGAGATTGTGTATTTTTTTATTATTTTTATGGAGTGAGTTTAATGAGGTTAATAGGCTGTAAAGGTTTTACTTATTTTAAAATAAAAAATTCTGAGTATTTCGTTTAAAAATGTAAGATTTGCTAATTTCTATTTTCAGATAAGTCCCTAAATCATCTTGTTCTTCAGCTTTTACATAATTGATCTAGAATCAAATTCATATTTACATTTTATCAAAAAACTTCTCCAACTTGATACTTTTAATTGTTTCTGATTTTCCACAAAGGTCTTTTAGAATTTGGTATAGCAATCTACTTTTAAATGTTAATCTCATTAGCTTAATAATTATTATAATGTCATCCACTTGTCTTTTTCATTACTCTGAATATTTACTCATTCATTAAATGAGTAATGTGCAATAGAACTTTCTAAAATTATAGAAATTATCTGTATTTTCACCATTTAATATGGTAGCCTCTAGCACATGAGACTTATTAAGTTAAGCATTTAAAATGTGGCTGCTGTGAGTGATGTACTGACTTTAAATTTTCATTATAGTAAATTTCAATGAAAATTTAAATAGTCATCCATGGTTAATGGCTACTATAGTAGGCTATAATATAAAACAAATATTTATTGAATGACTACTATGTGTTGGGCACTCTTCTAAACATTTAGATATATCAGCAAAAATGACAAAGACCCTTGCCTTTTGAGAGCTTACATTCTAGCAGGGAACATAGTAACAAAAACATTTACTATATGATCTGTTAAATTATGATATTACAGAAAAATAAAAGAATATTCAGGAAAAAAGATGTAGTGTTGAATGTGGAAAGTAGATGCAATGTGATAAATATTTGACAGAAGAACATTTGCATTTTTAGGGTAAATAAGTATTGATTTCATGTTATCAGCATTTCTACTTTGTAAGTGTAAAATAACATTTTCCCTCTCTGCTCTTCTTCCCAATAATTTGCAATACACTCTGGCTTTTTAGTCACTAGTCACTTCCATACTTTATAACTATGTTATTTACATTCAGATAACAGACATCCACTATTTTCGCATTCTCCAATCATTTGTATTTCTCCTTTTGAAAACATCACAAATACCCAGGTCCTAATCTCAATCGTGTAGTTTTAAAAGGGTTCTGAGGCTGGGCATGTGACCTAGACCCTGCCTTACTCAACCTGTGCATCCTATTGCCCTGGCATTGGTAATTTTTCAGGAATAGGGACAAATCTAACTCTGGCCCGTAAAAGTTGGACTCAAGATTTTGGTTTGAAATTGCTTGGAGAAAGAAAAATTCTCATTTCCTCTAAGAGGATACTAAAGCTACAGCTGCTATAGAGAGAAGCAGTCTTGCTACAGAGAGAAGTATGAGAATGGCATCAATATAGGGAAAGTGTTGGTGAAGGATGGAGAGAAAGCTTGTTCCTATTGATATTGTGGCTGTTTTACTAACATAAACCAACAATACCTGCTTTAAATTCCAGTCACTTTGACTTAGACAGTTTCATACTTGGAGTGAAAAGAATACTTTTCAGTTGATATTAGTGGGCTGAAATCACTGTATTTTGAGTCAGGAGACCTTAGTTACTGTCCTAACTCTGCCTTTGATTATCTGCCTGTCTTGGAGCCTTCATTCTGTGAAACAGCTAATGTGTGAACATGTGACTAAGAAGACCATGTCATGTCTTGAAGTTCTCCCACAGCAGAACACAAGAAGTCTGTCTTCTTTCAGCTGTTCACAGAGGAGGAGCCAGAGCTCATTTGCACAAGTGCCTGGCTTAACTCTGCTCAAGTGCCTCCTGCTAAAACAATCATCAAGTGGCTCTGGGACATGTGCTAGAATAGAGCTTGCCCAGTTCTGATGCATGGTCCAGCACTGAGCCAAAACATGTCATTTCCAGGGGAAACATAGCCATATGGATTGCTTAATTTCTGTTCCTTAAAAATATCACTTTTTTTTTCCATTTCGGATATTTACTGTGAAATACTTTTTGAAAAGAATTCTCACTAATGAATAAATTTAAACATCATTTGAAAAATATAGACTTTAAAAAAAATTAAGTAAATAACCTTAAGAAATACATACTCCCATGTATATTGCTATGTTTAAAGAGATGTGGTAGTGTGGGGTACCCAGTATCTGAGTGTATGGGTTCTAAAGTAAGTCAGGCCAGCTTTATACATATATATATATATTCTGGCTCTACCCCTTACTAGCTGGGGAACTTAAGTCACAACTTTTCTGACCTTCAGTTGTCTCTTCCATAAAATGGTGATAATAATATTATATATCTCATAGGGTTTTTATGAAGATGAAATGAGAAAATACAATTTTGAGTGGAGTGCCTGGCATGAGGAAGTAGTTATTAGTATACATAAGAAAGATACCTATTTATAATATACACATATATATTTATTTTATATATATGCACACATATATACATATATATCACATTTGTGCATGTATTTATTTTTACGTGCGTTCATATGTCATTTCTAGTGGTGAAAATTGAACATTACTCATATTTCTCATTACTTCACATATATAATTCCAAAAAAGTGAACATTCCAGAAGTTGCTTATTTTATAGTTTATAATGTAAATTATCTAAATTACTCATCTAAATGGATTATAATAACTAAATAAATTCCAAATTAAATACTTTATAGTCTACTTTGAGAGAAAAGACTATGAATCTAGCTTAAAACACTGGAGTGTCCACATAACACCTGACAGGAGTTCCCAAGGCTCATAGCAAATATAAAAGTGAATGGTGTTCTAGGATGCACCAACTCTGCCAACACCAGCAGCATATATTTTTCTTAACTTAAATTTATATCACAGAAGAAGAGTTTCCTTCTGGGTCAACCCATATAGATATTATTTATTTTCCTTTTTCCCTCTAACTGTTGGGTTTGCTTATGTGAAAGAAAAAGGGGGAGAGGTGAATCTACACAGAATTAGAGGGGAACTTCCAAAATATGTAATTGGATTTGGAGATGATAATGGAAATAACATTTTAAAAGCTGAGGAAGTGTAGGAAATTTTTTTAATACAAAAGCCAGTGGAAAATTTAAGTTCAGCAAATTTCATTTGTTTATGTTATGAAATAAGATTTATGTTAAATATTTTACAACATAATATTTCATTATAGTCAAATAGCCTTTTTAGTTTTAGTCCAGAATATAAAAGTTAAACATTGGCTATGTATGCCTTAAAAGCTTCATTTATAAACTTCAAGTGCATTAAAAAATAACCTACTTACTAAATTCATACACAAATTTCCAAAAAGGCATTATGGTAACTCTAGACTTTTATGTCAATGCATTGGCTGAGGGCACCAGAAGAATACATAAGCCAAAGTCATCTGTGGAAAATGATGGAAAAATCTTTTTAAAAATCTCCATGTTTGTGCATGAATAAAAAAGATGGAATATCTTAAGTTTGGTCTATTTCTACTCATAGGTTCTAGAAATTATCATGGAACTTGACAGAGCCCTCCTCAGGAAAAAAAAAAGATGTTCTTTTTCTACCTTTCATGTTAAATGTCCATTTCCCTTTCTCTCATAAAACCCTGATTACTCGAAGTTTCACACATTTATGGAGTATCTATTGAATAGTAGCATTAGTTCTAGATGCTAAATTTACACAGAAAAATAGTCTGCCATATTTCCCATCTTTGTCAATCTGGAGAACTATTCACCTTTCAAGTCTTAGCTGGAGGATATTCTCATCCAGGAAGCATGCTCTGGAATCCCTAGGTAGCACTGATACTGCTACTGCTCTCTTGAATTATTAATTCTGTACAAAGAATATATAATCCATAGCATTTTAGGACCCTAGATAGCTTGAGTGCCTATATTTCCCCACTAGTCTTCAGCTCTGCAAGGGGCGGAGACTGTGTTTTATTTGACTTTCTTTCTGCTGCCCAGCATCATGTTTATCAAAAACAAAACAAAACAAAATAAAACAAAACAGTTACATTATTTCTTTTAATGCAAGGTAGAGTGACTGAGTTCACAGCCTAATGTTAGTTTTACATGCAATACCTCTCCTAGAATGACTCCATCTTGCTGAGTTTTAAACTTTCTAAATCCTCCCCAAATTTTTAGTCTCTTCACTCTAAGCCTATTCCCAAAAGTTAGTTAATTTACTAGTGTGTTGACAGATGATGCAACTTTCTGTTTAAATCTTGTTATAGTGAACCAATTATAGATTCACAGGAAGTTGCAAAGATAGTGGTGAAAGATCCTGTGCACCAGTTCACCAAGTTTCCCACAGTGGTTCCATCTTACATAACAGTAGTACAGTATCAAAACCAAGAAATTCACATTGGTACAATGAATGTGTATTGTTCTATGCATTTTATTGAGTGTAGATTTATGTAACTGCTATTGCAATCAAAATACAAAATTATTCCATCACTACAAAAATCTCTCTCCTGATACCCCTTTATAGTAACAATCACTACTTCTCTCTACTATACCTAATATCTATCAATCACTACTTTGTTCTCCATCTGTATAATTTCGTGATTTCAAGAATTTATATAAGTGGAATCATACATATCATCATTCCATCATTACATTGTTCATGTATAACTCAACATAGTCAATTGCTGTTAACATTTTATCTTTCAAAGTAAAATTTAGAAATCTTATGTCCTTTTACTTTCCTTTACTCACTCCCATTTATAATATAATTGTGTTAAAAAATTTTCTTATATACATATTTGAATCACATATGACAATGTAATAAAAGTTGCTTCAAATTGTCAAGTATAAATAAGAAAACTCAATAACAAAAGGAAAGCATACTATTTTTACCCATATTTTTACTTTTTCAGTTGTTCTTTCTTGCTTCTTGATGTTTAAAGATCTTTTCTGTTATAATTTCTTCACTTTTGGCAAATTTCATTTAGCTGTTCTATTTCAGTAGGTCTGCTGGTAACAAATTATATTAGTTTTTTTTCATTGAAGAATGTCTTGGTTGTCTCTTCATTAATGAAGAATGTTTTCATTAGATTTAGGATTCCGGGTTGATGTCTTTCAGTATGTTGAAAAATATTGAGCCACTTTTTTATTCAAGTTGTCAGTATGACAGTGATTTTTTTTTTTTATTGAAAGAGTTTTTCTGAGTCTGAAAAATAAGCTACTTTTTTCCTAAGCCTGTGTGATGTGATGACCCACATGCTGACTGATAGTATCCTCAATGTCTTTAATGTCAGGCTAATTGAAACTCTAATCTTTCAGCCTCACAAAGGAAAAGCTAATTCAAAGCAGTGTGAGAAAATGGATTCAAGGATTGAACTTGAGTGTCTTAAGCTGATGTGTTTCTTGAGATATCTGACCAGACAGGATCAATAAAATGTTAAATCTTTGACATAACACAGGCCTATGGAAGAACTGATGTATGCAATTTTTTTTTTCTCACTGAGAGAAATCATAACTGTTCTGTCATAGTTTCTTCAAATGGATAGACATGAATTTATAAAACTTTCAAGGAAAAAATATGTCTATGTACTGGAGAAATTGCTACTTTAAGTTAATTTCTAAAAATATATTTATAAATTTTATTATGCTCATTATCTTCAGATAATGCTTTAAGTGTTTACTCTTACTCATTGTGCAAATCGATGTGCCATTCTACTGAAATATACTTCCATATGAACATGAGAAATTGGTCTGACATACTGAAGGCTTCCATGGAATTTGAGATAAAAGCTAAAGCATGTAACATTCTGGAATGTCATATGCAGAGAAGGAAAAAATAAAAGTGTGAGGAAACTTTTGAGGCTAAAAAGCAGATAAAATTAGAAACAAATTTTCACATTTGCAATCTAATTTACGAGCTGTGCAAAACCCCAAGAAGGAAATATAAATATATGTTATGTGACAATGTACTTCATAGACTTTTTTTAGACCTAAGGAAAACTGTCAGAAATGTCATGATGAAAGAAGAGCAATAAAATACATAACCCATATATCCAAGTCATCATTTCTCCACACACACAAGATCCTTAGAAATTATGGTAAAAGCAGCAAAAAGGGAACAAATGATTGAGTCCTGCCCTGGATTTGCATTCTCTAAATGATGCTATCAAATTTCTTTTTTTTCCTTCCTTCCTTCCTTCCTTCCTTCCTTCCTTCCTTCCTTCCTTCCTTCCTTCCTTCCTTCCTTCCTTCCTTCCTTCCTTCCTTTCTTTTCCTTGAAAGTTTATTTTTTCTGATGATGAAAGTAATACATATTAATTGCAGTAAACAAACACACAAATAATGAAGAAAATAAAGACATTGCTATCACCCAGAACTTAAAGTATATTCCTCTGAAAACATTTTCATCTTAATGATAAACTAAAGAATAATTAGCAGATGGTAGCGCTGATTCTACAGGCCTGCTCAGTGAATCTGGACTCTGGGTAACTTGTACCAGCTTCCTACCATCTACAGGGACTTTGGGAAGTCCACCAAGACAGCTCAGTTAGGGAAAGAGAAAGGGTGAGGAAGAGGGAAAAGAAGTAGAAGGAAAAGAGAAAGCAAAGAGTTGCTCAAATTTACATCTAAACATAGAGTTAAATGAAACCAATTAATTGGAATAAGATAAAGCTGATAGTATTTGAAAAAATTAGCCCTCAGCATAGGAGGAGGGGTCTTCCAGGCATCCTTAAATCACATTCTTTAGATGGACCTTTACTTCATTTGTTCAGTGTTTTATAAATTGTATCTAAGAACAAGAATATTATAGGTCCTTATGCTAAAGAATTATATGGAGATTCTAATACTGAAGGGTGAATAAAGGACAGTGTGTATGTGTGTTTGTGTGTGTGTACATGCTGATTTGCTTATTTTTAAGATAATGATAATCAGTTACTTTTGTTAACTGTTTCCTATATAACCATGCCCTATGTTAACAGTTTTATGTGCATTATTTTATTAATCTTCCCCTACACCATTTTATAGAGAGGAAACTGAAGGATAGAATAGGAAAATTATAGCCAATGGTTACAAAATGGCAGAGCTTGGGACCAAAGCCAGGTTCATCCAGTGCAAGGACCACTACACTCAACCACACTTCCCCACTCTCTACCACTGTAAACCAAGAACTTGTGGACCCATTTATTTTAAGAATATATTTCAAGGGAAAAAAAATTAACATTAATGAATTTTTTTACAAATTATGAGGTATTATTGAAAAATTATACTCTATGAAAAGGCAAGTAAAAATGCTAAAAGAGCCAATGGACATTGATTAGTATTCCACTCATAAAGCAGAACAGCTTTCAACAATTTGGGGTGATGGGCAATGGCATATTTGCTTTGTGAGTTTATTGTATTTTATTACGTCTCTCTAGAGCATATTTTAAAAAGATATAATGCCATGGAACCTAAATTATGGTAATTTCTGGCCCACTGGTTTTTCAAACATAGCTATATGATCCTAAAGATGTTGATAATACATAAACAAACAAACAAAAATAGCACCTCTTGGACTTACATTTTATAAATATTTTAACCTCTTCAAATAATTTAAGCAGTTAGTAGCTAAAAAGTCTTCCACTGTACCTATAGGTATCTTAATGGGTTAAAAAATAAAAATTCTCTGTTCTGTACTCACTGATAATTTATCATTGAAAAAATAAATGTCAACCTGAAAACAGAACAGCAAGTTATTATTTAATAGGTATAGAGTTCCAGTTTTTCAAGATGAAAAGAATTCTAGAGATTTGTTACACAATGTGAATGTACTTAATACTACTGAACTTAAAAATAGTTAAGATAGTAAATGTTATGTGCCTTTTACCACAATTAAAATAAAATAAAATAAAATAATCAGTCACAGGTCAGATTTTTCTGTCAGGGCCTTCTCTTCTACCCACTCTGGGCCTTCCTTTTTGCTATATATACCCACCTTGTGAGGAAAAGAGAAATGTATTTCCATGAAAATTAGCAGTGGTTCTAAGTAGTGTTGGTGGCCTACCTGCTTATATCCAAGTGTGGGCATTTTCATAGTTCCTCTGAATACCACAGGATAATTTGCTTTCAGAAGTGATGCATAGAAAAGGATCTCCTCTCACTCTAGCTTTACTTTTCCTACTAGAATTTTATCTGCATTTCTCCAGGATTTTTCATAGTAGGTATTGGGCTTGATTAACACTCCTATTGAGAATTATCTCCATATTCTTTTAATATAGTTACCAAAGAGGGGAAGACTTCATATCTAATGCCTACTGCTTAGCACATTCCAAAGAAAGAGACTTGAACAGATTCTCTTTGTTTCATTAGGAACTAAAAGTTAGACCAATTGTTTCTCAGTGGACATTTGGGCTGTTTCTCACTAACTGGCAGCTCTCTGGCTAAACACACTCTGCACATTCTGGTGAGAAGCCAGTTTTTGCAGGTCAAAGAATGAGTCATTTGACAAATAAATCTTCAGGCAGTTGACCACAGAGGACATGGGGTAGTATAGCCTCCCAGAGCCCAGGCTCCCCTTTCTTGTGGAGATTAAGTTTAGTGTAGAATTCCAAGCATATCAGTGCTGCTTGGAAAATGTACACTTCCAACTTAATCAAAACCCAGTTTTATTAAGGTTCCTCCTACTGGACAATGTTTCCTTTGGCTTTAATCTAAGCAACAGTGGCCCAAACTAGGATCCCCATTCTGCTAGAGTCAAACTCAATTGTACTGTTGATCCTAGAGTTTGACCAGTTTCAGAGAGCCAGAGCTGGCAATAAAGGATCAAGGAAAACCAACAGCTTTCTCAAGATACAGACTAGAACACATTTGCTTCAGCAGCAGCCTTGCTAACCTAGCTTCTCCTTTGAGAATTTGACTTGACTTGGAGGGGTCCGTTTTCAGTGAGGTGAATGAAGAGTTGGCAGTCTGGCTCTCACTTACTGTAATTGAGTCAGACAATTAAATTGCCTCCCAGTTACTGAAAATGTAAACCACATACACCGTATGTAGGTCACAGCATTCCAGTGGTATGTGTTTGGTATAGTGACTTAATGCCTGGATGTGGACAACTCTTTTGAGTCAAAGCAGCAGAGCGTGCTGGCTCAGCAGATGCACATGCACGCAACAAGGACAACAGCAAAGATCTGTAACCTTGGAAGATATCCTAGAATTGGCGCTCCAACACATGGATTTATTTAGACAAAACAATGTGTCAGCTTATCATTGTGCTGTAATTTTTGGATAGCTTTTCTTAAAATATTAAAACGAAGTGTGTTTATTAATGAGTGCCTTCCTTTACACACAATCCATAAAAACCTCTGTTTTCCTCAAACTCAAGTTGTATTCAAGTTGTACTTCAAGATGAAAAATAAAATTCTCTCTTACACTGGTAAAGAATCTAAAGTGAAACTGACAGGTATTTGGGCCTCAGTTCATGATGTCAGTTAGCCTTTGGAGAAAGTGGTTTTAGTGACATTATCAGAACCGGGGAAAGAGTTTGGATCATGTGTATGTTTAACTTGACAATATGAATGCCAGTACAGTCGATTGATTATTGTTAATATAGGTAGTGATGAGAAAGAAATGGATTTTATAATCAATCTTATTTTCAGATCAGTGACTTTTTACAACCTATAATATCTTGTCTTCCAAATACTATAAACAATAGATTGTTGTAAGTTTTACTTTAAAGAAAAGTTCCTTGATCTGTATCTGGATTTTCCATGGCAGATATTCAATCTTAAGAATATATCTTTCTCCAATGCCACATGTTTTTTTGATATCTGGCTCCATCATCGAGTGTTGCATTTTTAAAGAATGCAATTTTCCTAGTTTAATAAAAGCAGAATTATCAAGATGATTGTGTGTGTATGTATCTCTCTGTGTGCCTATGGGCCATAAATGTTTCCTATAAAAGCATCCTAGTGGATCCTTATTTCAATCTGTTTCTCCATACCTAGTAAACCATGTTCTTAGAAATATATTAATTGTTTAATGAGAAAATCCAGTGTTTCCCTGGCGGGGTGGGGCTCATAAGTAGCCCCACTTCTATTTGGGATATTCTGATTATGAGTTTATCTCCAGCAGCACCAAATTTTTTTTCCAATACTCTCAGGTTAACAGAAAAAGTATGAACCTGTGAGACGCTATTTTTCTGCCACCAGTCTTACCTCTTTCCATTTTGAGTGTCACAAAAGGGTATAAAATTTCTCGACTTTGGAGCAGCATATTTATGCTAGCTCTACCTCTTCAGAGCTACCTCAAAGCAACTTTCTCCTGGAGGCATCCCTCACCCAGAGAGTGAAGGTAAATGCTCCAGGAAAAGGCTGCACATTGTATTCTTCCCAAGTATCTGTCTTGACACAATGATTAAAAAAATACAAAACTAATGTGAAAAAAGGTCATTATTCTTAATCCTATTTCCATTCAATCATTTCATTTTTTTATTTCTAATTTAAAGTATGCATTTAATTAGGGATAGTATGTAGTGTTTAAGGAAGTAATGAAGTAACATGGGTAATATGTGTATGTCCTACAATTTAGACTGACTGACAAATATATACACAGAACACATAAAATATTAGAATACATCTTGTTAAAACCAAGGCTCACGTTTCTATTAAATCTTAACAAAATTCTATGTTATTCTTGTTATACAGAATTATTTGTTATATAATTCTTTGTTATAAAAAAAACTTCTTATATAGCACACATAAATAAGGCATAAATAGCCAGAGGCAAAATTATTATGTACATTATCCATAACATTAGTTTAAAATGCTTTTATACTGAAGAATTTTAAAAGATGCCCAGATGCCAAATAAATTTGCCTGCCCCCAAAATTCCCCCAAACTCAGAACATACTATCTCATCTATGACCCATAAACCCAGTGAAAAAAAAAAAACTCTTATTCACAATAGCAGTGAATACACAAATACCCGATTACTCTTAATGAGAAACATGTTACCAAGTTAAAGAAAATTATACTTTACCAAAGCATTTACAAGAAAATTTGAATAATAAGAAATAAAATGTTCTTATTTTAAAAGAATGTTAACAATTCTTCCTAACTTATAATATAATACTAACATAATCTCAATGAAACATTTAAAGCAGAAATGACGAAATTATCAAATTCATCTGGAATAATCAGATATGCTACATTCCTAAAAAGCATGTCCAAAGGCTGGGCACCATGGATCATTGTTGGGGTTGGGAAGATGAGGAGGGCCTCTTCCTCACATGGGGAAATGTCTGACCTAAGACAGTGGCAGACTCCAAAGACATGATAAAATAGAATTGGCAACTATGTAATAAAACAAAGTTCAATACCAGGAAGGCAAGCAGAATTGATGGCAAAGTAAAGTAGAACTCCCAAAATCTCGAATCCTAGAAGTTGAGATAAAATGTTAGTAGTAAATAATACATAGAAAAAGATGTGAAGAAATACTTTAAAATAGATCCTGCTTCTTGTCACTCAGCTAACCAGGATGTAGTTGGTGAACAGTTTGCCACGGATGTTTAAGAATAAGCAAGGGAGAATGAGAAACTTGGGACTGAGAAGAAAAGCGGTGACATCCTCTATCATTTGTTAAAACTCATTAATAAATTATTAACTCGAGCAACATGAAACAAATGCAAGAGACAGACAGAATCTAGTAATGATAAATATGGAATAAAAGAAGCCTCACAATTTAGTCTCACATAAAGGTGTGTTGAAAGAACTGGTTAGCAGTTTCTATCTCACATTTCGTTATAAAATAAAAACATTTTAAGTGACATAAAGAATCAACTATGTTTAAAAATAAAAGAAACAGACGAAAAAAAGAAATGGAAGTTTACTGATTCAACAACTATTACAGAGTCCCTACCATGTAGCTGGTGCTATTCTTGGTGCTGGGTGTACAACAGCAAACAAAACTAAAAGTCCTTGCCTTTATGGAGCTTATATTGTGATGGGGAGAGACATGCAATAAACAAATAGACAAGTAAAGTCAAAGCTTGTCAAGGGTAAAAGAGCATTATAAGCAGAGGGTGTAGTAAGTACAAAGGCCTTTTGATAAGAGCATTCCTGGTGGATTGGGGGACTAAAAGGTCTTTGGTGCAGCTGGAGTGAATGAATGAGGGTCAGGATGGTGGGAGATGAAATCATAGGCACAGAATGACATGACATCAGGGCACACTGTAGAACATTGGAAGCCATGAGACTTTATTCTAAGTGAAACAGGAAGTCACTGAATTATTGTAAGTAGAAGAGTGAAATCATCTGACTTACATTTTAAAAAGATATTTCTGTCTACTGTAGTGAGAATAGACCTTAAAGAAGCAAGAGAGGATGTTATTTAGAGAAATCTAGGTGAGAGGTGATGTTGATAGGTATTTGTATTATGGATGCATTTTAAAGAGATAGCCAATAGGATTTCAGGACAAACCCAATGAGGATTTTGAAAAAAGGACAGTTCCCAAGATGATTCTAAGTTTTTGGTCAGAGTAACTGGAAAGATGGAGATGTCGTTTATTGAGATGGGAAATCTGTGGGAGGATCATTTGGGGATATGATTAGCAGTTCACTTTGAACATGTTAGTTTGAGATTTTGATTAGCTAGCCAAGTGGAAATTTCAAGTGGGTTGTTAGATATAGTCTGACATTTAGGGAGGCAGATCTGGTTTGGAGATAATAAGTATTAGAGTTTTCAGAATTTGAGTAGTGGTTAAAGTCTTGAGACGTGAGTGAAAAAAGGATGAAAAGAGAACCAAGGACTGAACCTCAGAACAGAGACTGAAGAAATGAGGAGAAATCAACAAAGGAAACTGAAAAGAGCCACCAGGGAAGTAGGAAGAAAATCAGAAGAGAGTGTTATCTTTAAAGCTGAGGGGGATTGGGGGAAATGTTTCAAGGAGGAAAGATCATTTGAGCCTAATACTCGTGATAGGTCAAGTGAGATGAGAATAGAAAATTGTATTTTTGCATATTTGCATAGATATGGTTATAGAGTAAAGAGCTGTTTTGGTGGAATGACTGGAACGAAACCAATTGGTGTGGGTTCAAGAGAGGATGGATTCAAAGGAATTTAAGACAGTGCACAGAGATAACTTTTTGAAGAGTTTTGTAATAAAGGGGGAAAGAAAATAAAAATACTTGGAGAGAGATAAGTATTCAGGATGGGAATTTTGGTTTCTTGGTTGTTTTTTAAGAAGAGAGAAATGACAATACATTTGTTCGCCAATAAGAAATTACATAGTGGAGAAGAAAAAAATTGATAATGTCGGGGAAAGAAATAAATGATGGGAACAGTGGCCTTGAGTAGGTGAAAGTGGATTCTAATATAAAAGTGGAGGAGTTAACCTTTGTAAGATGTGAGATAGTTCATCAAAAGTAACATGAGGCAGCATGGATATATGGACACAGATATAGGCAAGGTGATAGATGCAGTGGGAGGGCATGGTAACTAATATTTAGTTAGTTGTTGTAGTTTTCAATTATGTCTACCAACGGTTTTTCCAACTCTGTATTTGCATAGTTTCACATATCTAGAGGCTGAATTTATTTTTCGTCCCTTGAATTTACCTGGCCCTGTTTTGTATTTTACTTCGACCAATAGAATAAGATGGGAGTGATGTACTGGAATTTCCAAGCTTGAGCATTAAGAAGTTGCCTATTTCTGCTTGCTTCTTCTTAAAGCCCAGCTACTGTACTCTAAGTAACTCCAGGCTAATGTTTAGGGGACATTTGCAGAACTATGTAGGATGAGAGATCATTTGGAAATCTAGGCCAGCATGATTCTCTGCTAAATAATGGTAACTGCTACACTTGGTACAGAGGAACTGCCCATTCAAGTCTTGCCCAAATTCCTGATGCACCAAGTATAAGAAATAATGAATAATTTTTTCTCGAGCCAGTAAGTTAGGGGAGCTTTGTTAGGCAGAAATAGTTAATTAAAATTAAGTAAAATTTTAAAAAATATCACCTGAAAGTGTGGGTGGAAAAGGTGTTAGAAGTTTGAGGGGAGAAGAAAAGATAGGAAAAAGTTAGACAGTAGGAGATTTAGGGAAAAATGGTATGATTGTTGGGAAGCACAAAGGTGAATTTAAAGAGAAAACAATCAAAGTGTCTATTAGTTTTTCTCCAGACTTGGACTTGGAGACGGTTGGATTTCATCTGGGTTGGATTTGTGACAGATGAAATGGTGAATTAAATGGAAGGATCTTGAAGGTATGAAAGGGAGATATTCTAATGACTGTCTATGGGATTCCATCTCATGGTAAGTAAATCTTACATTTTCAAATGACCTCTCTGATGATTTAAAAGAAATAACACACTTTATCAATCTACATAGAACTCTGATGGGAAAGAATTATACCTGTATTCAATTGGCTCCCCTCACGACCATCCTTATTTTCTTTCTTTTTTTTTTTTCTGTCCTTATCTTTCTTATAATAAAGCAAGGAAACTGAGTTCCAGTCAAGATGGTGGGGTAGGCAAACATTGTGCTTGTCACCTCCCATGACATTAAAATTATGACTAAATTATCGAGCAATCAACCTGGAGAACCATCTGAAGACTAGCTGAACAGAAGCCCTATAAGTAAGGATATAAAGAGGCGACCACATCAAGGCTGGTAGGAGAAACAGAGATACAAAACAGGCTAGCTCCTCACTTGCATGTGGCAGTTGAGCACTGAGAGTATATCTTGGCTGAGGAAATCCTCCTGGAGGAGCCAGGAGCCCTAGCCCCACAGTGGGGCTCCTCAGCCCAGGGTTCCAGAGCCAGTTAGAGTCCCCATAAAATCTGACTGAAAATCAGTGGGAATTATGATGGTTCAGGGGATAGAAAAGGTATCCAAAAACCCAGACATCCCTTTTAAGGGCCAACACACAGACTCACTCACTCATAGGCACTCACGCTTTGCTCTGGTGGAGGGACAGCAGGTCAGGAGATGCCAGAGACACACAGAGAAAGACTGAGATGTATGGCTTCAGGGCGAGGGCTCAAGGAACAGCCAACATTATCTCTGTGTTGAGCCCTCTTCATGTGCGGCCAACAGGTGTGTGCCATCTTGCCTGTTTTAAGCCCCCACCCCCCTCCACACACACACATATAGCCAAATTTAAATCTGCATTGGCCTGGTGAGACCTGCTAACTCCACCCCAGTGACTCCCTAGGACCCCGCCTTCCCCAACTTGTGAATTTCCAGAGCCATATTTTTGGCTGAGTAACCAGCCCCACCCAGCTCTCTCTCTTCAGAAGGCTGTTTTAGGAGCAATCAACAGGTCTTGACTCGAATGCCTGTGGAGATAATTTAGGTGGTAGGCAACCAGCCTCAGCCCAAGCTATCATATTTCTTAAACAAATCTCAGGGGTCTGTGGGCCCAAGGCAGGCAGCAGCTAGCCTTGGTGTGATCTGGGATGTTTGTGAATGGTCACAGGCTCAGCAATGGCACCAAATTTGAATCTGCACTAATCTGGTGAACACCACTCACCTCACCCTGGTAACTTCCTGGGACTTTGCCTAACCCAACTCACATACCACCCAAAACTCTTTTAGCTGATGAGGCCTATAGGCAGCTAACAGGGGTCCAGCCCCACACTGGGTCTCCCCAGCCCAGAGTTCCAGTGCTAGTTAGAGGAGCACCCACAAAATCTGACTGTGGAAATCAGCGTGAATTCTGACAGTCCAAGAGACAGAGAGGCAGCTGAAAACCAGACATCCTTTTTAAGGGCTTTTGGGTACCCTGGACCTTGTGCTAAACTTCCCCAGGAACTGGTGGTGGCTGGTGTTGGTTCACCACCTGGCCTTTCCCGGGTGTCTCCAGGTCCAGCACAGGCAGTAACTAACCACGAATTGCTTTATCAGCTCCTACCAGGTAACCCTGGTGGTCTCAGGCAGTGGCTGGCCATGGCCTGCATGGGAGCCCCTCTCAAGGGGTGGTCTCAACAGGCACATGAGCACACTGGGGTGAATCTCACTCTGTGAGAACAGCCCACACAGCATTTCATACCTTGTAGTCAAGGCCAGTCCTCATAGCCAGTCAGCCTGAGTCAATTCCACCCATTAATGTGCCAACAGCAATCAAGGCTTAACTACAATAGGAAAGCACACATAACCCATATTAGGGATACTCCTGGAGCACTCAGTGCAAATGACCAGGGAAACTGCACCACTGGGCCACATAGGGCACCTACTACACAAGGCCACCTGGCCAAGACTGGAAGACAAAGCAAATCTACCTAATACATAGAAATAAACACAGAGAGGCAGCCAAAATGAGAAAACAAAGAAACACATCTCAAATGAAAGAAAAGGAGAAAATTCCAGAAAAAGAACTAAATGAAATGAAGGCAAGCAATCTACCAGATACAAAGTTCAAAACATTTGTTATAAGGATGCTCAATGAATTCAGAGAAAGAATAGATGATCTCAGTGAGAACTTCAACAAAGAGATTGTAAGCATAAAAAAGGATATATAAATCATAAAAAAGAACCAGTCAGAAATGAATACAATAGCTGAAATGAAGAATACACTAGAAGGAATCAACAGTAAATGAGATTAAGCAGAGGACTGATTCAGTGATTTAGATGACAAAGTAGCAGAAAATACCCAATCAAAAAAGAAAAAGAAAAAAAGAATCATAATAAATGAGGATAGTTTAAAGAACCTCTGGGACAACATCAAGCATAACAACATTCTCATCACAGGTGGACCATAGGGAGAAGAGAGAGAGCAAGGGATTGAGAATCTATTTGAAGAAATAATCATAGAAAACTTTCCTTACCTGATGAAGGATATAGACATACAAGTCCAGGAAACACAGAGAGTCCCAAACAAGATGAAGCTAAACAGGCCAAGACACATTAACATTAAAATGCCAAAAGTTAAAGACAGAGAATCCTAAAAGCAGCAAGAGAAAGGCAGCAAATTACTTACAAGGGAGCTCGCATAAGACTGTCAGCTGATTTCTCAACAGAAACTTTGCAGGCCAGAACAAATTGACATGAAAATATTCATAATAATGAAAAGTAAGGACCTGCAACCAAGAATAATCTATCTAGCAAAGCTATCAATTAAAATTAAAGGTGAGATAAAGAGCTTCCCCAACAGGAAAAAGAAATTCATCACCACCAAGCAAGTATTACAAGAAATGTGAAAGGACTTCTTTAAGAAAAAGAAGAAGAAAAAACAACATAAAAATGAAAATAAAATCCCAATAACTATGTACCTATCATAATCACTTTAATGTAAATGGAATAAATGCTCCAACCAAAAGACATAGGGTAGCTGAATGGATAAGAAAACAAGACCCATACAAATGCTGTATACAAGAGACCAGCTTCAGATAAAAAGACACATGCAGACTGAAAGTAAAGGGATGGAAAAATATATTTTATGCAAATGGAAATGAAAAAAAGTTGGGCAGTCATATTTAAATCAGACAAAATGAATTTTAAGCAAAGGCTATATACTAAAAGACAATGAAGAACATTACATAATGATAAATGAATCAATCCAATAGGAGGACATAACCCTAGTAAATATTTATGCACACAACATAAGAGCACCTAAATATATATAAAGCAAATACTGACTGACTAAAGGGAGAGATCAACATTAATACAGTCATAGTATGGGTTGACACCAATGGACAGGTGTTCCAGATAGAAAATCAACAGGGAACAGCGGCCTTAAATGACACACTAGACCAGATGAATTTAATCAATATTTTTAGAGCATTTCACCACAAAGCAGCAGAATATACATTCTTCTCAAGTGCACATGGAACATTTTCTTAGATAAAACATCTTTTAGGCCACAAAACAAGTACCAATAAATTTAAGAAAATTGAAATTATATCAAGCATCTTCTCTGACCATGATGGTATGAAACTAGAAATCAATTATAGGGAAAAAAAAAACTGAAAAATGCATAAAAACAGGGAAGTTAAATAGCACGCTGCTAAACAATGAATAGGTTAACAGTGAGATTAAAGAAGAACTCAAAAGATACCTTCAGACAAATGAAAATAAAATAACAACCATTCAAAATCTATGAGACACAATAAAAGCAGTCTTAAGAGGGAAATCATAGCAATGCAGGCCTACCTCAAGAAACAAGAAAACTCTCAAATTAAGAATCTAAACTTACACTTAAAGGAACTAGAAAAAGGAAAACAAAGTCAAAGAGAGTAGAAGAAAGAAAATAAGAAAGATAATAGCAGAAATAAGCAAAACAGAGTCTAAAAAAAAACAATACAAAAGATCAATAAAACCAAATCTGGTTCTTTGAAAAGATAAGCAAAATGATAAACCTTTAACTAGATTCATCAAGAAAAAGAGAGGACTCAAATAAATAAAATCAGAAACAAAAGAGAAGTGACAACTGACACCACAGAAATACAAAGTATTATGAGCAATTACAATGAGCAATTTGGACAATTTAAAAGAGATGGATACATTCCTAAAAATATATAATCTCTCAAGATCAAGTTAAGAAGAAACAGAAAATCTGAACTAACTAATTACTACCAACAAAATTGAATCAGTAATCAAAAAACTTCCAAAAAACAAAACCCTGGACCCAATGGCTTCACAGGTAAATTTTCCCAAATATTCATAGAAGAATTAACACCTATTCTTTTCAAACTATCTGAAAAATTTCAAAAGGATGGAAGACTCTCAAGCTCATTTTATGAGGCCAGCATTACTCTGATTACAAATCCAGAAAAAGACATTACAAAAAAAGAAAATTATAGGCAGCTATCCCTCATAAACATAGACACAAAAAATCTCAACAAAATATTAGGCAAACCAAATTCAGCAATGTGTTAAAAAGATCATATGCCATGGTCAGGTTGGATTTATTCCTGGGATGCAAGTTGGGTTCAATAACAACAAATCAATTAATATGATACATTAACAAATTGAAAGGTAAAAATTATATTATATCAATAGATACAGAAAAAGCTTTTGACAAAACGCAGCATCCATTTATGATAAAAACTCTCAGCAAAGTGGAAGTGGAGGGAACACACCTCAACATAATAAAGGCTATATATGACAAACCCACAACTAACATCATACTCAACAGGGAAAAGCTAAAAGCATTTTCCTTAAGATCAGGAACAAGACAAGGATGTCTACTTTCACCACTTTTTTATTCAACATAGTATTGGAAGTTCTAGCCATAGCAATCAGACAAATGAAAAATAAAAGACATGCAAATTGAACAAGAAGTAAAACAGTCATTATTTGCAGATAACATGGTACTATATAGAGAAAACCCTAAAAATTCCACCAAAAAAAAAAAAACTGTTAAAACTGATAAGTGAATTCAGTAGCAGGATACAAAATTAATATTAGAAATTGGTTGCATTTTTATGCACAAATAATGAGCTATCATAAAGAGAAATTAAGAAAATGATCTCATTTATAATTGCATCAAAAACAATAAAATACCTAGGAATAAATACAACCAAGGAAGTAAAATTATAAGTCATTGAAAAAATAAATTGAAGAAGATACAAATAAATAGAAACACATACTGTGCACATGGATGAGAAGAATTAATATCATTAAACTTTCCATACTATCCAAAGCAATCTATAGGTTCAATGAAATCCTTATCAAAATACCAATGTCATCTTTCACAGAACTAGAACAAATACTCCTAAAACATATATGGACCATTAAAGACCTCAAATACCATGACAATCTTGAGAAAGACAAAGTTGGAGGCATCACGCTATCTGATATTAAACCATACTATAAGGCTATCGTAATCAAACCAGCATGGTACTGGCATAAAAACAGTCAAATAGATCAATGAAACAGTATAGAGAGGCCAAAAATAAATTCATGCCTGCATGGTCATTTAATCTACAACTAAGGAGGCAAGAATACAATGAAGTAAAGATGATCTCTTCAATAAATGGTGTTGGAAAACTGGACAGATACATGCAAAAAAAATGAAACTGGACCACCTTGTTACACCACATACAAGAATGGACTCAAAATGGATTAAGATTTAGATGTAAGACCTGAAACCCTAAAACACCTAGAAGAAAACATAGGCAGTAAACTCAGACATTGCTCTTAGTAATATTTTTTCTGTTATAACTTCTTAGGCAAGGGAAACAAAAGAAAAAATAAACAAATGGGATTACATCAAACTAAAAAGCAAAGGAAACCATCAATAAAACTAAAAGAAGATCTACTGAATGGGAGAAGATATTTGCCTATGATACATCTGATAAGGGATTAATATCCAAAATTTATAAAGAACTCATACAACTCAACACCAAAACAAAACAAAACAAAACAAAACACAATCCAATTAAAAAAATGGGCAAAGGAACTGAATAGGCATTTCTCCAAAGAGGACATAAGAATGGCCAATAGACATATAAAAATTGCTCAGTGTCACTAATCATCAGACAAATGCAAGCTAAAATCACCATGAGATATATCCCTTCATACCTATCAGAATGGCTATCATCAATAAAGAAAAAAATGACAAGTGTTGGTGAGGATGTGTAGAAAAGGGAACCTTCATTCACTGTTGATGGAATTGCAAATTGGTGCAGCCTCTATGGAAAATAGTAGGGAGGCTCCTAAAACAATTAAAAATAGCACTACCTTCTGACTCAGCAATTTCACTCCTGAGTATTTTCCAAAGAAAACCAGAACATTAATTTGAAAAGATATATGCACTCTTATGTTCATGTCAGCACTGTTTACAATAGTCAAGATACAGAAGCAACATAAGTGCCCATCAATAGACAATTGGATAAAGAGATGTGATGCATATATGGAATAAACTCTTAGTCATGAAAAAATAAAATATTACCATTTGCAATGACATGGATGGACCTAGGTGGTATTATGCTAAGTGAAATCAGGCAGAGAGACAAATGCCATATGACTTCACTTATATGTGGGATCTAAAGAACAAAACAAACAAATAAATAGAAATAGACTCATAGATACGTAGAAACAGACTCATAGATAAAAGTATAAACTGGTGGTTGCCAGATGGGAAGGAGTTTGGGGGACTGGGCTGAAAAAGGTGAAAGGATTAAGAAGTACAAATTTGTGATCATAAAATAGTCACAGGGATGTGAAGTACAGCATAGGGAATATAGTTAATAATATTATAGTAACCATGTATAGTGTCAGATAGGTACTAGGCTAGCTGAGGGGAATCACTTTGCAAATTATATAAATGTCTAACCACGAGGCTGTACAATGAAACTAATATAAAATAATATTAAATTTCAACTCTAATTGAAAAATAAAAATTAAAAAAAGAAACCTAGGAAAGTGCAAGTAAAACTTGTATTTTCTACTATTTGAAGGATACACATGCAGTCATTTTTACAAATTGTTATGAATTATAAACTTAGAAGAGAAGTTTGTATGCAACTTTTAAAAATCCTTATTAAAGAGTAGCATAGTGCTACAAAAGATAATAAGGAAAAGATAATTTAAATGAATGAATGAATAAATATATCTTTTAATTCTATTCAGATTTTCTAAATAATTGTTTAATGAGAACAAAAGATTTAATTAAATGTAAACTACTCTAGTTGTATACTCAGGCTAACCCAGAGTGCTTGGTCCTTGGTAGACACCCAGTGTAGGTTTGTTGGCTGGGTAAATAGATGAACAATCTTTCTGGCAAAGCTCATATTCTCATGAAGTGAAGGAAAAAAAGAAACTCCCGTTAAAGATTTTTTTCAATTATTTTTTATGTACATTTATAAAATTTCACATTTAACAGGGTTTTCCAAATATAGACTGTTAGCTGGCCTTTCAGCTTCTCTCCAAACCCCATGATCTTGATATCAGGAAATTGGGTAAAAGTATCACCTTGAAATTCACACTTCTTATATTTGTTATAATTTATTTGCATTGCATTACTAAAAACATGGGTGTTTGGATGAACCATTGACAATGTATGAACTACTGTAAGTCATACGACTTCTTTTAAAACATTTTGTGTTATGCAATAGTGAAGTCTGACCTATTTTGAAGTCTTAAGATATTTTGACTTAAAGAGAACATTTTTTTTTCTGGTGTGAATGAATACAGACTTTCTATTTTGTTCCAGAAAATGAGTAAAAGTCTACTTACGTACCTTTATTTCAGGAAGATTCCAATTTCAGGACCCAGCCAAGAGGGCAATTAAGACTCCAGAGATAAAAAGTGCTTAATCTGCAGAGGAAGGACAACAGATGCCCAAGTCTATACTGTGCTTTATCATCCATTAATGCTTACTTTCTCCAGAGAATTGCCATTATCAAACTTCAGATATTTTCCCAGAAGAGAGCATTACTTACATACAATGTCATGGTGAGGGGAGAATTCGTTGTACAGCTACTAACATATGACATAAGATTTAGTCCAGTGGTTCCAAAACCTGGTCATATGAATTACCACTACAGCTGTTTTAAAATAGAGATTCCCGGACTCTTCTCACAAGGATTCTAATTCATGAGTACTGAGTAGAGGGTGGATTTATTTATAACAAACTCCTTGGTTGATACTTCTCTAGCCAGTCAGGCACTGGTTCACCGACAGGTCTCTAAAAATCACTGATTAATTTAACTGAAATATGTGACAGGTGCCTGCTTGTGTGACTCTCTCTATAAAGGGTGACACAGTAGTAAAATATGTTTCTTTCTCTACACTGAAGCAGATGTATTTATGACTGTTGCTGTCACATATAACACAATCGATACTCTCAGTTCAGCATTCACTTTGCATATATGCGTGACCACTCTGTGTTGCTAGTGGATTTGTAATCATTTCATATGAGGTGCACTTCTCATTGACAAGGGTTTTACTCAGAAATAATCCTAAATCAAATGTAGATCAGTTATATTTTTTTATTGTTATTCTCTTCAGTATGTGTTGCTTTTCAACACCCAACAAATTTAGGATTTTAAATTAGAGGGCCACATCCCCCAAAGGAGTTTATTTTAATAACACAGTTGTAGAAAGAATACATATATATGTTGAAAGCTATATCCAATGTTAAACCATAATTTTTAATTGGGGAAAATATTGTTTTTATAATATAACCTACAACAAATAAAGCTCAATAAAACCTTGTATAGTGGGGATACACAGAAGTTAATGGATTCTTCTGGGATTGACCCTCCAGAATTATATATCAAAATCAGCAGGGTTTGCAAAAGCATTCATGTTCTGTAGGTATCAAAAAGTACATATTACAAAACAATCAACATTGGTTACGTGATCTTATTGTGCAATCTGTTAAATCTTAAGGCACCAAGAGCTTTAGTATCTTTCAACAACTGTTCTCTGTGACTCATTTCTTTCCTTCCCTCCGTCATTTTCCAACTTCTATAGCTCCTTTCCTTTTTTGCTACTTTCACCCAGATCTTAATGATACTCTGCTCTGCCTGCAGTCCGAAATCCTGAGGATGATTATGATATCGCTGCCCAGAAGGAGCTGGCACTTGGGTTCTGCATATTGACTTTCAAATTAATGAGATAATTGTATAGCTCTCCATTTCACAGTCACAGAATAATTACAGATTGTGTGTTGAAGCCATTTACCTTGAAGCTTAATCCATACATCTGTAGTAAAAATGAAATAAAGATTCAGTGAATTATGTACAATGTCAAACACCTATTACATTTGGCATTTGGACATGTTAAACAACTGTAAAATAACTGCTTTTTGTTTGCCAAGCATTTTCCTTACCATGATTGTTTGTTATAAAACTTCTTAAAGCTAGCCAGGGAAATTTAATGTTAGAAAGGAAACACATGCATATTTCACATATATTTGAGTTTCAACTACCAAAATGTCCCTTCTCCTTTGCTTGTCTATTTTAATAGCAAAGGTAGAAGATTCTAAATTTAAGTGAGAAAAATGTATGGCAAATTTCCAAGTCTAATTTTTCCCCTTTATGGATTGATTATTTTTTTTCTAGCAAGAAAGTGAGATAGAGAGATGTTAAGTGACTTGCTCAAGGTTACAAAGCTAATAAACACCACATCTAACACTAGAAGCCAGACCCCATTTCATTCAGCAAATATATATGCCAGGCACTAAGCTGAGTGGTACACACGCTCTGTCCTCCAGTTACTTGTTTTCTACTTGAGGGGATTGAATGATTAACAAGATCACTACAAGAGAACATAGAAACAAACATAGATTCCTATTGGGCTGAATAAAAGGGGAAGCTTAGGATTGGCTTCCCAAAAGAGGTGACATCTAATGTGAACTCAAAAGTCCATATAGGAAAGGAGAAATAGAAGGATATTTCATGTATAAGGAGAATTTGCTCAGGCACAGAGGCAAGAAAGTCCTTGCTGTTCAGGGAATTTTAGATATCTCCTCACACTGAAGCATGGGGCGAGGCTAGCAGGGAGCTAGGAGCGATGAGACCAGGGCGGTGAGGGGCCTCAAAACTTGTCAAGTTTAGAAATTTGTACAATATTCTGAAGACAATTATAGGGGGTTTGGCAGAGAAATAACACTTTAATTTGCATTTTAAGATCAATTATCAGACTATAGTCTGATAATTGAATATTGGATTAGAGAAAGAGAGAGAAAGGAGGTCAGGGTAATGCTTTTTCTGTCACCATACAAAGGATCCTTGTGAGTATTTCAAAAAGATACCTTTTCCTGTTGAAATAAGACTCTTTATTGCCATTTGCCAGAAAATTATGTACATATAGAAATCTATGTGATATACTATAACACCCTTGTGCAATGCAGAGCCTGCCCGACTGGCCCTGATCACACATTGCTCCTAGGGAACCCAAACAGGAGGTACTGACTAACTTTGTGCAACACTTGAAAATGTACATTCCACTTTCATAAAAATCATTTTATTTACTCTTCATGATAAACCCGTGAGGCAGTTAGGAAAGGTAGTATTTTCATAATTGGCATGTTAAAAATTGGGTTAAGAGAAACTTAGGTGATTATTTTCAATTTTCTTTATCTCTCAACTCTTCATTAGTGAAAAAAAAAAAGAAAAAAAACTCTACAGAGTTATGCTCCCTTTTTATGGCCAAGTTCTGGTACCTTCTTTTCCTAACTATCCGCAAAAAGAAAGAATACAGAATAGTGGAATTGAAATCTTTGTGGTTGCTCAGAAAATATACACTGTGTAAGACTGTAAATCTTAATTGTATAGGAGGGAAACTCTGGGTTAGGAAAGCATCACTGAATTTACTTATGTCTGAAAATCTGATTATGTCTAATATGGCATTTCCACACTGATTCTGAATGATGACCATATATGGTAAGAAAAAATTCCTCAAAATACCCAATTACTGTTGTCATTATTTCCAGATGAAAGACATGAGAATACATCCCAAGTGAACAATGCTTATAATGTGAAGATAAAAAGATCAAGGCAACATATGCACTGATTTTAGTGCGTTTAGTGGTTTTATGGGTTTACCTCCTTTACTGAGTCTCAAAAACAAGAGCTACTGAATTTTAAAAATATTTTACCTAGAAATAAACAATAAACTTCAATCATTTTTCAGTAAAATAATTACTCAGTAATATTCTTGCTATTTCAAATGAGAAATAAATGTAGGTTTATAACAACTTAAATAGCAGACTCTGAATTCTGGTAATTGAAGAACATTCAGCTGTGAACTTTACACCATAATTTAAAACAGACTGGAAGATACTATAACTTTCCATTGATAGTCATTTAATTATTTCCACAGAAATATCATTGTTCTTAGATTTCACATGCTTTAATTTTTGTAATATACTGTAGTTTTGCAATAAAATGTTTAGAGAAAAGAAATTACAAAATTTTTGCTGTCTGGGGGAAAGGGACAGGACATTTTTTCAGAGCTGAGTTGTAATGGTTAGACTTCTTTTGATTACAAGTAAATGAAAATCCAAACCAAACTGGTTTGAACCAAAATAGAATATATTGCCTCACCTAACCCAAAAGTTCAGGAATAAATCTAGCTTTGGTCAGAGCTTGACCAGACTTGAGTGATATCATCAGATAATCTCTGTAACTTTTGACTCTGCCTTCTACTTATTATAAAGAATTATTGTTCAAGTCACAGATTAGATTGGCTTCATAGCTCTAAGTTGGCTGCCACTGCTCAGGTACTTCACACTTCCAGGTTCCCATTGTTTAAGGAAGAGTCTGTTTTTCTGATAGTTGAAATAAATGACCCAGAATGAAGTCTTACCAACTATGATTGGCTACCATGAATCCTATGCTATCCTTGAACAATCACTGTGGCCAGAGGGAGGAAGTCACCCTCCTTTTGTTTTGTGGGTCTGGGCTTAAATAAATACACTATTTTCGGGGGCCGGGGAAAGTGAATTTACCTAAAGCATAGTATCTAACAATGATGAAGGGGTGGCTCTCTCAGAGCAAAGTGGAGGTGCCATTATTTCTTTCAATTCAATGCTTTCTCTGGGAGTTTTAAGCTACATTAAAATAAGGACCTTACTAATTTTTCTCACCATTTTATCAACAACATATTGCAGTATTTGGTACAGCAGGAATTCAATAAGTATTCACTGATTGGATGAAGATAATAATGACATGCTTTCTTACCACATGATGAATAAAGATGTGCTGTGGTAAAGGATTTCATTCATCTGTAGCACCTTACATTCTTGATGTCCCTTTCATTTTGGGATTCATCCCTTCCTTGGCTTTGATGGTTCCATCATATCCAGGGTCTGCTCCTGATAATTATGCACCCCCCAAGCATCTAATTGATTATTCCCAGCTTGTCATTCCCATTGCCACTTTTGGAGTCTCGACCTTTTTGTTACCTATAAAAGGTAATAGCCTTCTAATTAGTTTTTTCCTCTCTAGTCCCTCTCTTCTCTTCATCCACATTGCTTTCAGAATAATTTCTTAAAGAGAAGTTTGAGTATTGTCACTTATCTGCAGTCACTTCTTATTGCCCCAAGTGCAGTCCAAATTCCTTAGTACTCAAGTAAGATCTCTAACCTATTATTTACTTTCCTCTCCTGTTTCTTCTCGAAAACACTATAAATGCCTTATGAGAAAGGATTTTTGTTTAATTTACTCTCTTATTGTATTTTATATGGTTACTTGCCTTTCTAGTTTCTATATTGATGGTTTTGTACATAATAAACCATCAATAACTAAAAGTTAATGAATAAAAATAAAAGGTATGTACTATAATAAATGTACAATGTTATTTCTGGAATTTCATCTTTTGGGGGTAATAACTAGCAAAAAAATGTTTCCTTTTTCTGTATTTTATTGCAATTGTCTGGATAAAATCCACATTCTACTTTTTTGTAGCTTTCAGAGAGTCCCCTAAATTGGCTTAAAAATGCATAATACTTGTACAAAAAGAAGAAAGTATTTCCATCTTGGGTTTGAAGGTGTTTTTCTTCTCAATTATAGCATCTTATCACACATACAGCACAGATTGTTATCTGATATCTTTAAGGAAATCATTCTTGGATAATTCACAGAAAAAAAAAAGCATAATCAATAAATACAAAATACTCAACCTGAATAATTATGATAGAACTTCAAATTAAGATAACAAATTTATATTTTTCATTTATCAGATTAGTTAAGGTTAAAAGTTTGTTACTAGCCAGTTGACAAAGATGTGGAGACACAAGAATTCTCATAAGCTTATAGTGGAATGGCAACTTAGCAGTAGCTATCCAAATTTAAAAATGCATATTTTTTTGATTCATCTGTTTCAATTCTAGTAATTTACTCTACAATTATTCTGAGATAATTGCACAAAAAGTATATATTCAGAGGGACGTTCAATTCATTATTACTTGTAATTACTATTTAAAAAAGAACTGCAAGCAACTTTAATGCCTATTAGCTGGGAGCTAGAAATTAATTATTGTTAAGCTATGCAGTAGACTAGAATATTTAGACTCAATTTTAAAATAATGAAATAGGTGTGTGTGTGTGTGTGTGTGTGTGTGTGTGTGTGTGTGAGTAAAAGTAATGTGGGTAAATGTGGAAAAAAATCTCCAAAAATAAGTGAAATAAAACAATGTGCAAAATAATGCACAAAATATGATCCATTTTGTTAAAAATGAATAAAATTTTAGTAACAACCCTAGAGAATAAGAGACGGGAAAAGGGCTAGTCAGCAGAGCAAGAGACTTACTCATTTTTCTATTTAAATTTTGACCATACAAAGCTAGACTGTTAAAAAGAAATTAAAACCACATACACACAAATGTCAAAAAAAAAATGAGTTTCTTAATTTTGTACACAGTTTCTATTTTCACATTTATTTATACATTAATTTGTTCAATAACTATTTATTGATTGTTTCTATGGTCCCAACACCATGCAAGTTTCTTGTTTCCTTTCTCTAAAGGTACAGATATTTTGGTACTCAAAAGTTGTTTTGGACATATCCCTGCCCATTAAGACAAGGTATTTTGCTGTTCATAATCATGGCAATATACTATCTTAAAAGGCCTCCATGTTCAAGTAGCTACCCATTAGGATATTTCTACTCACATTTACAAAAAGCATGCTAAATCAATTGGCCATTTTCAGCTTTGTACACCAGGCTTGTGACTTCCCCTTGGTTTGAATAAAGGATACTTTGTTTTTCTTGAAACCTAAAATAATTGAAAACAGTTTCCTGAGTATAGGTTAGTTCCATAAATAGTACCAAAGGCCTGAGAAAGTAGAGCAGTGCTGTCCTCTGACTGATGACATACTATTTATTGTGCTCTGCCTGATGGGTACAGGAGGCCATTTCCTGCCATGCTCTGATAAGCTGACGAAGAGTCACCTGTTTGCATATGACTTAGCTTTGAGAGTCAAAAATCCACTTTTTCTGGCAACATAAAGTCAACTATGCCACCATGAGGACTCTTCACATATTCCATTATTCACCAAGAGAATACTAGATAGTGTTGACATTTGTGGTCCAATATAAACTTTATTAGGGTAGATCTGCCAGAACTAATTCACTCTTCTTTAATAAATATATCTTCAAGATGATGCTTATATAATACTGAGAGATGTATGCTTTATTCCTTAAAAGAACAAAGTACTTAATGTATGAATCAGAAGCTAACTTAGTCAAGCAAGAAACTGAAATTCTCCTTACACAGTGTTTGACATCTTTTTGCCAGAATGGAGGAGCCAGTGGCACTGAGCCCAGGCCACAGGCTAACAATGTATGATAGATGTTGTAAGCACTGTAGCCTTTAACAAAACCATATTGACACTGGAGGCTTAAATAATAATGAACATTTAATGTGTATATTTTATATATGTCACTAGGTAACCAGAAAGCATCAGAGAATGGCCTTATGCTAAAGGTTCACTCAAATAGTAACTTCCCATAATTTTCTTCATTTCCTGACTTTAAGTGTCTCTGTGGCTCATGTATTTTCCTCACACTAACAGGGGTAGACTAACGTGGATTGCTAATACATGTTCTCAAGTTTTATGGACCAATCATGCGTGTCAACAATATGTGACCTAATTAAAGACAACAATCTAATTTGAGCAAACTCCATGAGCTGTTGTAGAATTTTGAGTACTTTGTCTTCTTTGGATGATTTATTCACAGATATCAAAGTTATTAGTCATTTCCAATGTCTTTTGCCATTTTGTAGTTAAGAATGCAAGTGCCTTAATCTATACTGGATATACCCTGATCCTGCACTGCAGTTTATACTGAAGTTTTCTATGAGGGTACCATTGAAGATACTCTACCCTGTTTCCCCCATACATTTTTATTTTTTGTTATGTCATGTATGCTAACTTTTTGCTCAGGAAATATTGCTTAACCAACAAAAAGGAATTATTGAAAATCTTAGCTTCTTTTATTTTGCAGAAAAATCTGTTGATCATATAGCTCCATTTGCTGAAACCTACAGAAACACCATGTACTCTACAGCATAGCTCTACTCTTATGCCTTTGAGAAGCAAAGATTTGTTTCTCTATCCACTTATTTTTGTATAAAAAGTACCTGAAGTGTCTACTTGTAACAGCTGATCTCTCCATCAAATTTTAAAGGTATAAGTTACTAAGTCCAAACTTACAGTGAACCAATATTTTGTATATAAGGAATGTTCTTGGTTTGAATTTGATCTTCATCAGTCAGTGAAAGATTAAAAGGTTCTAAATGTATTATGTTCCCATTGAATTTCAACTTGAGGAAAATAGGACATATACATGAAGTATATTTAAATGCAACTTCCACAGTGATGTGAAGAAAAACAATTGGAAATAATGTTGCATTCATTCCTTTATAAGCAGTTTACTTTTCTGGTTGTGAAGAATGTTATGCTAAATAGAAGTATCCAAAAATATGAAGGAATAATATTACTGATGCCAACTATTACAGGATATATAAATACTTGAGTAAATCCTTATGAGCAGGAAAAACGCTTTCAAATCCTCACTTTTCAGAACAGAAGGAGTGTTGATTCTGGCATTGAGTGTAAACCACCTATGTATCATTTTTCATGAGCTACCAAAAGATGAAACCAAAGGGCAAAAAATGTATACCAAAATTCCCTGTCGAGAAGATGAAAAAAAAAAGAGAAGAAAGCCCATAATAATGGAAATATTGTCTGCATACTTAATAATTCTAGACTGTGCCAAGAAGAGAAAATTATAAATGTGTGGTTATATTCATTTCTTGTATTTAATTTATTATCTATTCTGAAAAACACTAAGTAGCTTAGCCTACATTTTATCTATGTGATTGACAGTGTGGGTTTTCTTAAGGCCAGCTCTAATGAAGTATTTTTTTATCTTCAAATTTTGTTTCTCTGAACCATACCACTAGAGAAAAGATGAAAAAGGTTAATGACAAATCTCACTGTTTTTGTTCTTGAATATATATCCTTTTAAACTCCAAGGCCAAATTCTAAACAGAATATATGTTAGTACAAATGATAAACTTTGATCTTTTAAATAAAACCATAGAAAAATTTTTACATTTTAATCTTAAACTGTGTTTGATAGACTCCTGTGAACTATTTGTTTTTAAGTAATATTGATCTCATTCTTTGTGAAACATTTTATAAGTATTTCAATCTAACTAAATCTTTAGGTACCATCCATTCAGTTGTCATATGTGATTTATAGCTACTGCCTTTGCAAGGAGTTCTCATTAATTTCTAGAAGAGTTTTATTTCATAGGTGTTTAATACTAAGAAAATATAGCAACTCCACCAACAAAAATATTATGTAATTATTGAAAATTGTTTTGAAATAATTTTTAATATGAAAAAAATGCTTTTTTTAAGTAATGATATTTTTGTCAAATAAAAGAGAATAAATGTAGTATGAACTTTATATACAAAACATATGAAAAGTAAAGGCAAAAAGAAATATTTCAAAATATAAATATTGGTTGCTATGTATATGGAACAATGACAAATTTCTTTATCTTTTTAGCCATGCATCTTCTAAACTTCTCCTTTTCCTCTATTTTTATTTTTTTGACCATCTAACTTGTTCTTTAGTCAGAAGCATGCCCTAGACTTCTTTTCTCCCTCAATCATGTCAAATTCAATCACTTTACCCCAGGAACTTTATTTTCCAAATATTTTCCATATCTTATTCTTTCCATCTCCATCATTGTTCTCTATCACTGTCCTATGTCAGATTCTTGCCATCTCTTGTCTGGGCAGTGCAATAGCTTCCTACCTTTTTCTCTTTCTCTAATCTTGCACCCTTTAGAACCACTCTGTACAATATAATCTAAGAAATCTTGTTTAAGTGAAGATATTGCCACATAACTCTCCTAAGTGGTATCCTGCTGCCTACAGAATCAAATTCCTTAGCACAGCATAAAATAATCCCTCTGTGACCTAGCCCTGACCTCCCTCCTTAGCCTCTTCTTCTTTCTCCCTCCATATTTCACTGTATACTGTAGAATGTATACATTATGCGATTTCATATTTTAAGGGTTTACTCAGGCTATTTCTCCTTCCTAATATGCCCTGAATAAAGCTTAGTCTTATTATAACTTACAACTACATAGCTCTCTTTCCTGGAGCCTTCTTGTTGGAACGAAGCTAAGTATCTCTCCCACAAACTTAGTGCTTCTCAGTCAGCTTATACTATATAATACTAAATTAATTTACTTAGAAATTTATTTCTTCCGATAGATTATAAGCTTTTGAAGAGCAGAGGCTGTGAATAACTCATAATTCACTCACCCTCATGCTTAGCATGGGTCTGGAATGTAGCAGGTACTCAATAAACATCTGAGGACTCAAACTGAACTTACAGTCACTAAAACAAGTTTAAAGTCAATGTCTTACTCTAGGAAAGTAATGTTTAAGTACATTAAGAACAATTCAAATACATGTTGGGTGGTATTGTCATTTAGTACAATTGGGTGGTATTGTCATTTACTACAATTACTAAAATATCAAGAAACTAGTTAATCTTTTGATATTTCTTCCTCTAATTCCATCCTAGAGAAATTGTATATTGAAATTCCTTAGCAATCTGAGGGCAAAGGAGGTGCATTCTTCTTTAAAGATGCAGAATTAAGAAAGTAGGCAACAACATTTCACAAATTAAGTGATCATAAGGTCAAATACTGTCTCAATTCTATGTAGTTTCTGTGGCTTGGAAACTTCTTTTAGAAACATTGTATTTTTCCTAACAATTACCTAAGAGGACATACCTATGGTTTGGAAATCAGCAGAGAACATCCATTCCTGAGACATTTCCAGTTCTTTGTGGTTCTGGTCAAGATGGTCAAGAGCACTGTGCCGTATATCCTCTTGTTCTAGTCCCAGGCTTAGCAAAAGAAGATCCCCGAGATCCAGGTTCGGATACCAATTAACCACAAACTGTGGGAAAAGCACATAAATGCTTGGGTTTCAACTTCCATATCTGTGACATATCAGTATCAGTTCTGCTCTACAGAGATCAGCTCTTTCATAGAGCATGGCCAGACTGTTGCTTTCATGATCCACTTTGGTCTCAGAAACTACCTGGCAGAAGCACAGATTAAAAAGCTCTACCTTTTAGCTATTATTGGTTTTCTAAGATGCTTTTCAGAAATTAGACCCATTGTTCTAGTTTTTTCAAGGATAAATATTTTTAGCAGAGGTAACAGTTCAGTGTCACCTAGCTCCCACTAACTAATGTAAAAATTATCAAGATCTGCAAGTTTGCTTCTTTCATCTTTTAAGGAACTAGTTTACTGTTTATTTTTTTTTCCTTTCCTCATATGCCAAATATAAGATGCCTGCTGTTCAAACATTTTTTAAAAAATATACAATTGCACTCAACATTAGCAATTGGAGAAGTGTATTTGAAAGGTAGTAAAATCAGTTGGATATTATTCAAAGAATTAGGTTAAGCATAACAATTTTCTCTTGGCCCCAAACTGTATTACTTCATGATGAAACATTATTTGTCAAAAATAAGAATCTAATAAAAATGGTTTAAATGACAACTTGCTGCAATATAATATGGAACTAAGAATCAGATGAAATGTGTAGTATATTTTAAAGTAAACATTTAAATGGCATGTGAAATTATAATATGAGAAAATATTGTCAATAATTATCTGTGTGAGGAAAATATTAAAGTGAAAATATTAGATAGTTATAATCAATCATGCATATTTTATGGAGATGAATGTGGGAGATGAAGAAATTTATTCTAAATAGTATAATCTACTCCCATGGATCAATTATCACTGTCATATATTAGAGAGTTTTAATAAGTACATAGTATAACTAGATACCTAAATAAGCACTTACTAGAGCTAGCTATACTCATCTAATATTGCCATTTGGAGAATATATCAACTATCGGGTATTCTTTTTTTTTTTTTTTTTTTTTAAGTAGTCACTTTTGTTTATTGCACTCTTACTGTGAACCAGACACAGATTGTCTTTAATAGTAAAAGTAAGCTTTCTGTGTGCTATTTAGTTTAATAGTCACAAAATAAAACATTATTTACATTTCAAGGACAAAGGAATCTGAGGCCCAAGGATGCATGCCTAAGAAGGAACAATGAGGATTATCCAGATATCCTTAATCATAGAAATTCTTGGAAATTTTAAAGGGGAACAACTATTATAAAATAAATCTAGTAGCCAAATTTGCTTAAAATTATGTAACTTAACCCCTGATAATTTTAGAAATTAGAAAACCAAAACATTTTATTAAACTATATCATAGAATCAGCCAATTTAAAGTAGTGGTATGGGAAAGTTAAGTAAAAAAAATTAGGTTTTGTTCTTAAAATTGAAACACCCTAAGCATAAATGCATGATTGTGTCATGTTGTGAGGCTTAAAGAAGTCATATTAAATTTACAGTGGTAGTATGCCTCTGGCTTGCTAGAGGCATGTCATCTTCCCTCTTTGTTTTGAACATGAGTCATAGAGTTTTTGTAAAGTGAGGTTGTCATGCACTTGTTTGAAGAAAAATTCAGGAACTAGAATGATAGACAAGGAGATGGCATATTATATCGTCCACAGTCTACAGTGAATAATGGATGGAAGCACTCAAAAAAGAGATAATATAGCATCTTCAATCATGGGTTGGCAAACTTCTGTGTAAAAGGCCAGATTGTAAATATTCCTGACTGGGCCACTACAGTTTCTGTTGTAATTACTCAACTCTGTTATTGTTGTAAGAAAGCAGACATAGACAATACACAAATGAATAAACATGACTCTATTTGAATATAACTTTATGGACACTGAAATTTGATTTTCATAAAATTTTCATGTCATAAAATATTCTTCTCCTGACTTGCTGTCAACTATTAAGAAATATAAAATCATTCTTAGCTTTTAAACTATGCATAAACAGGCAACAGGCCAAATCTGGCCTGCAAGGCATGTTTGCCAACCTCTGCCTCAAATGGATAGATGGCTTTTTGTCTGGATGGAAAAAGAAGGCTAGGAACCAAAATTGTTGCCTGGGGAGCATCCACATCACTCGATGCTTGTGGTGAATACAGCCAGAGCAGATCACACCCAGTTCTGTTTTGACACTGTGGGTACAGGATAGTGGCAAGCAGTTAAATCTAAAAAAAAAAAAAAAAAACTGTTTGAACTATAAAGACCGTTTGGGTTTTTAGGTCTTCATAGTTAATCTCTGTCTTCTCCAAAAGCTGAAAACTCAGGGAAAGTAAGGGCTCCATCAGTCATATTCACTGCTCTAGGCCAATGCTTATCACAGTGCCTGGAACATAGAAATGATCCTTACATATTAGATGAATTGAACTGAATAGACTAGAGAGTTTAAAGGGACCCTAAAGACAATACTCAGTCTATTCCAAATCAATCAATTCAGTTGCTTTATGATAAAGATTCTGATGTAAAAAGAAAAACTAAAATAATATAAAATAGGAGCTATAGCAGAAACTCTTATTTATTTATTTAACTTTCTAAAAAGTCACATAACAGCTTTGAGTGAACTTGACAGCTAAGAGGTCAAAAATGTTATTAACAGAATGTCATAAAGTTTCTGAGTCTACATAAAGTTTTCTGCAAACTTTAGCTGATATATGAAGAACAATACCAGAAGCAGGCCTGGTGAAGTGTGCCTGCTGCAGCTTGAGTATGGAAGCTCAGCTCATTCTCTGCCACTGAACCAAATTAAGAGCAGATGGCAACTGGAACCACATGAAATTTCTAAAGGAAGAGATGCAGTACGTTCCAAAAGTACACACTGAACTTCTTTCTACATAGACTAATGTCACTTATAGAGACATTGTATTCACTGAACTTACACATGACAATTGAATTACCTCAAAAGTGAAGCAATTAATTTTTATAGACTGACATTCTTCAGTATTTTGAAAAAATCAATAGCAATCAGCAACCTCATAGGTATTTTTGTCATGTTTATGCAAGTTTCATTCTACAAAGACCATGTCTTTACACAAAAGAATAGTCCTTTTGTATTTTTCTTTTCTTTATTCATATTAATCTTTTAGTTTCAGGTAAGACTAATTAACCCAGCAAAATAAATTTTCTGAAAAGTGTAAACAGTTAAGCTCACTTAAAATTTTCTGTTATGTATTTTATTTTTCCTGTTGTATAACCCGGACACATTCTTTAAACAAAAACTCAGATATTTAAAATCTAGTACTCTCAACTTTAGCATTATCCAGAAACACACTTTTTCACTTTTAGAATGTTCGCATTTAACAATTTTTTTATCAGAAGGGCTCATGGAAGCAGCAGTGTGAAAAGGTATTGTCCCTTTGTTTATCTCCTATAGGAGCGCATACATATTATTGTAGTGGTGGCTCTGACCACTAGTCACTGGCCATGTCAAGCAGATCACATCTGCTGCAGATAAGTCAGCCTGGGTGGAAATCACCGAGGACTGCCACTTTTAAGGTAAAGCAGACTAGCAGGAAAAGGTGGAACAGAGTAGAAGGAAATGCAAGTTTTGACTAGTAGTAGTCAGATTGTAATTATTTAGAGAGCAGTTTAGATGAGTTAAAAGAGAATATCATTGTCACTATCCTCCTTAAGAAACTTTGGAGGCTACACATAACACAGTGACATATGCAACTGGCTTACCTATTTCTCATGAAACACACCTTCTGCTTCCTTGTCTTGGTGCTTTTATTCATGCCATCCTATCATCTATCCCCTGAAACTCAGTGCCTCACCTCTTATTTTGGGACCTTAGAACCCAAGCCTATAGTATCTCCCTCTTCCAACGGTCCACAGCAACTATTAGTTTAACACGCAGCTTGCAAACTTCGCTGTATACGGAGGCCAGGATCATAAGGAATGAGCTGGTCTGGGTTTAACAAGAAAACCCCTTACACGGAGCCTCGATGTTGAACAAATCTCATCTAAATATAGCTGCTTCTTCAACCCACTCACTCGTGCCACATAGAAATGTGGGCCCAATGTTGTCATGAGTTCTGATTATTAAAAGAATTTTGCTGTATCATTGTGAAAATTTCTAATGTATAAGTCTTGGACCTTAAAAATTCAAATTATCAAGTATATGCATTACACATCCTTGGCCTGAGGGCAATCAGACCAGAACATCTTTAGTCATTGATTTGATAAATTAATTTATATGTGATACTTTAAGTATTTTACCTTCACTATCTAAGCATCATAAAATTTCATTTAAGTAGATCATAGTTTTATAATATTTAGTTTTTTTCTTTTTTATCTAAATAGAATACAGAATCCTTCAGATTGAGACTATATTGTCTATCTTTTTACTTCAGAACCAACACGGTGATTTATGAACGAAAGTTTTCAGTAAATGGTAATTTGGTTGATAAGCTAATTAAATTTTTAAAAGAATGTGAAAATTAAGTTATCACAAAAAGTTTTATAGAGTAAAATCGAAATGGAATAGTAGAAATTTTTTGATAAAAATGTCTTAGTAGAAGCACCTGCATTGGCTTGAAAGGAGCCTTTGTTACAAGGCTCAGGATGCATGAGATCTGAAAACCCTTTGTAAATTGCAAAGGACTACAGAGATGTTGACTATGTGATTGTGAAGAAGAAAAAATACACAGAAGCTTTTGTACTTCTATAACAATGAAAACGACGTCTGCAATTTTATTTAATCATTGTGTCTATTTGTGGTCTATAGTTAGTTGGTAGTTTGATACAGAGAAATCTCTGAGTAAAATAATTTTCATTCCTTTCGGATTTCTTCCCTTTGCATTAATTCTTTTTAAAACAATTCTATTTTATTAGATTTGAGGAAGTCCATATATTCGAGCAAGACAAAAACAAATAATCTGATCATACCTAAGAAGTTTCAAGGCAGGGATTTTACTTCCTTTGCTTACTGTGGTAGTATAGCTTCTCTTGAGACTAAAGTTTTTAAGGTAAAAGTTGCTGCCAATGAATAACTTTTTAAGAGAAAGAAATAATTAAGCTTGTTTGAGTGAAAATCAAAGTTTTATACTATAATAAAGATGGCAATAATACAGAAAATGTGTTTTCTCTTTAGATTTCATTGAGAAGTTTTATATACATGCATTCAAAAAAGAGAAATGTGAGAATAAAATGTTATTAATTTTACCTCAAGAAGCAAGAATTCTTTCTGACATGTTCGGGATGTCAGAGAGGGAGTTCTGTTTGCAGTAAGGGGTAGGTCATTTATAAGATCAACTTCTAGCACACATTACATTTTTAAAGGACACCATTATGCTCTAATTTTTTTCCCCTTTCTCCCCAACAAGGAACTTTCTCGTGTTCGAAAGAGGTACAATTCAAGTGACCTGAGGTTAACTCTAGCCTCTCTTTCACCATTTCTACATGGGTTCCAAATAATAGGCTTCTTCTTGGCATCCAAGTGAGCTAAATCCTGACTGCCAAGTTTTAGTAAGAAATGGCAATCAAATTCAAAGAAAAGTGGCATGAAATTCTCCCATTGGTAACAAGGAGTAGAGACAACAGTAAAAGAAATTGTGGCTGTGAGCTGGCCTTGCTGACCAAGAAGGGACTGACAGACTCAGGGCCTCTTTGGTGGTCAGTCAAAAATCTTTGTTTTTAAGTCGCTCTCTCCCATGCGCGCGCTCGCGCTCTCTCTCTCTCTCTCTCTCTCTCTCTCTCTCTCTCTCTCTCAGCATTTTCCAGTGGATTTAAACTGGTGTTTTGTGTCAATATTTTGCTTTCTATACACAAACTTATTTAACTGTTTGGGTTACTTGCATTTTGTATGTGAAAGAAAGGGATTAAGAAAAGAACAATTTTAATAAAATATGAATAAAATTAAGAGGGAAGGAGCCCTTTAGTTAAGGATTCTTCCAATGAAGACTAGCGTTAATTGAAAAATTTTTTCAGTGTTCATGAGCTTGCTGATGACATTGATGAACTGCTAATGTCTGAGGAATAAGTTTGTTATAACTTTCAGAATGTGAAAAATTTGGGTTACTTATACTTTCTGTAACTAATCATCTTGCTCTGAAGCTTCCCTTCTGGGCTTCTTGTTCTCACATCAGCTTCCTTCTAAGTCTCCCACTGGGAGCCCATAGAAATTTCTAAAGTTCAGGAAGGAGTGAGCAAGGGAAAGGGACTTATGGACTATCCGAGGCAGGGGCTAGGTAAAAAGAAATAGTAGATTCAAGGGTCTGTAAGAGGTTGCTGGTGACTAGAGCTTAGGGATAAGAGACAGCCAAGTCTAGAAGGGCTTTGCAAATAGTTAAAGGATTTGGACTTTATCCCTAGGACCATGGGAAGTGTTTTAATTAGGGGAGTGCATGACTGGATTTTCCTATGCCAGATGTTTGATCTCCTAGAAAGCCAGTTAATCTAAAATGTGTTCTTCACTGTAAAATGAGGCAAAAAAATGTTAAATTGATATCACACAATTCAGTACCTAAACATAGAAAGGGATCATTCTCCTCCCCTGATTCCACTTCACTCTCACACATACACCTCATATAAAGAACTGCTTTGGAAGACATGAACAGAATTTCCAGGCTTCCCTATTTGTCTCCTCAGAACCACCAGGGCTCAGGTGGCAAAAGCAAAGAGCAGGGAAACTGAATGGATTCCTCACAATAGGGAGAGCAGAATGATAATAAAGGAGTGCAGAAACACATTTAATTTGATGCAATGAAGGAAAATTTATTGAACACCTATTTTGTTTTTGATACAATGAGAATGCTAAAGTTAACAAAAAATAGTCTCAGTCTAACATGGGCAGTTATTATTCAATATGATCAGTATTAACAATCATGCCAAGAAAAGTTATAAAATCTAAAACTATGCCTAGAATAAATAAATAAATAAATAAATAATAAAACTATGTCTAAAGTTATTTTCCAAAATACTATGAAAATATAGATGAAGGTACTGTTAATTATTCAGAAAAAGAAAAAACAACAGTTAATAAAAATGGCCAAAAATAAAGTGGAAGGAAGCAAGCATTTTTTGTATTTATTGATTCAATATCTTTCTATTCATTGATTCAATTGGTCATTTTCTAATTTATTAATTCAATTCATCTTTCAGCCAGTTAATTGAGCAGTAAAGATTTATTTAACACTGAATATATCAGGCATTGTGTTAGGTGCCAGTGATTCTAGAAAAAATATAGCAAAGTTTTTGCCCTCCTGAATGCAAAAGATAAATAAGATCAGTCCTTGTATATATTGTATATGATGGTTAATTTTTTGTGTCAAACTGACTGGGCCACAAGGTGCTCAAATATTTGATTAAACATTTTATTGGGTCTGTCCATGAGTGTGTGCCTAGACAAGATTAGCATTTAAATTAGTAGACTGAGTTAAATAGATTGCCCTCCCCAAGGTAGGTGAGCCTCATCCAATCCATAGAAGGCCTGTATAGAACAAAAAGGCAGAGTAATACAGAATCCAGTCTCTCGGCCTGACTGTCTCTGAGCTGCAGAGTAAGATGTAATCTTTCACCTGGTTCTCAGGCTATTGGATTCAAATGGAACTACCCCATTGGCTCTCTTGAGTCACCAGTTTGCCAGCTGTCACTTGTATATGTGTAGAGCTTCTCATGTTGCAAAGTGTTTTAATACACATCACCTAATTCAATTTTTGCAGCAATGCTTCATAAAGTTTAGCATAATCTTTTGAGATTTACAGATGTTATACTCAGAACTATGCCTTAAATGTAAATCTTCGTCTCAAAGTCCATGTTCTGTGCACCAAACAAGATTAAATTAGATAATTACTCAGAGAAAGAAAGGAGAGATTTAGAGGCATGCCATGATCAAGGTAAACAAACAAACTAGCTATAAGTTCATGGAGAAGATGAAAGATGATAAGACTTGAATGATTATAGAGCAGATGGAGACACTTCAGGATAAGACAGTGATATGAGCAAGAGTGGGATTTCAGGGACAACATCCAGGTTATGTCATACCTTCTCATTTAGTAAGAACATTAGATTTTTATAGGGCAGAAGAGATATTGGTGGAAAAGTAGGTAGGGATCAAATTAGCCGGTGTCATAGAAATTATAATTTATGTGGGTGTTGGGAGCAGATCTCTTCAAATAGCTACAATAAAACAAGGAATGTGGAATAGAGAGCTGTAAAATTTCTTTCAGCTCCATTATTTTATGATTTTTTATGCTATGTCCCATGAATAGAAAATCTTATTGATGAATAACCATGAGGATTTTAATAATCCAAATAATACTTATTTTTAAATCATCCTAAATATTAATTAATTTTCCTGAAAAACAGCTTTGACCATGTTCTCCTAATGGAAAATTGTCAATTGATAACAGAACAGAGTCCAAAATGGGTTTTAGCACATTGTTTTTATGTTCAATAGATGTTTATTGTATAGACCTACAATTTATAAATTATATAAGCTCTTTGAGCCTAGATATACTCATTAGCAAAATAAGAAGTAAGGAATTAGCATATATGTTATCCACAGTGACTTCTTAATTCTTTGAGTCAAAATAGCATCAACGAATAGCCCAGGATATAATTAGGCCAGCTCGAATGTTATTCATACCACATATATGTTCAAAGGCCCAAAAAAGTGATAATCATACTTAGAAGCCAATTTTAAAAGAGCTCAGATAAAACGTTCACTGCATTATCCTTTGAGATTCTAAGTTTTGAAGCAATAAAAACAAGGACCTCAACCTAAGCTTCTTTTACTTAGATGGACTTAATAGAATATTGGAATAAACAGAACAAAATTAATTTGCACAAACTATTGGACAGTCCTGGAGACCAGAGGGCAGTAACCATTCAATGTAGAGGCCCAGACACGTAGTGTCCAGGTTTTAATATAGCCCAGAGATATCTGCTCAGAGATCAGCTTGCAGAATGATGTCCTGTAAATCTTCAAGAATTACCCAAGTCTTTTTTAACAAATCTAGGTCACAAAGTGACCATTTTGAATTGCAGTTTTATTCCATGATCTCAGTCTCAAATGGCTCTATTTTTATTTTGTTGTTTAGTTTTACTTTTTTATTTTCTTTTAGAAGATTTCAAACATGTGGCATTCCTTTTAAAGCAATTTTTAATGTTGGAAAATTTTAATAATGGTCATAAATTTAAAGACCTTAATCACATGTGTACAATATTTATAGGATTTCTTGAGGTCTGTTGCTTTTCATTTTCTTTGTATCTGTTAAGATTTAGTTGGCTTTCCTATCTTGTAGATTTCATAGATATAAAATCAGGAATGCACCCTGGGCTGCGTAGAGCTATAACTTTTCCATGCAGTCAACAGGCATAACTCAAACAAAACTAAATAATTTTTTTGAGTTTTTTGATGTTAGGAAGTAATTATGACATAATGAACTATAAATGTATTTATTCAAACTGCTCGATTTCATAAATGTCTACAAGAATAAACACTTCTATGTGTTGTGCAATTTTGAATTTAACTGAGTGTTTAATTCATTGGGAACCTCAAAATGGTTAAAACTGATCTTAAAAACTAGTTAAAAACATATTTGCAAAGTGGAGTTCACATACCTCTGGGGATACACAGACTTTCTAAGGGACTAGCGAATACCCAAAGTAGTAAGAGAATCTAATTCTAAGTTTTCACCTTTGGTAGTCTTTCCTAAAACTGACTTACCCCTGAAATGTCTATGATGAAGCATTCAAGCAGGGCTGGCTGGCTTCATAGGCAGGTGTGATCTGTGCAGTAGCACAGGTCCCTCATGCTTGATTCAATGCCCTGCTGTCATGCTCTTGAAATTTGTAATCACTTTTTAAGAAGTGGCCCTGCATTTTTATTTTGCAGCGGGCTTCACAAATTCTGCAGCTTGTCTTACATTGCTTTACTTACCACTCCTTTTCCCAATCTCACTTCTACTTTAGAAAAGAAAGCTGCAACTTTCACTTTTCAATCTGACTGAAAACAATGTCCTAGAGAAGAGAGGGAGTGGAAGTTATAAAAACCATCTGGCAGCAAATAAAGGGACAATTCAAAATACTGATGAAAACCTAAGCCAGGACACCTTGTTTTTCTCTGCTTTATATGTATCTCCTAAAGGTCAACATTTCATCGTAGAAATTTGGGATTGTGTTATTTGTGTAAATGTTCTGAATACCTAGAGTAATGAGAATTCCTACTCTTGCCCTCACTGATTCTATCCTTGGACTGCCTTTAAGGAATGCAGTGCTCTAGAAGAAGGGTCCTGTGTAGTGTGTAGGCAAAGCAAAGCAAATAGGGGGAGAAGAGGAGGTAAGGGGAAAAGGGACCAAATATATGGTGACGGAAGGAGATTTGACTTTGAGTGGTGAACACATCATGCAGATGATGTATTAGTGAATTGTACACTTAATGTCTATATAATTTCACTAACCAATGTCACCCAACAAATTTAATTTAAAAAAATATTAAAGGTGGCAGCACCCAAGTCCATTTAAATGACCAGTTCTAGGCAAGGCTCTGAGCCTTATTCATTTACCCTCACTGCCACCTATTGAACTGTCTAGCCCCCACCTTTTTACCTAACACAATTATTTAAAAGGAAAGATAAAATCAGACATTTTTGGAAAGAACTTAAGCTAGATTCAGTTGGTTGGTTGATAATTGAGACCAGTTTGGGGAATTCAATTTTTAAAAAATAAACTTCATTTTTTTAGAATAATTGTAGATCAACAGTAAAATTGAAAATCGTAAGAGAGTTCCTGTATACCTGTCATCAGTTTCTCCTATTATCAACATCTTATATTAGTATGGTATATTTTTTATGATTAATGAACCAATATCAATGCATTGTTATTAACTAAAGTCCATTCTTTATTTAGATTTCCTTATTTTTTTACTTAGTGTCTTTTTTCTTTTCTAGGATCTCATCCAGAGTATCACATTGCATTTAGTTATCATGTCTCCTTAGGCTCCTTTTGACTACAACAATTTTTCAAATTTCCTTATTTTTGATTACCTGGAGAGTATTGTGGAGTACTGGTCAGATATTTTACAGAAAGCTCTGCTATTGGGATTTAGCTGATGTGCTTCTGTTTTGTTTTGTTTTTAGTAGACTTTATTTTTAGAGCAGTTTTAGGTTCACAGTAAAATTGAGAGGAAGGCAGACATTTCTCACATACACTCTGCTCCCACACATGCACAGCCTCCCCCACAATCAAAATCCCCCACTAGAGTAGTACATTTGCTACAATTAATGAACCTACAATGACATCATTATCACCCAAAGTCCATAGTTTACATTAGGGTTCAATCTTGATATTTTATATTCAAGATGGGTTTGGATGTCAATTAGCTATTATGGAAACATTTTTCATAATTGAATAAAGTATACATGCAATTCCAGCAGTTTTTATTTAAAAAACAATTATTAAGCATGTATTACGTGTCAGACATTATTCTAAGAGTTTTAGATACATCAGTTAAAAAAAAAAGATTGAGCCCTTACATTCTGGGGAAGACAGACACTAAACCATAAATATACTAAATAAGCAAATTATATAGTCTGTTAAGAGATACAAAAACAAAAAAATTAAAAAGAAAAGTAGAGTAAAATTGGATTTGGAATGCAAAGTGTGAGCTGGAATATTAAAGTTATAGGCCTCATTTAGAAGCTTCAACATGCAAAAATATTTCTTTAAAATGTAATCTTGGCAAAAATACACTTAAATTAATAATATTTACATTTCCCCAACTGTTTCTGAATATATTGTGTCAAATGTAATGCTTCTAAGTGAAGAAGATGGTCATAATTAATAATTATTTCCAAAGCTATGTTAATTCATATACTTCCCAGAAGACCAATACTTCTACTGTATAAGAGAACCTTTTGCAAATCAGATGTTTCCAAACTTTTAAACAAATTTGAAGAAAAATTTAATTGAACAGCAGCTTAAACATTTTGGATAAGTTTCAATGTGATTTTTTTGTCATATAACTTAGAAGGGGTTCAAAGAATTGAGTGGTGATGCCATAACACAATTCTTTCTATTTCTATTTAGTCATTGATGTGAACAAAATTCTTTCTATTTCTATTTCTATTCTGTCTGTCTGTCTATCAGTCTTTCTATCTCTCTGTCATCTTATGTCTATGAAAACTAAGAAAAAGAACAGTTATATTAAATTTTATTTTATGCTAAAATAAATATTCATTCATAGCTATATAAACTAGTTGAAAAAATAACGTAATTTACCTCATTAAAAATGTATTCAGAATTTTACTATTTATGTTTAATAATTATAAAAGCTTATAAATATGTTTGTAATGTTGATTAATTCTATGTAATAATTGTAGGGTTAAGTTAATCTGAAAACATATAATATTTAAGCCTTATATTCACAAGTAATTAAAAATAATATTTCAGACAAATTGGTAGGTACAAAATAGTTACAGGGATGTGAAGTACAGCGTAAGGAATATAGTCAATAATATTGTAATAACTATGTACAGTGCCACATGGGTACTAGACTAATCGAGGAGATTACTTCATAAATTATATATATAAATGTTGTTTAAACAGTATGCTGTATGCCTGAAACTATTATAAAATAATATCAAATGTCAATTTTAATTAAAAAATAAAAAATATTTTGACATATTTGTTACAAAAATGTGAGATAAGTAATTAGTAAAAGATTATGAAGCTATAAAAGTATATTCATTAGGATTAAATTCTATGGGAGAAAGTGGAATAGAAATATAAACTCAAAAATTTTAACAAGTACATGTTAAATTTTCAACTGTTAAGGAGAGATATTTTATTTATTTAGGAAATAACAAAGATTTCTTTTGAACTAATTTCCTATACTCTCTTTGCTATGAAAATGTGCAAAGTGTTTATAAAACAGCTGTAAAAAGTTTTCCCATCATTAATATGTTTACTTAAAATAAATAAAATATCTTTAAAATGGCAAAGTTTGTTATATATTTGACACTACTCTGAAATAAAAGATTTTCCTTGATTAATCCTGTGTTTACCAGCAAATGAAATTACTAAGAACACATCCTTAACCAGCAGAATTAACAAGGCTTTGTTGGTTTGTTTTCAAATGTACTGATAATTATTTACTTAATACCAAAATAATTAACAATTACATTACTCAAAGTAGTTATTTTTCCCAAAAATACAGAGCAAAAATTGTTTTTTGACATTAAGAAGAGTACATTATAAGTCAAAGAAGAATAGTGAATAAAATATGCCTCTAAATTAAAACCAAAAGGAATATAAGATAAATATAGCAAACTTATATAGTTAAAAATCTTAGCTGAACTTAAGATTAAAAATAATTAATTTATTATCAGACAGATATATTCAAATCCCTTACCTTATTGCATCATTTACACCATATTTTTTATACAGAATAGGTAGAATATAGACTGCTTTTTCTGGAATTTTTTAAAATCACATGTAGTTGCAAAAATATGTTCTAATAGAGAAAAGGAACAGTAGTTAGATAATTTTAATATAACTGAAATGTCTATAAAGCTGATATAGAAATTGTATTATCATGTGTATAAAATTGTACAAGCAGTTTCTCATCCTAAAAAAATAATCTAAAAAGTATTAATTTATCGAATCAGGAAAACAAAGTGCTTTTAGTTTTTCAAGTTATGACCTGACTAAATTTGTGTTCATACTTATAGTTTCTTAGATGGAGACCAGTATACTATGGGAATATGAAAGCACACTATAACTTTATTTGAATCATATCCATAAACCATGTTACATAGATTTTAAGTAAAAATAGTCTTGGTCTTTTTTACTAACAGTGAAATTTGAAACTATTATCACTTAGTAAAAGGACATAATAAATTTTATCAGATAGCAAAATAAAAATTAGTTTACTTTTTTCATAAAATAGATGCAACTTAATTAAGAACACTTTCAATTAACGATAAAAAATTTTAAAAATCAATGTTTTAGCCCATTTGAAAAATATCTGGCTAAATGATTAAAGATAGTATCACTCTGCTTCAAGTTCTGCAAACTATAAAATAAAGATAAAAACTACTAAGTTGCCTTCACAAGATAATTAGGAGAATTAATTGAAAACTAAATGTGACATTAATATATCGACTAAAGCTGGATCATGTTTGATTTTCAAGGAAATTAGGTCAATTTATATATAGTTATAAAATTGGTAACTGAGTCAACTATGAGATGGATACTGTCAATGTCATAGTTTCACTTTATATTGTTTTTTTAAATTTATGAATCACCCCACAATTTTGTGTAAATTTTATTTTACTTATTGTTAAATATTGTAAGTCAGGTAATTGTAATTCTTGAATAAAGTTGAATTTACTTTAATTATGTTCATTTAAATGACAAAATTAATTTTTCACAACAGAATATATAGAATTTAAAATAATAGTTAATCAAAAGAAAAAATATTTTATTTGGAGAAGATTGGTAACATAGAAATTCCATCATATAGAGTCCAAGGTTAGCATGCTAAAAGAGATATCTGTATGAAAAGAACAATGATATAAAAATTATAGTATAGGAAAGCATAAAATTTTACAAGCTAAATGGAGAATTTTTTGTTATACAGAACATATTTGGGAAGTATCTAAATAACAGCAGCAAAATATGCTATAGTAGTTCCTTCTTAAAACAGGATTTCATAGCATAAAAGACAGGCAAGAGGAGAAAACTAATATCATGTATTATGTTTGAATGGCTGCCATAAAACTCTGTGACATGAAAACTTTGTTAGCAATGGTGTGTTTAATAAGCCAAAGAAAGTCGAATAGCTAAAAGATCAGACTTTTGTCTTTTCTGACACATAGCACATATTACTTGAATTCTAACCATTAATTTAATCTTTAGTCAAAATTCCCAAAAGAAATCCTTTAGAGATAGTATATAATCTTTCTATTTCAATAAGATCTCGTGTGATAAAAATAATTTCTGTATCAAAGGATTATATAAGCTTTGTGTATCTGACAACAAAATAAGCAAAGAAAATCATAATTTTAATATTTTGGTTTTTTTTAAATGGTATAAATTAGCTCAAATCAGGGACTACTTGATAATTTAAAAATTGCCAATCTGATTTACAAATCAGAAGACACCTTATAAAATGTCTTGGGCTGTCTCAAATGTCTTACATTTTAAAACACGAGATATGTTAATTTTTAATTGTAATATATATAGCTCACTTGAATATGAAAAAAATTGGTTAAGGACGAATTCTGTAAAGGAAGGTATTTTTCTTGGCAGCCTACTCTGGGCTGTAGAATATTTGCTCAATGGAATTTTAGGTCTTTCTGGACTAAGATACCACTCTTCAACAGTTTCTAAATATAGGTGTGTATGCTTGCTGTGGGGAGGTGATTTTTAACTTAGGAGTCAATGAAAGAATTCTAGTAGAGAATAAATGTACTACATATAACTCATTAAACATGATATACATATATACATATCCTGAGATATAATCACAAAACAAATAATAAGTTACAAAATTCTAATACTAAATCCAAATTTCTACTACTAGGAAATTTGGTGAAATTCTTAGTATTGCATAAGAAAATATGTTTTCATCCCGTATCTCTCTGGAACTGATTCTATGTAATTTGTTGATGCTTATCTGTTTTCACACTAGTTCACATCTACATTAGAAGTACTTTCTTATATCAGAGCTAAGAAACTCATTATATCAATTTCTGTGTTGGTTCATGATTATATATTGTTTGTAATTTAAGCCTAAGATTCTTTATCACTTTGTTTGATAGTTCTAGTTACTGTTCTTCCTAATTTACTACTGGACACACCCTTAAAATTATGGTATGTAAGTAGGTTTACATTCCTTTAATGAGCGCTGCAACATTCCTTTTGACTTCAAACAGATTCACTCTGTACATCATTACTTAGTTGTCCAAGCCAGCCCAGGACCCATTCTCTATCTCTTTCTCTCTCTCTTTGTCTAAGGCCCTTTGTTGGCCTTTCTACAGGGCCCTAAGGGTCCTTCTAAAAGATTAAGAAGCTGCTCTTAAAACTCTAAAATAACAAATGAGTATTATATCTGGGCTGCTGTTCTTAGAACCTGAGTTGGTCTCTGAGTGGAGCTGCTCTGGCCAAGGGTTCCAGAGCATGGAGCTATGAGAGATCTAGAGCAGAAGCCTGGATCAGGACAAGTGGCTTTTTCTGCTGAGGCATTAGGAAATGGGGAGAAAAACATAACCAGACAAGAAATCAAGACTCCAGGACAGAACAAGTGGGTTTAGAGTAGAAAGTGGAAAGTAGAGCCTGGAGACTGCCTCTAAGGGAACTTTTCATGGTCTACCTGCTGTCCAGCTCATGGATGGAAGAGAGCCATTATGGAGACTGAGCATGAATGGACGTCAGTTTTTAGTAAGAGATATCTGCAAAATGTGGTCCCATTGAGCCAAAGTCACTGACTCTCTGTCACTTCCTTCATTGAACTATCAAACATCCTTCATTCCTATACCAATTTAGAAATTCCACACTGCTCCATTAACAGCTAGCTCTCCAGGATTCTCTTCCTGGGTGTTTGTGTTTTTGTTTGTCCTATATCTCAGGGCTCCTGGTCTGTAATTGACCAGCGAGACTCAGGTGTAGTTCAAGAGAATTGAGGAAGGTTTTTAAAAGATCATTATCAATGAACCCAAACCAAGGTGGAGGAAATAGTCAAAGCAAGTTTAAATTCCGTGGTTTTAGATAATGGGAACTTAATTTCAACACTTTGGGGATCTGTGAATTTTTATTTGGAAACTCTGAAGTACAAAACAAGAACTCTTTTATTTTGCTATTTAACATATTTGAAACCACAACTGATTTAGAAATTCTTTAACTGATTTCTAGTCTGCAGTTCTTTTCTGAGAAGTGTGTCATTTTCATAAAATTCCCATCCTTCACATTCTATTTTATAAAAATAATAAAAGCCATTGAACTTTTATTCAATAAATATTTATCGAATACCAACTCTGTGTCATAGTCTGTGCTAAGTGATAGGATACAGGTAAATTAACACCTACAAAAAAATGTGACCCAGTCATGACTAATTAGGCATAAAGAAATTTTTGGTAGACTTTTGGGAAAGATTATCTCCCCTGACAAAAGGCAAGCACACTGCAAATGGAAAGTTCTTGGAATCTTTCCCTTTTATCCCTGCTTTGGATTCTATTGTTTGCAGTTAGATGCCTATGAGGATAAAATGGGTTCACCTTGCAACCAGTAGAGACAAAGCAGAGGATGAAAGCCAATATCATGATTATGATAAAGCAGAAGAATGAAAAGAACCTAGGTCTTTGTGAATATACCTAAGTAGACAATACTGTCTACCTCTACAGATCTCACAGCCATTGATATTTAGGTTTTCTGTTATTTGCATTCAGAAGCATCGTGACTGAAAAAAAAACAAAAAAAGTCATGGGGGAGCTTAGAAAGGGCACCTACTCCAGGCTTTGTATAGAAGTAATATCTATGATGAAACTTGAAGATCTATTAGGAGATTGATACGGTCAGGTATGCGTGGAAAAGATATTCCCAGCAGAGGTAGGGTAACAGCACACATAGAGATTTACAGGGAAAGGAAAAATAGGGAACTCAAGTAATTAGTGTGTTAGGAAGAAAAGATATGAAAAGAGAAATGCAGAAAGATCATGTAGCTCTTACATCTAAATGCTTCAAAAATCCCCATTCCTTTCTTAATAGAAACCCAAATCCTTACTTTTCAGATTTCATGGTCTATCTTTGGACACTGCTCTGAATTTACCTCTGACTATTCTCCCCTCAATTTTTCTGCTCCAGTCACAATAGCCTACGTTCTCTCTCTCTCTCTCTCTCTCTCTCTCTCTCTCTCTCTCTCTCTCTCTCTCTCCTTCCTTCCTTCCTTCCTTCCTTCCTTCCTTCCTTCCCTCCTTCCAATTATGTCTTAACTTGATGATTATACCCTTAGCCTAATCCTACTTCAGAGCCTTTGCACTTACTGTTCCCTACACCTGGAATACTTTCTCCACACATATCTGCACAGCTTCATTAGATTTCTGCTGAAATATCACCTTTTTGGGGAAGCTATCTCTGCCCACTCTATATAAAATAGCAACCCCAATCATCTCTTCCAAAATTCTGTAATTCTTTTATCTTGTTAATTCTTTTCTACAGCATGTATCACTGTCCTATATGTTATCAGTTTATATATTTATTTACTGTTATTCTTCCCCTGTGAAAGCAGAAATTTGTCTCTTTTGTTTTATAATATATCCCTAGCAACTAGATAAACTGTTTCACTGCTTGATCTGTAGCACTTCAGCCCTTATCAGGAGGCTCACAGAAAATAATTGTTGATAAAATGGATGAATGAAAAAGGGTAAGATAAATTATCTAGGTTACTGTATGTCATGGTAAAGACATGTGGATTAACTTGCTTCTTTCTCCTACACTTCCAAATTTACCCAACTCTTCATTAATCCTTTTTTTTTTTTTTTTGACAAAATCATAGCGAATGGTGGCATGAGGCTAGAGAGGTAGGCAAATCATGAAGTATCCCATGGCTGTATAAAAGAGTTTGGGTTTTATACTGAAGTATTTATAGTAAGAGAGTGATGTTTATCAATTCACATTTTTGAAAGATAAGTTTCCCTTCAGTGTAGAGAATAGATTTGTAGTGGATGAGAGCATAAGGAAAGAGACCCTTAAGAAAGCTTTTGTAAGAATAAAAGTGAAAAAATTAATAGGATCTTAACTAAATAAGTAACACCTGGAATCAAGGGAAGGATGTTAATTAAAACATGATTGTGAGGGAAATTATAAGAAATTTGGTGTAAGATGCAAATTTGGTGTAAAATTTGGAAAGAAAGAACACAATCTGAAATGCTCCCGACTTTGGATCCTGGGGACCTAGTTGAACAGTTCGTCAAAAAGAGGCATGTGGAAAGAGAGTGTAGACTTCCAGGAAGTGAACACAGTGAGCTCAGTTTTGGACATGCTAAGTTTCAGGTACCTGTAGAGATATTCATAGGTAGTTGAATATTGATCTACATCTCACAGAGAACCAACCAGTAATATGTAATCAGAGGAAAAGTAATTGCTGTGGGGCTAAGAGGAGAGCTTCATAAAATGAGATTGGAAATCTGGGCAAAGTACTGCACTGAAACCAAACAGGATGAAATTGGAAAAATATCATCGTCTTTGACAACACTTAGAGCTGTAATGACATTGGCAGAGCCATTTCAATAGACTGACAAGGCCAAACGCTTTCATTTGTTGAAAAATATTAATAGTAATAGTTAACATTTTCTGCATATTTATGAGTACCAAGAACTTTTCTACATCTTCTTTGAGTATAAATGCATCTAAATCCTCACAACAGCTTTATAAGTCAGTGCTACAATCATCATCTGCATTTCTCTGATGAGGAAAATGAAGCATAGTGAAGACAGTTAATTTATGAACATTACACAGATTAGAAAAAGTAGGAGAGTCAGGATTTGAACCAGGTCATTTTTGCTCAGAACCCATCTTAACTATCAAGCTGTACTGTTCTCTGATGAATGAGAAATAAACAAGTGGAGCAACAAGTACAAGTGCCTCTTCCAAATATTTAAAAATTTAAAATGAGAGAAAACTGAAACAAAAATGATAGCTAAAGAAAGAGGTAGAATCAAAGAGTACATGGAAAAATACAGAGTATAAGCTTTAGAAGTCAGAAGAGGCAACTCCACATTTGCTTGCACTATTATTTCAAGAAATTAACCATATTTCTTCATTTATAAAATGGAGATAATCACACCAAAAAATTAGAAATGCTACAAGAGTTAACTAAATTATAAATAGTAATATCTTAACATGGCTCTAGAAATACATGTAGTAGGTGCAAACAAAAAAATAAATAAATAAGTGTTTCCTTCCTTGTCTAAATAGCTAGCTCAGGCATTGGTGCCCTGCCAATTAAATATCAAGTGCTTTCACACAGATCTTCATGGTTTGCTTCTACAAGGCCAAGGGCTCTTCTAATTCTACCAAAAGCAATTCTTTCCTTTTCAAACTCTTTATCTCTCACTTCTATCACTCTCATGCCAGAATCTTATCACTCTGATGAAGCTGAGGATCCACCAGCTGCCTAAAGGTGTCTGCCTTGAATGGAAGTCTGCATCAATAGCCCCCATTTTCACCCACTTTGTATCAATGTCCTTTGCCGTGGCTTGGAGGTGCAACTGCCTTTGGCTATTGGGATGTTAGTAAACGCAATACTACAAAAGGATTAAAAAGTAAGTATTTGTTAACACTTATGCCCTTTTATGGCTTGGCCACCACCCTGAGTATATATACATGGACTCGCCTGCTGAAGGATGAGAGACATGGAGTCGCTCCAGCATGGAGTTTGGGGGAGTTTGTGATCCAATACTATTTTCACTATAAGTAACTAATAAATTCCATCAAAGTTGAGTGTTTTATCAACTGCTGTTAGGCTGCTGCTGAAGCTATTCCTGCCTTCTACTAAATTACTCACAACTTTTCTCTTAAAAACTCCTAACTTTGCTCTGCCATAGATGGAAGCAGGACTTTACTCAGAAAGAGTGAAAAATGTTCCTGGGACCCCCAACCTCATATAATAGCTCCTTGAGACCACAACATTCTCCCTTCTCTCATCCTTCCTACCTGCTAAAAGGCTGGGTAGGAAAATTAATTTAGCCTAATGATTGTTAGCAGACCATACATTTCTGCCTCTCCCCAATTCCATGTAATTGGGTGTTAGGCTTAAAAACAGTATAAATGCTTTGAAAACTTTCTTTTAGCAGAAGGACAAATCACCACACATTCCTCCTGGTGAAACTTTGTTAGCCAGCCTCTCCTTAGTTCTACATTCTGCAATGTAAGCAAATGAATAAACTACAAAGTGTGACATTGTTGTCTGCATTTCTGCTCCTTGCCCCTGTCCATGTGAGTGCATTCAACTGCTACTGGTTCCTATTGCCCTCATGCCCCATACATCTGGGAAATTATTATAGGATAACTAAATTTTTTTTCTTATGGTTGGGTACAGCATAGTCACAATCACAGAATGTTGCACTATGGGAGGCAATGAAGCCAATGGATGAAGTTGCCTCCCCTTCATGACCCTAACCCAAAGTATTCCAGGCAACGGCAATACAACCTTTTGAGTAGTTGCCCTGGAGCTAGTTCCAGGCTTTTGTCTGCTTTTCTGCAAGTTGTTATTTTTATACAAAGCATATCTCATATAAAGTAGGGGAAATTCTAACTCTGCTGTCTTTGTGAAATTCAAATGTAGAAATATAAGTTCAGAAAGATGTCAGGATAATGGTCTTAAAAACCTTTTGGCCAGGATGTGCAACTCTTGGACATCTTTTGGAAAGTATGGAACAGCTTGAGAATATGCATCTGTTCCCTGCTGCTTATACCATCCTTTACCTTTCCTGTCTATGCAGTCATATAGCCGTGTGGCATTAAAATAATTCAATAATTAGCTTAACTATATTTGCGAAATCTGTACCTTTGTTTCTGTCATGATAGACCTTTTATTTGTAAGACTTTCTGCTATTTAGGTAATGGTAACTTTACTCGATAGGTGGGAAAAAAAGTCATCCTTGATTTGCCTTTAAAATTAGATTAATGTCTCTTGGACTAATAGAAACTTTGTTACTGCCACCCTTACCTGGAGATTGTTTTGGAAGGTCAAATGGCATTCACATATAATGCCATTGAAAACAGTAGAAAAACCCCTAGACTGAATATTATCACAATATCAAAGACTAAAACTTAAACTTGGAAGCTCATGCACATATACACACACGCACGCGCACACACATACACACACACACACACACACACACACACACACACACACACCAGTGGACCAATTTTCTTGGCCTATCCCATAATAGAACCCCAGCATAATGGGATAGAAGACAAACCAACATCAAGGTCGAGACCTAAGTTTTTATTCATAATTTTCTTACCCGAAATCTTTTTATTCTTTTTGTATTTCACTTATTGAGTTGTCAAAATGACCCTATAAGGAGGTGAATAATGAATAACCTATATTCCTTATTGTCTTAATGCCTAACAGTGTCGATTTCCCCTCTGTCAGCCTCCCTCTCCTTTTTCTCTTTCTCTTCCCCTCCCTGTAACAAAGGCGTTTCCTTCCAAAGAATTGCCTCTGCTACTGTTGCGGTTACTCTCCCACTCCTGCCTCTTGGAATGTATTGTGAAATGCCAGACAAGATGACTCAGGGAGAATAGGGGAAAAAAGTTTGCAAGTCTCTTGGTCTCACACCATGTGTGTAATAGAATACTATTAAGGAGAATTTGCTTTGCCAAAGAAACAGAAATAACATGCTGATAATATTTTCCACTATCAAGCGCAATACGAGAAGGACACGTAAATGATGAATATGAGCATGAAAATGTCCTTAATGACTTAACTTGTGGAAGGAATATGCAAGTGGGGTGTCACAGTCTGGCTAGAAGCTCTGTGCACATTTAGAACTGAAAAAAATAATGTGAACTTAGTCTGAGGAATGAAATCAAATGAAGAAATATGTACTTAAGAGACCTGTGCTTTTCATTTAGTGAAAATATGCTCATTGAGTTCTGTCAATATAATGTTAAATGTATCACTTAGTATTTGAACTTTTCCCACTGTTGCAAAGAATCCTCAAGCATGGAAACAACAATTCGAGAAATCTCTTGATCTCCGTCTCTCCATTTCCATGTTTCAGAAATAACATTTCCCACTTGGGTGGGGACACAAAGGGAACCCGATTAAGGAGGACAGCAAGAGTTGGAGTTGGAGAGAAGGGTGAAGAAAGATGAAAAGATGAAGAAAATAACTGTTTCCATAAATAAGGCTGGCTTTCACCAGGCTTTTTGTTAGGAAGTAAAAAATCATTAAGAAGTGATTTTTTTCTTATTTTACTTTATTTTTACTATATGTTGAAATCGACTTCACGGCTGGAGAAAAATAACTTTATGATTATGTCTAAACTCCACAATTTAATTTCCTTTTGCCATAACTATTAAGATCATATTTTTAAGAAGAGGAAGGAAAAGATGATTACTAATAATATCACCTCAGGTTATATAATGATTTTAACTCTTCAATATAATTTTATTATTGACAATATTATTTTATCCTTTCTAAATTAGAAATATTTACTCAATTTGTATAATGTCGAAAACCCTAATGGGAGAATCCTGGAATAATGAGTAGAGCTACAGGATAACCTATTAAGAAGATAGGACAGAGTACACGTGTAGGTGTTCTAGTGATAACTCTGTATCCTTGTAGCTCTCATTCCTTCTCAAAATAGGAAGAAGCAGAACCTCAGAGAAGTCATGTAAATCGTTTGCCAAAAGCCACTTACTAATTAATGACCAAATTGTGACTCTCAGACATAGGATAGTTTGAAACCTTTGAAAGAGACTGTGGCAGGACTAACCTGAGTACTTAGACTGAACTTCCAGGTGACTAAGATGCTTATGTTAAATCCACTGGCACTATTTCTCATAGCTAAATCATGTAGATTGCCTAGAAGAGGAATACCATGGGTTTTGGGTCAGCCTTGAGGCTGAATCTTGGTTCCAATATTTACACAGGTAGGGCACTTAAATTTCCAAATCTTCTCCTCCATCATACCTTTAATGACAGTAACAATATTCATAGGACTGTAGTGAGATAAAAGAAATATAATAGACTCTGGGCATTGTTATATACACATGATTCCTAGAACTGCTGTAGTCATCCTGATACCTGGGGAGATCAGCCTTAAATAAATTCTGGACAAGAAGTCAGAAAAATGGTGGACTGAGAGATGTCCCCAGATCTCTCCCCTTGAAACAATAAGCCGAACATCTAAAGCTCAACAAAAAAAAAACACACAAACTGCACACCAGCATGTTTGAGCATGGGATCTGCACATAAGAACCACCACAGGTCAGAACCCTGGGTGTCGGGAACCCTAGTAGAAATAAAGAAGCTGCCTCTCACAGCCTCTGGAGCTCCCTGAAGGAGGAAGGGGTGGGGTGAAGGGGCAGTGGCTTCCCTGAACAGCCCTGTCTGGGAGAGTGGTGAGTTCCACATAGCTGACAGCAGAGCCCAGTAATCAGCACAGAAGACAGAGAAATGGGGATGGAAGAAAAGGGGAGACAGCAGAGAAACAACAGTTGATTTTTACCAGCCACAGCTGCAAAACAGAGGCTGAGTCTCAGCTCCCATCCCCCAACCCAGAGAGCCCCTCCCCTCGCATATCCTCTGAGATGGAATGCAACAGAACCTCAGGGGAATCTGAGCAAACGCTATCAAAACTGTCGCTAACACTGACAGGAACTGAGACTGAGGGTAGTGAGCATGATTAAACATCTATAAGGAAAAAAAAAACATTATTAAGACTTTATATACAGCAGAAATTCAAGAGGCTTAGATGCCACCTACTAGGAACCAAAAGAAAAACACCTTCTTTGCAACAGGCTAGATACCATTATATAATAAATCTTCTTTCTGGGAAAAAAAATCAGAATATACTTCCTTTAGTCCCTTCGTGAAGAAATAGTCCATTAAATACCATGAACAACCAAGGTGGCAAGGCATCTTAGAAAGAAAGAGAAAAATCTCCAGAAAATAAGCTTACAGACATAGAAATATGTGACTTAAATGACAGAGAATTTAAGATAGTACTTCTGAAAAAACTCAGTGAGTTCTGAAATGAATCATATCAAAAATTTCAGGAATTGAAAAAACAATTAGATAAGCAGAATGAGTTCTTTAGCAAAGAGATTGAAACCCTCAAAAAGAAATGAATAGACTTTCTGAGATAAAGAACACACTGCAAGAGTTGAAAAATGAAATAGCATGCTTAGCAAATAGAGTTGACCAAATGGAGGAAAAGATCAGTGATATCAAAGACAAATATAGAAATAAATCAGAAAGAAGAATAGAGAAACCGAAGAATGAAAAATAGTGAAAGAGAAATACAAGAACTAGCTGATTCCATCAGGAGAGGAAACATAAGAATAATGAACATTATCAAAGGCGAGGAAAAAGAGCAGGGATTAGAAAGCATTTTCAGACAAATCTAAGGAACGAGCTGGAGCTTGGAATCCAAGAAGAAGTCAACAGAACACCAAATTATCTCCACCCAAAAAGGCCTTCACCAAGACACATTGCATTAAAATTATCAAAAATCAACGACACAGAGAATTCTCAGGGCAGCCAGGGAAAAAGAGGACGGTAATCTATAAAGGAAAACCCATTAGATTATCGTCAGACTTCTCAGCACAAACTTTAAAGACAGAAAGGAGTGGAATCAAATATTCAAACTATTAAATGAAAGACACTACCAGCCAAAAATAATGTATCCAGCTAAGCTCTCCTTTAGATATGAAGGAGAAATTAAGACCATTCCAGTCATACAAAAATTGAGGGAATTCTCCACTACGAGGCCTGCACTACAGGAGATACTAAAAGGGATCAGCTCACCTAAAACAAAATGACCAAAAAAAAAATTACATAATTAGGAGTAAGGTGACTAGCAGGCTGATAGAAGCAGAGGAGTGCACCCTTACTATGAAGGGCACTATAAGCTTAAAAATAAGAAGAGAATTGCTATAGCAAGATAATAATGAACATTCAGCGTACATAGGGACAAATTGAGACAACAATGACTGAAAAAGGGAGGATTCAAAGATACAAATTCGCAAAGGGGAATGGAGATAAGGCACATGCAGAAGAAAAGGAACAACTGTATATATATAATTATCCTTTACATATTTGTAATGGTAACCACATGCCAAAGATTCAGAACCAAAGTATATAACATAAAACAAGAAAAACCAGAGGCAAAGCCCACAAAAGCCAACCAAAATAAAGAAAACAGAAACACAAGGAAAAGAAAGCAATGGAAACATCTAGCTACCAGAAAGCAAAAGAGAAAATGGCTCTATGAAGACCTCAAATTTCAATAATCACCCTAAATGTAAATGGACTGAAATCACCAATAAAGGCACAGAGTTGCAGAATTAATCAAAAAATAAAACCCAACCATATGCTACCTCCAGGAGACACATCTCATCTCCAAAGGCAAATATAGACTCAAAGTGAAAGGGTGGAAAATGATATTTCAAGCAAATGGCATTCAGAGAAAAGCAGGAGTAGTGGCACTAATATCAGACGAAATAGGCTTCAAAATAAAAAGGGTAAAGAAAGATACTGAGGGATACTTCATAATGATAAAGGGAATCATGCACCAAGAAGACATAACACTTCTTAATATCTATTCTCCCAAACAGGGAGCCGTGAAATATGTAAAGTAATTACTGACAGAACTAAAGGGAGAAACAGACCAAAACACTATCGTAGTAGGGGACCTAAAAACTCCACTGTCGGATATGGACAGATCATCCAAACAGAAAATCAATAAGGAAATAACACCATTAAATGATACATTAGATCAATTGGACATAATTGACATTTACAGAGCCTTCCATCCCAAAACAGCTGTTTATACATTCTTCCCTAGTGCACATGGAATATTTTCAAGAATTGACCAGAGATAGCCTCAACAAATATAAGAGGGTTGAAATCATATTCAACCATATTCTCTGATCATAATGCTTTGAAACTAGAGGTCAACTGCAAAAAGAAATCAGGAAGAACCACAAATACATGGAGATTAAACAACATGCTACTGAAGAATAACAGAGTCAGAGAAGAAGTAAAAAGAGAGATCAAGAGATACATTGAAACAAATGATAATGATAGTACAACATTTCAAAACTTTTAGGACATGGCAAATGTGGTCATAAGAGGAAAGATTATATCATTACAGACCTATCTCAGAAAACAACAATGAGCCCAAATAACCTAATGCTTCATCTTAAAAAAAAAAAAAAAAAACTAGAAAAGGAAGAAGAAATGAAGCCTAAAGTCAGCAGAAGGAAAGAAATCATCAAAATTAGAGCATAAATAAATAAAGTTGAAAACAAAAATAAATAAATAAAATAAAAATAAATGCAACAAAGAGCAGGTTCTTTGAAAAGGTTAATAAAATTGACAAACCCCTGGCTAGACTCACTAAAGAAAAAAGAGAAAGGACACAAATAAGCAAAATCAGGGATGAAAGAGGGAAAATTATGACTGACATTGCAGAAACACAAAGGATCATACAAGAATGCTATGAAAAAGTATACAATACCAAATTTAATAACCTAGAAGAAAAGGATCAGTACTCAGAAAAATACAACTTTCCTAGACTGAATCAAGAAGATCTGGAAAATCTAAATAGGCCAATCAGCAGTATGGAAATTGAAACAATCATCAAAACCTACCAAAATTAAAAATAGAAGACCAGATGGCTCCACCAGTGAATTCTACCAAACATTTAAAGATTTAATTCTCCTCAAACTCTTCCAAAAAATTGAAGAGGAGGCAATACTTCCAAACTCATTTTATGAAGCCAATATCACCCTGATACCAAAACCTGGTAAAGAAAACAGAAAACAAAAACAAAAACAAAAAACTACAGACCAATATCTCTCATTGAACACAGATGCAAAAATCCTAAATAAGATACTAGCAAACTGAATAAAGCAACACATTAAAAGGATTACATACCACGATCAAATGGGCTTCATCCCAGAGGCACAGGGATGGTTCAACATATGCAAATCGATTAATGTGATAAATTATATAAACAAATTAAAAAATAAGAATTATATGATCATATCAATAGATGCAGAAAAAGCTTTCCACAAGATACAGCAACCATTTATGATGAAAATACTTAACAAAATCGGTATAAACGTACCTTAACATAATAAAGGCCATATATGACAAGCCCTCAGCCAACATTATACTTAATGGTGAAAAACTAAAAATCTTCTTTCTAAGATCAAGAACAAAACAAGGCCATCCACTATCACCACTGTTACTCAATATAACATTTGAAGTCCTAGCGATGGCAATCAGACAAGAGAAAGATATAAAAGGCATCCAAATAGTAAACAAAGAAGTCAAACTGTCACTATTTGCAGATGACATGATTCTCTATATAGAAAACCCTAAAGACTCCACAAGAACACTACTAGAAACAAATAGCAAATACAATAAAGTCTCTGGATACAAAATTAACATTCAAAAATTCATAGTGCTCCTATACTCTAATATTGAAGTGTCAGAAAAAGAAGTGGAAAAAAATAATCCTTTTTGCAATTGCAACAAAAATAATAAAATACCTAGGAATGAATTTAGCAAAACAAGTGAAGGACCTATATAATGAAAACTACAAGACCCTATTAAAAGAAATCGAAGATACAAAGAAATGGAAAGATGTTTTGTGTTCTTGGATTGGCAGAATTAACATAGTTAAAATGAGCATATTACCTAAGTATTATACAGATTTAATGAAATTCCCGTCAAAATCTCATCAGCATTTTTTAAAGAAATAAAACAAAAAATCATCAGATTTGTATGGAAGCACAAAAGATCCTGAATTGCCAAAGCCAGCCTGAGATAGAAGAACGAGGCTGAAGGCATCACTCTGCCCGACCTCAAATTATACTGCAAAATGACACTAATCAAAACAGTATGGTATTGGCAGCAAAACAGACACATGGACCAGTGGAACAGAATCGAGAGTCCAGAAGTAAAACCATATTTATATGGGAAAATAATTTGTGACAAAGAAGCCAAAAACATACAGTGGAGAAAGGAAACCCTCTTCAATAAAAGGTGCTGGGAAAACTGGAAAGCCACCTGCAAAAGAATGAAACTAGACTGTTGTCTATCACCACACACTAAAATTAACTCAAAATGGATTAGGGACCTGAATATAAAACCTGAAACAATAAAATGCATAGAAGAAAATGTAGGAACTAAACTCAAGGACCTTGGACTTAAAAAAGATTTTATGAATTTGACCTCAAAGGCAAGGGAATTAAAAATTAAAATAAATGAATGAGACTACATCAAACTAAATAGCTTCTGCTCAGCAAAAGAAATCATCAACAAGGTAAAGAGGCAACAATCCGAATGGGAAAATATATTTGCAAGCAACACCTCCATAAAGGGCCTATTATCCAAAATATATAAAGAACTCATACAACTCAATAAGAAAAAAATACGAATGATCCAATCAAAAAATGGGCAGAGGATCTAAACAGACACTTCTCCCTAGAGGACTTACAAATGGCCAACAAATATATGAAAAGATGCTCAACATCGCTAGCTGTTAGGGAAATGCAAATCAAAACCACAATGAGATACAATCTCACACCTGTTAGAATAGCTATAATCAACAGGGCAAGTAATAACAAATGTTGGAGAGTTTGTGGAGAAAAAAGAAACCTCATATACTGCTGGTGGGACTGCAAATTGGTACAACCACTATGGAAAACAGTATGGAGTTTCCTCAAAAAACTAAGAATTGATCTACCATATGATCCAGCATTCCCTCTACTGGATATTTACCCCAAAGAATTGAAAACCCATATCTGAAAAGATATTTGCACACTGATGTTTATAGTAGCATTATTCACAGTGGCCAGGACATAGAAGCAACCAAAGTGTCCTACGATAGATGATTGGCTAAAGAAGCTGTGGTACATATATACAGTGAAATATTACTCAGCCATAAGAGGTGATGATATACTGCCATTTGCGACAACATGGATGGACCTTGAAATAATTATACTAAGTGAAATAAGCCAGACAGGAAAAGTTGAAAATCACATGATATCACTTATACGTGGGATATAAATCTAAAAGCAACAAATGAACAAGACAAACAAACAGAGGCTCATGGACATGGACAATGGACTAGTAGTTACCAGAGGTAGGAGGAGGGGAAGGGAAGAGGTAGACGGGGGAATAATTTTAAATAATTTCTTCAATAATAAAAAAAAGAAATATAATAAGGGTTTAGCACAGTTCCTGCCAGGTAATAAATGATAAGTGGCTCCCATTGTGATAAATGTTAAATCTGTTTATCTAACAAATATTAAAGACAAAAACTGGAATTGACAAACTTTTTCTTTAAAGGGTACGATAGTATATATTTTAGGTGTTTCATGTCAAACAATTTCTGCCATTACTACTCAACTTTGTTGTAGCACAAAAGTAGCCACAGACAACACAGAAATGAATGAGTGTGGTTGTGTTCCATAAAAATTTACGTCAGATTTGGCGCATGAGTATAGTTTGTCCACCTCTATGGTGACATGGCAAATTAGTTAATTAAAAAAATTAAATTACAATATAAGTGTGTGTCTAATGATCTCTAAATTAATTATATACAGAATCAGTTTGCATAGTATATTGATCTCCACAGGTAATTTCCGAATGTCTGGTTTGGGAGGCAAACTTTACTTCATTCACAAGTCATCCTTTGTGTGGGATGGCATTTACCATTTTGTTTATTAATCACTTTTGTTGACTAAACTGCAAATGGAATCAGATGTTCAAATCACATGCTAGGGTGTATCAGGAAAATCTGGGATTCAGACGATCAGTTTACATGGCATTTCGCAATAAACTGAAATCCACTACTGATGCCACACAAATTTTCCAGTGAAAGAGAGTCTTTGGGAATTTGAAGCTTTTCTGACTAAAGGTAAAATTTGGCAGAGCCCATCTTGGTTAAAAACATGAAAGCATGAGATATTAGAATTATGTAGTCCAATTAATAAAGTTACATTAATCTTTCTGAGTGTTGTACAAAGTTTTTAACAATTTGATCCACCCCCTCCCCCATTTTTTTTTAATCACTTTAGCTTCTGCTCCTATGGGAAGTTTTTGTGCTACCAATTATAACTTGATGTGATCACATTGAATTCTGTTCAAACTGTGGAGGAAAAAAGTCCAATAAAAACAAAATTCAATCAACTTTATACATGTAGACAGCCCAAAAGAACTAGGTAAAATTTAAAAGTACAATGACTACGATTCATCAATAACCAATTTAAATGAACAGTTTTATTAAATTGGTGCCTTGTGTTCAAATTAAACTTCACGGAATGGGAACTATGCCGCTGAGGTCAAGGGTTCCTGTATTTTAAGGAAACTACTCTGCTCTTCTAGTCTAGAGTAGAATCTAATTAAGCCCTGCACTACCAGAAAGCTATTCTCACATCAAGAAAAATAAAATATTCCCTGTGATTAACCATAAGTTGAATTGATCACTTTGAAACTTGATTTTGCTTATAAAATCTCCTTTTTTCTGCTATCCACGATAATCCTAAAATTTAATTCTTTTTATTTATTACCCTTATGTTACCTCAAGATTCCAGAGGCCTGGGATTTATACTTAACTTTCCTTTGGGCAAAAATTATTCAATATAAACAAAAAGCTTCTAGATTGTAATGATTTGAATGGTAACACTGGATTGTTGTGTTGCCTACTCGTCCCAATAGTGCTCAGAACTTACCTTAAAGGGGGACTTAATGGGCAGCAAATTTTTTTTTGAAACATGGAATAGTGAATTTAACTCAAAGCTGTGTTTGCATAGTAAATGAATTTGTTTTCTTTGGTACATCTCTTTGAAGTGGATTGGTGGTGTGGACAGAGATCATAGGGTATCTATAGTCTTTAGTATTACCCCTTCCTCTCCCTCAATTCCCCAAAGTCCTTATGCCATCTAATCTTCTATCACACAGGCCCTATTATTTATGCCACACCACACAAGAAGTGTTGACATTTTTCTGTCTGCTCATTATTTTCTGTACATGGTAGAATTGCTTGCTTTACTTTAAAGTGAAAAGGAGTATGGGGGGAATTCTATCCCACACAGAAGTTTTTCTGTAACCTTGTGTCTGTGGAGGATGTACACATCACCTATCCAGTCTCTAATCAAAGGATTTTTTAAAGTCCTGAGAGTTCCTAAAGAGTACTTAATACTATAAATATATTGCTATTATTGTCACTATTATTTTAGTATTATTCTTATATTTCTAAATAAAAAGACTTAAAACCTTTAATCCTTAATGTAATTCTTACATTCAGAATATTAACAAAAACAAATCACTACAACATAAACTTTAGAGGTTAGATATCAAATTTTATAATAAAAGCTTTTAGTGTTTTTTGGATGAAGACGATTTCAAGTCTGTACTTCTTTTGAAGTAAATTCTTACAAAGATCAATGCTAAATGCTTGAAATTATTTAATCAACACTTATACACATTCTGATATATTTAAGGACAGACTTGCCAAGACCATGCTTATTAAGAGATAGTTAGCAAAATGAATGCCATACGATTTCACTTATATGCAGAATCTAAGGAACAAAAGGAACAAACTAAACAAAACAGCCTCAGGGATACAGAGGACAATCTAGTGATTGCCAGAGGGGAGGGGGGTTGAGCATTGGGTGAAAATGGTAAAGAGATGAAGAAGTGCAAATTAATAGTTACAAAACAGTCATGGGGACATAAAGTACAGCAAAGAGAATATAATAGATAGTATCGTAATGGCTATATGTAGAGCCAGATGGGTGATAACCAGGGGGACCGCTTCATAAACTATATAAATGTCTAACCAATGTACTATACATCAAGAATTAACATAAAATTAAAAATTAAAAAGAGAGGTAGTTAGCATTATAATAGAATGAAAGAATTTAATAGCCTTTGAAAAGGTGGGAATGCCAGTGGTATTACTTATGCAGACAGTTTCTCCTCTTAGCACTCCAACACATTAAATGCACTAGCAGCTCACGGACAAGAACTGTTGAATAGAATTTCCTTTTCAAACTTCCATCTTAGTCAGCTAAATAATATGAAAACTATTTGTCATGCCACATAGATCAAACATGAACTGCCTGCAAAATAAATTACCTGTGAGGTCATTCGCAGGCCAAATATGATCCTGGAAAAAATGTGTATATGGAAAGATAATGCAAGTCAGTGAAAGGAATGGCTGATATCCAGAGTGAAGAACAAGTATTTAAAAATTTTCCAAGTTGGAAAAAATGAATAACCAAAAAGTCTTTTGCTTTTTCATTTTTATTGACTTTCTTTTGAAGGCAAAAACTGTAGATATACCTTCAAGTGAAATTGCTATTGCCTAGGCTAGCATCTGATTTTGATAACCACGTTTTGACAAATAAAAATATGAGATAATTTTTCTGCTGAGGTCAAGTGTTTCTGTGGTTATATCTGTCCCTGAAGGTTACTCAAAGAATAGAAAAATTAATATCAAATATACATACACTTAAGATTGTTGTGAAGTATGTATGTGTATATGTGTGGTAGCACGTGTGTGGAGGTGCGGAGAAATTCACCCTGCAGACAGAATTTTTTAAATTGAAGTATTAGCTTTTGTTGTGCACATTGTACATAACTTTTCCAAAAATCATTGCAAAATTTTTGTGCATGCTTACTTTTATAAGAGAGAGTTCCTTGAATGCAAGAGCAGTATTTATTTGTCTTTGAATCTCAAGCACCAATAGGCTAGGTCATCCTAGATATTTGATAGATCTTCCTGATAAATCTTTGGCTGAAACTGCCAATGGGGAACCATACACTAAATAAATGGGCTTCTTCTTTAAAATATTGTATTTAGAAGTAGCACTATAATGGAAAAAAATGAGTTTGAAGTAAAAAAAAAAGTAATAAAAAGATCTTGATTCAAGGCCTGGTCCCCATAAATTACTACTGTATGATCTAGAGGTAAGCCTTGTGTCTTCCATGGAAAAAAATAGGGGTGAGGGCAGCAGAGGGGTAAGGAAGGGTGAAAAAAACTATGTAAATAGAATAAAAGATCATTGATTTTTCAGGTAATTTTTTGCAGTCATTCAAAAAACATGTTTTAAGTTCTTATCACATGTCAGGAACTGTTTATAGCTGATGGAACTATAGAAGTAAAGTTTTTTGTTCTCAAGGAGCTTACGTTCTAGTGATTTATATTATCATATTAATTATACATCAAGTATTATACTTTTCCACTTTATGCTATATGGTATGCTATGTAATAGATAATACAGTGTTGATTGATATCTTAGAAAACATATTGACATATTATATTAAGTAATGACATATGTAATATTATGCTAAGGAACACAAAGACAAAATAAATTGTTATAAGGCAATGGTGTTACCATCTTAGATGAGGTGGTCAGAGAGGTGACATTTGAGTAGAAACTTGAATGAAGTCTGACAGTAAATCATGAAAGAAAGACGACTAGAGTATTCTACGCAAAGCAAATCTCAAATGAAAGGTCCTGTGGAAAGACTCAGCTTTATTTCTTCAAAAACAAATAAAAAGTCCTGTATGACTGAGTATGGAGAGTCAGAAGAAGAGTAGGAGATGATGTTGGAGTACTAGTCAGAGGCCAGAATATGGAAGAGATTTTTCCGCCAAGAACTGGGAACTTAGACTACAGGTTGGTCTAGAAATGTTTATTTTAGCCTTATCAATACATAGATACCAGTGAAAGTAAATAGAGAAAAACAATTTTCAATGACTGAACTCTGGGGAACTCCTGAATTTAGAATTTGGGATCTGGATAAGTATATAGCCAAGGAGATTCAGGATTGACTGGAGAGGAAGGAGGAGAATGGGGAGAATGTGGCCCTCATCCAAGCAAGTAGTTGAGGAAGGATGAGTCACCATCTGTGTCAAATGCCACTGCAAGACAAGATGAAGACTGAAAATCATCCATTGTACTCTATGTCATTCACAGGAATATTTTAGTGGAGTAGTGGATTCAAAAGAATATCAAATAATAACTTTAGGACAGATTATAAATTATCCTTATGAGAATGAGGAATGAAGAAATGGAGTTACTGAAGGATGGGCATGTGAAGTAAAGAGAGAATTTTTTTCCTAGATAGGAGTTATTATACCATACTTGTAAGAAAGACAGCCTGATTGGACAAATGCAGGTTGTGATGAGAGAGTACTCCAGAGAGAACAAACACAGGTGAGTTGTGGTCACAAGTATAGTAGATGCTGAGGTTGGAGTGGAGAATGAGTCACCTTGTCTGTGATCTTATCAAGTTTACAGTCTCAAGTTTCTAATTTTAAATGTTCTTGGAAGTACTCTGCATTATTGAAATTAAGATGGAGATATAACTGAATACTTTCTTCACTCTTTTAAAGTTACACTCCATTTAAAGAGCTGATAAAATATAAAAGTCTAAAGTTCAGTGACAGTTCCAGTTACTCTTCCAAGTCAGTTTTGCTCATAACCAGCAGAGTGCTGGTAAATATTTAATCACAAATTCTCTGGGGGTGGGAGGAGCACTGTGATTAGTAGTGATCGCCAATTGTAAATACTCTTGTCACAGCCAATTTCAAGCTACTAACAGTTTAATAACCAGCTTGCAAAATTTCTGAGTATTTAACAAGCAGCTCTGACAAGTCAGTAGAGCTGGTTCTAGCATACCATTGTCAGTCATAACTTCAAATTTATATATCCCTCCATTGACTCTAAGCTTCTTGAAGATAATAAATGTGTCTGAGCCACCTTTCTATCTCTTTAAGCATTGAGCACAATGATTTACCTAATATAGCCATGCTCTAAATATTTGGGGAAGGAAAGAAAGACAGTTACTCTAACCAATATCTGGGATAAATAATATCTGTGACCTACCCTGCTAAGAACACATCTCCCTTCTACCCACCTGGCTCTTGCCTTATGTGTCTTATCTTAAATGTCACCTTGATAAAAAGTCTTTTCTACTGATTCTGTCCAAGATCTCCACAATTATTTTATATCTCTGCACTCTGTGGCTTTTTCTCATAGGACTCATCACAATATATCATTTTACACTGTTTTATTTACTTTCATGTCTACCCAACATACTATACTCTCAGAATATGGCAGGGACTGATTTTATTTTATTCCTAGTGCATAACTAGCACTCAGAACAGTGCCTAGCTCGTAATATACACTTAATAAATACACACTTAATATATCTGTACAAAATATACTTTGTACAAATAAGTGATTTTACATAATTTATTAGTAAAAAGTAAGCTATTTAATTTAACAAAATGCTAATCTTATTGGTATATTATTTTTAGATCTACAATATTATTATGATGTTTTATTTGCTTTTTTCTTAGTTATCAGTTATCAGAGTAGAGAGTTAATGATACAGAAAGGTTCACCAACTTTGTTTTCTACAAGCAGGTGTCATTGGCATTTTGAAACTTGTAATTTTACATGGTTTTATTGTCTAGAATGTTTCCATGTTCTCTTTGTTTATCATGTTAATTCACATACATTCATTAACAGCCATATGCATAAATAGGGAGGCAAATACAAGTAGACCAAGGCTTGCACTCATCATACTAGTAATTATGAGGGGATGTGAATTTCTGTATATTAATAAAATACCAAAGATCTCTTTCCTGTCATATCTGCAAAGACTTCAAGCCTATTTTCTATCATACAGAGTTGCTCACCTATTTCTATGCCCTTTGTTCATGCTATTTCCATGGCTTGGAATATCCTTCTCACCACAGTCTCCACCCATCAGAATTCTGTTATTTCATTTCTACTGCACTCTCTAACCTTGAAGTGTTTCTCATTTTTCACATGTTACTTCTTAAAGACACATTTACTGAAAGACTGCTAAGTCTCTGGCCCTAAGCAAGTACCAAGAATTCAAAGATAAATAAAATATGGGCCTGTTGTAGTCAGCTGACTGTACAAATAGGGATCAGACCAGTAAGCTTGTGGGCTTCACACGGGGTCAAACGACAGTCTCCAATCAAGTCTGAGTTATCAGACAATGTTTCCTAGAAGAGTGTCTCTCCTGAATTATATCCACTCTAGATGGGTTTTCTTTTACATTCAATTCCAACAGGACACTTCTTTTTCTTCTGACATTTGTAGACTTTTCTATTTTATTATAGATAGCATGTTTTTAAATATCATGAATATATATGTTTACTTATTAGCACAATCAAGTTTCTCATTCATGTCAATTAATTATTTGGCAGGTGGCCAACCAGGTGGTTCGGGGACCCAGGCTCCTTCCACTTACATAGTGGCCATTCCAGGTATTCTATTGGCCCCTGTAAGTCTGGCCAAGAGATGAGGGGAGAGAGACGCTGAGTAGAGAATCAAGGGACAATTTCAGAGGCCACCTATAATGCCAAACATATTCAATTGGCCAGAGGTAGGCACATGGCCCCAATTAATTTGTACCTGTTATCAAACTGTGAACTTAAGGCTATTAATCTCTAATGTAACCATAATATACTTCAAAATATATTTATTTATAATACCTTTAGCATCCTTTTCTCTCTGGAAAAAAGTTTCATAATATACATTTCATAATGTTCCTGTGCAGTATTTAATCCACACATCTGGTAGATAATCATCATTAACATTCCATGCTAGGAAGTGAGATGTCCAAAGAGACATTTTTTCCTTGTGTCAAATGTGCAGCCCTTGTCCAGAACTAGCTACAGGTCACCAGGAGGTCTGGCTGTTAAACATAACACTTTCTGTCTTCTGGTTTATAAATTTAATTGAGCATGTTAAAATGAGTCTTATTCTAGAATTTTATGGAAATGTGATATTTTTCAAAGCATTCATTCCCTAAAAAACAAGCTAAACACTGTATGACAATACCTCCAAGTTTTCCAATTTTTGCCTTTAAAAAGCAACTACATTTGGGTTACCATGCCCCCTAAGGTAGAAATTGTCCCCAGGTACATTTCAGTAATATAGTGAGGGCTAGTGATAGCTGAACAATTTCCTAAATGATTGTGTATATTGAGAATAGGCATAACCTCTAAAAATCTTATAACTTTATAATTTATCACACTGTAACACTATGTATATAAATTAATATCCAGTCAGTTTACCAACAGAGTCAGCAAGAATTACATATTGTGAAAACGATGTGTATGGCATAACATATACAATTAAAATAGTAACGGAGAATCATTTGTAGCTCTAAACCAGGACACTTATTAAACACCATGGTTTAATTTCTTTGAGATCATAGGTTATAAACAGTTGAATAGAACTAAAAACCAAGTATGCTACAAACTATAAAAGTAAAGAAAAAATATTAGTGAACACACAAGGTCAAAGGGACTTGGTAAGGACAAGAATAAAGAATGATATTTAAAATATTCAAAATCTCAGTGGCATGGGACACTATCTTTCAGAATTGATGTCAACAATGAAGCTTCTAGCCTAGCTCCACTTTAACTATGACTCTGACTATTAGTTGAAGACAATGTTTATTACCCTAAGTATGAAGCTTTCTATTCCTTCTTTAGGAGTTTTTATTTTTTTTTAATAAAAAATATTGAACCAGCATTATATTTTATCACTAAAGAGCATAAAAATCTATTGAGATTCCCATGTATCTATAATTCTCTAACTTATAGCAATGTATTATACTAATAATTTTTATAATATGATACCATTCTTTAACTCTTAGAATAAAGTCTATTTTATTAGAGTAAATAGCTCTAAGAACTACATAAATTTGCTAATTAAGTATTTATCTAGAATTGTATCACACAAGTATATTTCCTCTATAATTTTCTCTTTTTTGTGCTATTGTCAAATAGTATCAAATATGATACTATTATTTTAGTATCATAACAGTGTTGATTCAAGAATATAGATTAGGAGAGTTTATATTACATTTAAATGTGAAAGAATACCCTATAATGGACCTGAAGTTGTTTTTATACACAATTCTTTGAAAACTTCAGTTATTTGCATGATTACTTGTCTATCTGCTACATCCTTTTTTTCTCATTTTGATATATTTTGACTTATTTTTAGTATTTTTAATTTATAGTGTCTGTATATTTCACACATTTCTTTAAAGTAACAAGAAAAAACTATCACTTGGTTTTCCTTAAACTTGACAAATCTCTTTAACTGCTTCACATTCTCTTTCAACTTTTGCGTGTTTTTTTCTTCATTGTTTTCTATTTTCCCTAATTTTATTATACCTTCCATTAGTTTCTCTGTCTCATTGGTAGTTTTTTTCTCAAATAGCCACATTTTGGATTTAGGAATCTTTTTATTTTCAATATGCTAATTTTTTTGTCCTATATGTTTTTATATAAAAAATCTTTGTCTCCATTTATTAAACTATATTAGGGCCTTACAGTTATAACAAATGCCTAATACATTTTTAAGGCAGTCTAAATTTTAAAATTCATTTGCTACTGTCTTATTTTTACTGTATTAACTATGTTTAACTACTTTAATCATCTCCAATGATAATAATATGTACATAATGTTTTAAATTTTTAATAATAATGTTCAAGTTTTTGAGAAACAAGTTTTAATTCATATTTTTCTAATTACCAAAATGAATATAAATTTGACTACCACTTGTATATCAATACCATTCAACATTCTATTACTTTCCCCTTCTCTCTACTTTCTAATTTCAAACTGAAACCTGATTATCATCACTGAATTATTATTTCATTAAGTATATTGTAAATTTATTTTTGTATTCTTAGTGTATTAATAGTGCTATCATCCTATTTCAATGATGCTTTTACTTTCTTGAATTTCTTATTCATATTCATCTTTTTGTTAGTTGACATATATGTTCAAAATGGTTTTATGAAGAGACATACAGATGACAATGGGTTTTTGGGGGGGTGAAAAAACCCACTTCTATTTCCTTCTTTAGCGGTAATTCTTTTTCTATACCAGATATTTTAGCATAATTCAACCAAAGATCATTTCTCCAGCATATTAATTCTACAGTCAGGTTGACTCCTCATGAAAATTGACAAACCATTGGTCAATATATCCCATGTCTAATTTTTTGATACTTGTGAATATTTAAGTGACTTTTAACATGGAAAGTTGGAGAAATTAGCCTCATTCACAACCTAAATTACAACTAATTTTTTAAGGTTAAAAATAAGATGGTATCTGTAAGATTGTTATGTCTCTATTTCAAGGGTCTGAAAACATTTTCCATAAAGGGCCAGATTATAAATATTTGAGGTTTTGTGAGATATAGTCTCTACCACAATGATTTAACTCTGCTATTGTTATATGAAAAGAGCTATAGAGAATATGTAAACAAACAAATGTGGCTGTGTTCCCATATAACTTTATTTTCAACATCAGGTGGTACGTCAGATTTGATTCCATGAGCAGTATTTTGCTGACCACTTTTACATACCATTATAATATTATGATTTAAATAAGATAAATCTGTGAAATACTTTATTATTATGTTTCTGTGGCTGGCATGAATCATTGATATTTGCAATAATATTTAATGAAATTTTTAGATTCTACTCATGTGTACAGACTTAAGACCATAAATTGATTATAACCTTTGTTTTTAGAATAAATAGCTCAGCTATAATGTATTGATTCTTAGCTTTTTAGTGGAAGGATGATGGACATGATACGTATGATAAATTTCCTATGGAATAATAACATCAGTAAGGATGGCCAATTTCCCCTAATTATTATATTCAATTAATCGTTATTCTCAAGAGAACAAATCTTGGCTTGAGGAGGCCTGTTGGTAAGAGAGACCCTCTGTACTATTGCTAATTAATATAGAGAAAAGACGAAGATTAGATAAAGATTAAATGAGATCACAGATAATCAATCCAAACAAGTACTTTTTGTTTGATTATAAGGTGTGTAAGTTTCAGGAGAGAGCTGTGAGGTCAAGGATAAGATAAGACACTCTAACATTGGAGTTTGAATGGAGTCTCTGAAAGAATTCCCTTATCCTGAGTAAATTCTTTTAGGCAAATCCCATTATTGAAAATATTTCAGGGATTTGTTTGTCTTTAAAATTGCATTAGTTTTAATTGCTGGTGTAACAGATTGTAATTTTAGCAGCTTAAAACAACAAAACTATTTCCTTATAGTTCCAGTGGTCAGAAGTTTGAAATGGCTCTCATTGAGCTAAAATCAAGGTGTTAGCGGGGGTGCAATCCTTTTGTTGGTTGAAGAAAAATTCTGTTTCTTTGTCTTTTCTAGTTTTCAGAGGCCGTTGCATTCTTTGGCTTGTGATCACCTTCTTTCATCTTTAAAACCAGCAATAGAGGGTGAAGCTCTTCTCACAACACACCAATCTGACCTCTTCTGCCGTCCTTCTCCATTTTATAGGACTCTTGTGATTACTTTGGGCCCACATGGATAATCCAAAATAATCTCCCTATCTTAATGTCAGCTGATTAGCAATTTCATCCTCAACCTTTATTTCCCTTTGTCATATAGTCTAACATAGACACAGGTTCCAAGAATTAGAAATTGGCTATGTTTGGGAGGCCAGTATTCTGCAAAATGTAAGGACTGAATCATGAACAGTTAAATAAATTGAATTGAACTTTCTTAAAAAGATCACTGAATCATCTTTATATCTGGTGTACCTGAAGAATAAGACTACAAATTTGAGAACTATGGTATGCACTATTGTTTTTTTTGTTTTGTTTTTTGTTTTGTTTTTCCTTTTTTTTTTTTTTAATAGAAAACCTATAATTAGATTACTTCATCATTTACTGAGTGGTTAGAAGCATAGCTTTGTAACCAGAGAACCTGGGTTCAAATTCCAGTACCACCATTTACTGGCTATATGAACTTCACTAAATCACTTAACCTTAGGCTTCAATTTCTTCATCTATAAAATGGGCATGGTAAAAGATCTACCTTGTCTAAGGCTATGTGATATCATATATCAGATGAAATAGAACTTAAAGCTCTTACAAGGATATCTGGAACCCAAGGGAAAAGGCAGAGTTAACAGGAAAAAAAATGGCACGGGTGCCCAAGTTACTTAAAAGAATATTTATTTCTACCCCAGCATCATTTGCCTAGAGAACACAGAGAAGGAGATAGGAAGTGGGTCAGAATGGATGTTTTAACTTTAATCTGGTGCTTATATTGTTTTTCAGGGTGGAAGAATGAAGTCTTACATGTATGATTGTTCAAATGCAAATTATTTTCCTGGGCTCCAAGAAAGAAGAGATTGGTGGACATGTTTCTTGGAGAAGAGACAGCTCTGCTTTGAGATGGCTTGCATCTCCTCGTTTGCTGTAATTCGACATATAGATTGATAGAATGGGGAATATTGAATTCCACTCATTTTCTCTGACTCTCTAAGACCCCCAAATAATGCTTAATATATTTCATTAAAATCCTGCTCTACCATTATCTTAGTCAGTTAATAGAGATAAATATGTAATTAATATCTATATTGATAGACATAAATATTTTCATATATTCTAATATAAATTAGTAATCTATAGCTTTGACACATACAAAAATCCCTATCTTAGGCAATATTTGTAAAGAATTCCTAAACCAAAGCTGGTTACAAAATGTTGGAATTAAAAAAACCTCAATTAATTAAAGAATTCTCCCCTAAAACATTTCTCTGCCGTACAAGCCAAGTTTAATGTTTTAAACTCAAGACCTATTAAGGGACAAAGGTCATCTGAGTTCTAACAATCAGCGTCGACTTCTTCCACACCACATTTTAAACAACTGAGTTAAAGTCACACAGTAATTCTAAGAGGATGGATACTTGTCATATATTTTTCTACCTGTTAATGAATATTTATTACTTTGCTTATATTTTTATTGTAATTTGAAATAAATGTACTGATCTGAAAAATGATGAAAAACTAATGCTAACACTGCTTTCACAGTATTTAGGTGTAGCACTTATAGCAGCCTTGCCGTATGGTTTATTGACTTTATGTATTTATTTTTTTCTGCAGCTAGATTTAACCAAGAGAACATCATGTTTTTCTATGCTATTAGCTATATATAGCTAATAGCATAGAAAATGTGTAAGGAAGTAATATTTATTCAGTAGCCTATGTGTCCTAGAGATCTTATTTTACTTAAAGGCTTACGATAATCATTCAAGAAACACGTTGTAATCCCCACTACAGATTAAGAAAATAAGACCAGGAGGTAAAACAGCTAGCCCAGTTCAGACAGCTGGTAAGCAACTGACGCTGGATGCCTGGGTCGTCTTCGCTGCTGTCTTTGACTCCAAGCCCAGGTCGCTGCCTTTTTCAGATCCCGTTTACCACAGCGAATGTGCTAACCAGAGTGGTGCTACCTAATAGGCAGTAAATACTGCAGTCACTCTTAAATCAGAATTTCCTTGTGGATTTCAAGACCTGTAAATAGTGCTCCGTGTAACCTGGTAGTATGTGATTAAAGAGCTAATGTATGCCTGGCAACAACGGCGTTTCCATTACTCTGCTAACTACTGACTCAAAACATTACATAGATTTTATACAGTGGGAGTGATTGAATTATATGTGCATGTCAGAGTCTGAAGAATATAATAAAATTTACTTAGAAAAAACCTATATTACTACAGAGTTTAATATTAGAAGCTATTTAAAATAAGATATATTTACCCTGCTTCAGATATATTCTTTAAAGAAAAATCTAAAGTGAAACAAACCTACTATTTTTATTTGGCCAGAAATCATCTAGTGACCATTTTCACGCACCAAATAATTAAAATGGATACGGAAAGATTATAGTTAGCATATTTCTACTTGAAATTTTATATGTTCACCAAATAAACAGTTTCTCTTGCATGATATTATTTCTATTCTAGTAAGACTTTAAAGTTGTTCTGCTTTTGATTATCTCATTTTATCGAGAAAATACTTATTCCTTTCCCTAAACTAAGAATTCTACTTTTTCCACTTCAATATTCATACACAATCTTCAATAGATACTTATATCCAAAATCTGGTATTTATAAATAAAACACCAGAAAATCTCTGAGTTGGGAAGAACTAATTAAAATGTCAAGTGGCATATAATAATATACTTCACAGAAGAGAAAGAAAACCCTGCTCAGTATAACTGCTCTTGAGAGATCACAAGTAATGCCTACATTGCTGATTCTATATGGAATGATCCACTGATGTACATATATAATTTCCTTAAGAGAAACACAAATGAGCTCCTAAATAGGCTTGTGCCCTGACATACTCCATTGGGTAGACAGACAGTGAATTGGGGCAGAGAGCTAAGACTCAAACCACTTATCACTGTCAGATGGTTCTGATCAATGTCTAAGAGCCTGTTAAAACCTTACTTTTTAGGAGATTAAGGGAAATAACAAATTCCTCTAGGTTCTCCAGATTCTTTGTGTTCTTTAGGACAAAATGGGCAAGATTTTTAGTTCCTCCTCCAAATTTATGCCAATAAAATTATATTCTCTGATCCTATAAAATATTGTCAAACTTGATGTAGAAGCTAGTCCAGTAGAGATCCACAGAATTCCTATATTGGTACCTAACAATTACATTTTAAATTTAAATAATTTGAGGACTATTCATTGTTCATAAAATACATTTTCTTGACTAATAAAATAACCAGAGTCCCACAGAGCTCACTTGTTTTACCAGTCTACACATGTAATGACCACAAAACCAACATGAAATAGTCAACCACCCTAGTAAATACTGAAATTAGAAATATTCTAATTCCATATACATTTCTAATTTCAATATTTTCTGCTATCCACTCTGCTTGCCCCATTCTTCCTCCAAGTTCTCAAAGACCTGTCCAGCTATGCTTTTCACTGAGCACCACAGTCCATCTCCCATCCCATTTCTCCTAGGTAGGTTAGTTATTATTCTCTCTTTCTTGCTATATAACCTCACTGTGTGAAGCCACAGATTCTTCTGTAGGTGGTATTCTTGGTATTGAACTGTGGTCTCTCCAGCTACAGAAAGTGGTATTAATGATCCCCCTGGAAATTTAAACCACAACTCAGGCTCCAAGCCCAATATGTAGGATTCAGCCTCAGTCTGGTCTCTGGTCCTCTTAATTTAAAATCTATCCAGTAACTGAACAAAGCCATTCTTAGATTTGGAGGATTCCTATGAAGCTTCAATACTGTCTACCATTGTAATAGCACATGAGATAAATTATTCCAATTTTATTTTTATCAAAACTATGCACATTGATCATTGGACCAAACTAACAAAAACTAATAAAAATTCTAATTATTTAGTTGTTGGTTTCTAGTCCAGTCCTTAGCTTAAGCATTTAATAAAAAAATCTTTATATTTCTATCATGACAAATTTTTCTACAACCACGTGGTTTATCTCGGCTTCTATTCAAGCCCTGGCAATCACTAAACCTCTTTTACTTCACATCTTATTTTATTTTCCCTTTCTCTCTCTTATAAAATGAGCAAGGCCTGGCGATATTTGGTATAGCAGAGACATCTTGTCCCCAACCCTTCTCTAGATGCTTCATTCCCTCAAGGACTCTTTGTTCTAGCTTTTTGATTCACTCAAATTGATATGTGTCCAGCTACTTTACACCCACTCTCCAGCTTAATCCTATGGATTATTTGTTCTCCAAGCCTAAGAAAAATGCCCGACTACTTATATTGCTTTGACTGGGACCTAGGTGATCTAGAGAAATTCTTTGCCTGTTGCTAAACCAATTCCTCTAGGATGTTTGCTAGCACAAGGTTCAAATATGGGTCAAGAGTATGGATTAGGGATAGAGTAAAAAGTAACCACAAGTAAATCACTATGTGTGAAGCTGGCATTTGTATTTGAGACTGCTGAAATTAGGCAAGGCTGGACTGCCAGCAATAATTTTTTTATTTAATGTAACATATGTTCTAGTTCTATAAATATATTGTTATTTTTGTTTGATTTTTTTTTCTTTTAAAACTTAGAGCCCCAGAAAGAGAATTCTCCTTGAAATATTCTACCACTAGAAATCCTGTGCTTGGTTTTGATCTGAAAACATGAGTAGAAAGGGTATTGTTTGTATGTAAATAAGTTTGTGCTTCCTCTACATTGAAGTGTATTTTCTAAAAGAATTTATAAGCTCTCTTGCTAACATTTTATTAAATATTTGAGTTAATAATAAAGCAATATTATCTGTTTCTAATACCTAAGGAAAACAAAACTCTGCTAATTGTTGTCACATTTGAGAATTCATAGTATTTCAATTTGTTATGATAATGATTCTGAGTTTTTCAATGTATTATTGGAATTTTTCCATAAACTAATCTTTCTAATGAATTATTGGATTTGTTTCAATGTTCTTTAAAATTGGAAGAAATAAGGAATAGTTATAATATATATGGAAGCAACACAGCAGTGTAAGATAATTCAAATTTAGGTGTATTTATTCTTTGGAAAGAGGATGAAAGATTTTATAACATTTATATTTTTTGTATACAATTAAACTTTGCATTTATATATAATTTTATATGTTTGCTAGCTTTTCACACAATTAGTTTATTTGATCTTCCAGAAAAATTTGTGAGGTAGATGGAGTGGGCATTTTTAATTCCATTTTGCAGATGGGGAAACAAAACTAGAGAGGCTATACAGCTTTGGATTAAGGAATTATAAATCATGTTCACTGGCACCATTCATTCAGTTAACAAACAGTCATTGTTCTATGTTATTGTCACTCTTCTAAATAATGGGGATGTGGCAATGAATAGATAGGAAATGTTTCTAAACCTGTGTCTTCTAATTTTTAGTCCAGTGTTTTATCAACTAGACTACATGAATTCTTTAATTTGGCAAAATAATTTAAAAATATATTTTAATATAAACTATGGTTTCCAAATTCCATTCCAGGTTTTTCTTTTTCTTTCTTCTTCTTTTTTGTTGGGGGGGGGGTGGATTTTTATAGATAGTTGGTAAAAAGAAAAAAAGTGTATTGATGGGCATCTTACTCTAAATATTTAGATACAACCCAATATCACATCAGAAGCTAAGATTCTAAGGCATAAAATAAACAAATCTTAGAACCTTTAAAAACCACTATAGTAATATCTATTGGCAGGAAGATGACAAATGATTTCTAATCCACTGAACTATTTTACTGGGTGTGGTGATATTTTCAAGTCATATGTGTTCTTCCTTCATGTTACTGAGATGGTCACCTAGGTGTGGAGATTGCTGCATATTGAGGTGGCCCAGGCAGCTTGAAACACTGCTCAGAGGTTCATATCTACTTCTTTAGGAAAAATATCTTTTCAATCTTTTCAATTTGGATACCCAGAGATGATTATTATTATGTGTTTGGTAATTAGTACCCAAACTAAACAATTATGTAAGCTTTATTAGTACAGTGATCATATAATTTATTATCTAAACCGAGACACTCAATTATGAAATGGGGAGCTACAACTGTGATGTTTCAGGAGGCATAAAGGCATAAACTGGGTACTATCATAGGTCAACCAAGAATAATGGTCATCTTTTTATGAAGCAGTCCCTTGATAAGTAGACCACTACAGTATACTATCTTCTTATTTTTAATGTTTCAGTAAAACAAGTATTTCAAAATCTGTCCTTTGTTTTCAAAATCCTCAAATAGATAACCATATTAAGAATATATTACTTTCTCTTCCAATTAAACAAGAAATTACCAGATTGAATCAATAGGAAGGTTTTGGTTGCAAGAAACAAAACCCAGTTCAAACTAGGTTATTCAATAAGTGGAATTTAATATTTTTGATTCTTAAAAGGTCAAAAGACAGAGGTAGAGGTTTTAATTCATGTCTGACAAAGACATCAAGAACCTGGCTTTGCTTTTTCTCTTCATTCTACACTTGGTGCAGCCTTGATCACAAGGAAGTATGCCTTATGAACCCCAAATGGCTTCCTTCATTTGTCAGTTCTATATGCTTCTGCATTAACATCAAATAAGAAAGAATATTGTTTCAGCATTCATAGAAAAAGTCCATAGATTTACAGTGTTTATACTAGCTAAGGTTGTATGTTTCTGAACCAGTGTCTGCATTCAGGAGCATGAAAGATGTTGATTGGCTTATCCTAAGTCATTTGCCTCATCTTTAAAATTAAGATACTCTAGAATCCAAATGAAAACAAAGAGCTACTGAGAAGAAATGGCCAGGGGGTTGGGTGGGGTGGGTCAGGGGTGGTGGTGGGGGAAAATGGTGTGGATATAATAGCTGAGAAGGCAATAAAAAAGTGACTACTATCTAAATATCAAGAAATCTCTTTAGGATACTAGCAGATGGAAATTGTGAGTAGGGACAAATATGAAGATAGTAAAGAAACTAAAGTATCAAATGGACTAACTTACAGCTTACATGAAAGATTCAAATCTGAAATGCTTCTAGTATATCTGGTTTGGGTGACTGACAGGATGGTACTATCTATGGAGGTGGAACCACAGCAAAAGCATTGGGTATGGGGGAGAGGAAGCTGGTTTTGAGATGTGTTGAGCTAGACTTGACCTTAGACAATATAAGTAGGTTCCCGGTAGGTTCTTTTGTTTGTTTTTGTTTGTTTTGTTTTGTTTTTCTATTAGAGTCTGCTAATTGCTTACTCAAAATCCACTCTCCATTCTCCTTATACTGTCAAGGTCAACAATGTATCTGATTAGAAATATAAATTTCCCAACCTCAGTTGCAGATTGATGTGACCAGTGAATGTAAGATGAAGATACTAGAATTTGAAAAAGCTTTTTACAGGGCTGGACCTAGCTGCAAATGTACTTTTTGGTTTTGTCCCTTCCTCTTTCTTAACCTCTTAGATTATGAACCAAATGATGCGCATCTAAATATAAATCTGGAGCTTAGGGGAAATATATGAGATATAAAATTTTTGTGTTTCAGTATGAGTTAATGAACCAAACAATATATGCAATATCAGTCTGATGCCATTTGAAGGACACAGAAGTGGTAAATACCCTTTGCCAACAAGAACTTAGAATAGAAGGAAGAGTAATAGTAAAAGCAATATATAATTGTTATGATGAAGGTACATGTTGTGGGCTATGAAGAGGGAGATTTCAAAGACAATAACATAATATCATATTAAGGGGTTGTGTAAGATGGGGCTTGAAAGGTGAACTAATTTTCAACTTGAAGTTGTGGGAAAGGAAGGGTATTCCAACTGGAAGAAGCAGCTTAATTATCATGCAAATATTTAAGGAAATAGTTAATTATCTTTTTTATCTATAAGACAAATTCTCACATTTAGAAATTCAGAGCTGTTGTAAACACTAGGAAACTAAGACTATGAATATTTGGGATTGCAATATGCCCTTTTGACTGAAATACAATCAAAATTATTAAACTTCTTTATTTACTGAATTGATAGTTTTATTTTTTTGGCCTATGGTGTCATACCATCTGACTTTTTTGGCATCATCTGGGTACATTAGCTTTTTTTTCTTTTAACTCTATGATAATCTCAGCTCTAAATTTGTAAAATCAGTAGCATTAATCTCCTACTAGCTTAATTTAATGCTTGTCTGTGGACTGTTTTCTCAATCTGTAAAATATGAAGCAGTATATTTTTCAGTTACATGTGGTAAATTAGTTTGTGCAAAAGCCAATTTTGAGATTCTAAAAGAAGAAATTTTATATTATATGCCTCAGTATTCGTATATTGTGAAACAATTCTACAAAGAAAAGCATGAATAAAACAAACTGAGACAGAATTGTAAAACCAGTATTAAGCCATGTGACACCTTTATGGAGAAATTGAAACATGGATATTTTCTCCTAATTTTAGTCTAATCCTTCAACCACTTAGAATCCGAACAGGCTGTGCCAGACCAAAACATAAAGTAATTCCCTTCAAATGGAACACTGAATAAGACAGTGGCATTTAGAATGGATGTTTTGTGCCTACAGTTTCAAGATTGAAAAATGTACTTTTTATACCAGTTAGACTGACTGCCATATTTGGTAATGCAACTTCTGTACATATATATAAATGTAGCTATACATAAACCTATATGTAGATTATACATAGGTATATTTTATTTTCAATTTTATTTTTTCACATTAGGAAAATATAAATTATTTCAAAGAATAACTGAATTTAAATGAGTGATTTTATTTTCACAAGAAAAGTTAAAAATGTTAAGGAACCAGGGTGTTGAAAAGAAAATGTTTTATTATTATAAAAGTAAATAATGGATAAAATAATCCAAGAGGGAAAATATATAATTTACACACATACTCACACACAAACAAGCTGAAGTATATAAATATTTTCATGTGTTTGCCCTCTCAAGAATTATAGGAATCACGTGATCTTTTGGTGTCTCTTATAACTTTTGTCAAAATGGTCATTCCATCAAGAAATATTTATAAAAGTCACTGTAACTCATAGCATAGTATTTATCAGTTGATAATAGTACCTTGCATTCATATAACATTTTATATGTCCCAGTACTTTAACATTTGCTCTTTCATTTGATTCTGATCATAGCCCTATGATTTGGACATGATAGGTAATGCACCTTCCTTTTATATTGGAGTAGATGATTTGGAGAAGATGTGTAACTGCCCCCAGACTACATGGGAAGCAAGCCAATTTCTAATGTCTTTTTGACAACTCTACTATAACATAATAGCTGCTTTTATTATTATGGGTACAGTTTTAAAGCCTTCTACAGCGCCAGTTATTGGCAAATAAGGAATCAGACAAATATTGAAAACTTTGTGGGTACAACTCAGTCAAAAAGTTGATTCTCCTCAAGGAATCACAATAATTATCTTGTTTTTCATGATTAAAATGTGGCTCTAAAATTTCTCCTGGATTCTTTTCTATGAGAACCAATAAACCTAAATGTCAGCAATCCCACAATACCAGGTTTATCCTTTAAATGCAAAATGAAGTGTAAAAGCAGACAGGATGTCACATACCCAAGACAACTTGACCCATTTCCCGAATCAGCAACCCTCAAAATGCCTCATTACCAACCCATATGCTAGGTTCCCCCAAACATGACAACAACTCAGGAAACCCCAAACCCCACCAACTTGGATGGGATTCCTAGATCAAATCCTGAATCCTTTCCTTATTTTCTCTCTGACTTCACAAAGTACATACAAAAAAATGTCTGGGTCTTTTTATGATATGAGCATAGAACCATTTCCAAGTTACCCAAGATGGAATTCCACATGGTAACCTGAGTGGAGTGAAAGAGACTGCAGAGAGATTATTCATGCCTCAAAAAGCAAAGTAAAGACCTTCTACCCTGCAATTTGGAATTTACTTAAGGTTCTACAGAAAGAGCTGCATTCAGGAGCTTGGGTGGCCCCATATTGGCAGGGGTTAGAGGAAAAGTGAAGCAATGCATGAGACACAGAAGACCAGCCTCCAGAGCTAAACGCAACCATGACACTAACACATCGGCCAATATCCACCTCTTTCTGTTGTAACACATGTTCTTTTAAATTTAGTGATTCGTCCTTGGCCAAAATGCCACAAAGTATGTTCTTTCATTCTTGACTTTTCCATTCAGAACACTGTGTTCTAAAAAATACTAGTTTTCACCATGAAAAGTAATTGGTATGGTGATGTAAACGAAAAAATATATATATTTAAATCTCTTTTTTTCTACTCATACACAAACAGTTCAAACATGTAAAATTAAAAAAAATTAACAGGACAAGAATAATCAATATACAAAGAAAGAAAAGAAACAGCCAATTATATTACTAGCCAAAGAAATGTAAATCAAACCAATAATTAAACAATATTTTCACTTGTTATAAGGAAAAAATTTTTTTAAATAATTAAAAATATCTAGTGTTGTTTAGGATGTGAGAGAGCAGACCCTCATTAACTGCTGATAAAAATATGTCTGAAAAGCAATTTGGAAATTTATCAAAAGTATTTAATATATGCATGGAGAAACTGTGTCAAAGAACATGATCTATTTTGACATATTATCCACCAGAAAGTTTGCAAAGAGCTTATGCTCCAATCAGAAAGGAGCTGATTGTTTGGATATGTAGTCTGATTGGTCAGTGCCATGTGGTACTAGTTGTAAATATTTTGATCATCACCCTTGAATATGCCACCACTCACTTAGATGTATCTTCCGTACTAGATATTGGTGTATTCATCAATAACCTGGTAAGAGGTTATGTAATTTTGGGTAAGGTTGAACATGATTTCGCATGTTCACTAAATATTGTCATTTTTCTTTTGTAAATTGTCTATTTATATCATATGGTTTCATTTTTCTATTGAAAAGTTTCTCTCTCAGTGATTCATTAGAGCTATTTGTATGTTAAGGACAAGAACATTTGTTATAGCTATCTTTCCCACTTGGCTTCATATTTTATACCTTTTAATACATACAAATTTTTAAAATTTTATGAGGTCAAATTAATTTTTCTTTATAACTATATATATGTAAAGCATTTTCTCTGAAACATAACTGTTTCTTCACTATGTTTGTCTTTGAATATATACAGAATTTAAAATTTTATTGTCAAACATAGCTATTTTTCCCTTTTTAAGGCCATACCATTTATTCAGAAAATTCTTCATGCTAAATAAAATAAATATTCACCTAGGCTTAATTTTACATATTTATCTCTTTAATACAAGTACAGTTTATTTTGATGTATATGTAAGTAAAGACTTTTTTAACAGAAAACAATTTTACATGTATTTTATGATTTTATATTTATTTTAAAACATGCAGTAATATTTGTACTAGGGTCTGTTTCCTGGCTTTCTATTCTGTTCCATTCTTCAGTTTATCTATACTTTTATATGTACTCATAATTACAATTATTCTAGCTTTCTTATCTTATAGTATAGCATATCATTTTTGTCTATAATCACGTTTTAATGCCTTTTATAATGTATTAAATACCAAAATTATAATGAAATAAACTTTAAGTTGAGAGGAAGTTTCACATTTATCAAGTTTAGTCCTCCTATCTAAGTCTGTGATATGCAATTCTATATACTAAAGTCCTTTAAACTGTTTCTAAGAAAATTTTGTAGTTTTCTTCATATTAATCTTGGTTAGATTATTCATAGGTCAATTTCTTTTGATTATTTTTGTTTTTTATTTTGTCCTATCATGGTCATTTAGGTTATTTTCAATTAAATTTTCTTATTTATTCTTGCTTAGTATGTGTTTTGTTACAACTTACGTTGCATTTAGCCATGTTTCTGAACTTGCAAATTTTTTTAAATTTTGTTTTATTCCCATAGATTACTTTAAAATTCTGAATAGTCAAGCATATCTAAAATGATAATAATTAGATAGATTAAGGCTGGATGACCTACAAGGTCTTCATTCACATGACTGGTCATTGGTGCTGGCTTTCACCTGGGTTTGCTGCCATTCTTGGCCTCCTTCAGGCCACTTTCTACATTACCACCATGGTGCTCATAATAAAATAAAAATAGAAACATGTATTTTTTTATACTTAAAGGCCTTCATTGGGCCTCATACTTAAACTTTAAAGTTCTTTCTTCTTAGCATGGTATTTAAAACCCTTTATGATCTGGTCATTGCAAACTCTCCTCCTCCCTAGAGACTGGAAAACTAATTATAATATTTGTTGAAAAGATGAGGCAGTGTTGACAGTGCCTGGGGGCCAGAGGAACAGAGCCATGTGGCTTACGAAAGTCCCCCACCTTCAAGTGGTATAATTTATCATCCCAATTAGGACATTTTTGTAAGTAGAAGAGGGTTCATAGTAAATAATTATGCCAAGATAATAGGCATGAACTGGGATTAACCAACCACTCCCCACATTTACCCTTATCTTAATCTCTACCCTCATATCCTGCCTAATAATATACAATTATAGCTCTAGAACATACCCTACTTCATGCCACCAATACCTTTGTACAAATGTTCCCTCCTCTTAGAATGTCCTTTCTCTTTCTCCAACTGTAATCTTCTATTTTCCTGTCACAACCTAATTTCCATATAGTTTCCTTTCAGAAGCCTACCCTGAATTCTCATGTTCTTTTATGCTATCTCTATTCCTTATACACAATTAATGAAGGTAAATGGGACCTGATTCTGGAAAATTGAGAATTTCTTTTTATACTTCTCTTTTTTGGTTATAAAGAGTGTAGCAAATATAACTTGTAGACTTTAGGAAAGGTATGACAATATTTTATTCTTTGGAAGTGAGAAACTGATGAATGCATTAAATAAAGAACCATAACTTATGAACTACTACCTGCTCAAATAAAGAATATTTATGGTTTTAAATATTGAAAAAATTCCAAATATCTTTAGAATTTTGGTTTTATTGTACATTTTTTAAAGCGAAAAATTTCTCTTCTAATTACTGTGCCCTCAGTCTCAAATGAATAGCAGTCTGGAACTACTGAACACATGTCAGCTAATCTGGGAAGCAGAAGTCTGGCCCAGGATCTATGCAGGTCAAAATCACAACAGGAAGGTAAAATTCACCCCAGTTAATTCACAAAATTAAAAATGTCCACATAGTAGATAAAGTGCCATCTTTTTATTCTGCAACTTCAGTTTTTCACTTACATAGCAGGATGATAATTCTTATATTTCAAGACTGATATATTTTATAGCTGTAGATAGACAAATGACCAGATGAAAATTTCATAGCATAATACCTATTGTCAATAACTAATTAAAAATTAATTCGTGGCAAATTCATATCAAATGTCTGAAGGAAAACTGCTTAAGTTTTCTTTAAAGCATCCTTGTGAATAAGGTTCTGACATGAAAATGGGAAACAAATTGGAGAATATTAATAAATGTTATTAATTGGAAATTGAAAAAGTATTAGAGTATAAAAAAATCGCATGGGAAAATTTTTTTGTTCTGGAAAACAGCTTGAAATGCTTGCCGTTAAAACTCCATAGATGATTTCCATATTCACATCTATATTTGTCTTGCCAGAAAAGGATGAAAGGGAGGAAGAAAAGGAATGTTCGTGGTTGGGGAGGAACAGGAAAACCTGATGTGCTTCAGGGATTTGGGTTTTACATCATACATACTCAAAACGTTAACTCACACCAAAGATAGATCACAGTCTTCCCCTTAATTACATATATACACTATCGTGGAAAGATTTGCACAGTTAAACTTAGGATATCTCTTCAGTATTTCTTCAGTATATTTACAAATCCACAAATGATGTAAAATTTCACTTGGAAATGCTTCTAAAAGACATGCCACGTTTTCCATCTATTCACTGATTTCTAGCTACTTAGACTTGTGCCTTAATTTCCTAATAACAGCTCAAACAACAAGGACCATAATACTTGACAGTGAAAATAATGATTTCAGAATCAAAAATCGCTAAAGAGCTGAAATGACTTTTATGTTTATTTAAGGACTTTTCATGGAACAATGACTTTTAAATTAAGTTCTTATCTCTTCTATTATAAGGTTTTCATGGGAAATTTATAGTTAAGAACATGGCCTCCTTCTTATGATTAAATTCAGTCCTTTGCTGCAGTATGTTGCCATCATTAGGGCTTGTAAAAATCACTTTTGCAGATGTGTAAGGAGGATAAATTACATTATTGCCATTGGAATTTATGTATCTACAGACAAAAACAGATGCACTGAACTAATATAATTTTAGAGTTCAATGAAATTATATTGTTGAACTGCTATCACTAACAATAAAAGAGCACAGGACTTCTATGTTACCTTAAGAGCAAGGCTACAAAGGAACTTTCAAATAATCTATGTAAACAAAATTATTCTCTTTGAAAAATTAATATAAAATGTTTTTTCTTATTAAGATCCATATTTAAATTTAAACTGCTTTAATCAAGTCCATGTCTATGAATGAAAGTGAAATTATTTTTATATTTCTAAATGTTGTTATATTTGGCTTTTTCAATAATTCGAGTGAGAGTTATTGACTAAACTTATTTCTATTTCAAATATATTTTTTGTGTAGTCACCATGTAAATTTTGATAATTAATTATTAGCACATTGGGTAATAAGGAAGAAAAGATTTTGAGAAATAAAAACAAATCAACTTTTGCAATTGAAATGTTGCAGAAATTATTTAGCTCCTTTAGAGCTCATTGCATTTACTCATTTTCCCTTCCTTTGCCAACAAAAAGATAACAAAGCAGATAACTAAATTGAGAAAGAAAATTTGAAAATAGATTAAGAGAAAAAGATACTAAAAATGGTAACCAGTACTTTAAATGAGACAGGATAGAACATAAATCCTACCTCTTAACTTCAAAAGTAGCAGAAACAAACACTTATTTTCTTTTCCTCCTGGACACATAGCTAGAGTATATTTCCCACTCACACTTGAACCTAGAGCAGTCATGTGACTGAGTCCTGACAAATGAAATATGGCCACAGAGATGTGCGATACTTCCTTGCCTGGACGTTCCCATTTGCCAGTTGAACAGAACCTACTCCAGAAGTTAAGGGAGGATGGTTCAGCAAACTAGAAGGAGCCTAAGTTTTCAGATGAAACACAGAAGGTGATCCACAGCCAGAATATCTAAATTGGCTTTTGCATGAGGAATAACTCTTATTGTGCTAATTCACTAAAATTTTGCAGTTTTTTTATCACACTAGCTAGCATTATTTACCATAACTGATTCATTAAGGCAAAGAGAAACTTCAAAAAGTTAAGCATTTGACTTCAATGCACACACACAAATGATAGAATGCACAACTGGAGAAATCTGAATAAGCTCTATAGATTTTACCAATTTCTTAATATCCCTATCATACTACATTTATACAAGATGTTAACTTTGGGGAGACTAGCGAAAGAGTGAAGTAACAAATGTTCTTGTAAAATTATTTGTAACTTCCTGTGTATCTATAATTATTTCAAAATAATAAAAAGTTTAAAATTTCTCTTTGATTAGAAAGGAAAAATTATATCAAATATTTGGGGAAAATCAACTTTTATTCTTCTTAATTGTTCACTATATAGGTAAAAATAATATAGTTATATCATGAAAAATGTGTACAACATAGAAAATGCCAAAATGGAAATCATATGTCTAATTCTTACAGTAAATTTTTATAAAAGCTGGGAGACAATAAAAGTTGAAGCATTATTTGGTAAAGATGATTTGATGATGATCTAATATGATAGGGTCCAAAAATGTAAACTTCTATTTGGTCGACTTCATGAAAACTAGATTTTAAACAAATAAAAGAGGGTTGATAACAGGCCAGCAATTTTCATTTTTCATTTTGATTCATACCAGATAATGTTCGCACGCACGATATACTCCCTCCTATATGTATCAGAAGCAACTTTCCTCTACCACACAAGAAATATAATGGAATATAGAGGCATAAAAAATATATACTTATTAGGTCAATCTTGATTTTGTTCTGATTTACTTTTAACATAAATTATTTGTCAACTTCAGATCTTTCCTATTAAAAAAAATAAATAGTAACACACTGTGGAGAAACTCCTTTTCACTATGGTTAGAATCTGTTAGAGTTTCCTGGTCTGTCAGAGAAAGCCAAAACAAGTATCCTAAAGTGTTGTTTTGTTTTGTTTTGTTTTGTTTTGTTTTGTTTTTGTTTTGTTTTGTTTTTTTAACAAATAAGCAAATTAGGGTTATACTTCCTCTAAAGTTAGATGACTCCACCATCTCTTCACTGCAGTGGGGTCCACATGGCATCTACCTCAGTGTTTAGAGATATAATGCCCCTTATTGCTGCAGTAAAGCACCTCACTCTCACTGCAAAGAGGTTGGAAAAGCATTTCAGCCTTGTAGTCCAGCAAAACAAGGATTCACAAGATAAACAATTCTTATTATAGGAAAAGAGGTCAAAGAATGATGGAGCCAAAAAGAATGACAAATATCTGTTACACAAACTATGTATAGATTTAACATAAAAAAATAAGATCTTTTAACTTTGTAGTAAAGAATCCTGGCAAACACTGCCTCAGCCAGGTGATGAAGGTCAAGGACACCACAGTGGTAAGTCATGTTAAGAGCATGTACCCACAACACAGACCAATATGATGTGATGAGAATGGAAGTTCATCTCTGTGGTCACCTTCCCAAAAATGCGAATCTCAGTCTAACCATAAGAAAAGTATCAGACAACCCCAAACTGTGAGACAAAATACCTAAACACCACTCACCAAAATAAAGTCGTCAAAGCTAAATGAAGACTGAGAATCGATCATAAAGCAGAGGAGGCTTAGGAGACATGATAACTAAATATAATATCCTGACTTAGATCCTAGAACATGAAAGATATTAGGGAAAAACTAGTGAAATCTGAATAAAATGTGGAGTTTAGTTAATATTAATGTACCAAAGTTAGCTCCTTAGTTATGACAAATGAACCATAGTAATGTAACAAGTTAATAATAGGAGAAACAGTGATTGAAGGGTATATAGGAATCTTATGTACTATCTTTTCAACTTTTCTGTAAATATAAAACTATTTTAGAACAAAAAGTTAATTAAAAAAATAATAATGCTTTTGCTACATCTGCCTAATGTTCTTGGGGACACTGATGTGAAAATATTCTCCAATTTTATCCCTTCCTTTTACATTAAACATTAGTGACAGGTATAGTGCTTTGATACAGAAATTTTACTCTTAAGTTTTTATATTAGATACATTGTCATTTATGGCTTCTTTTCATTTTATCCAAGGTTAATTCAAAGTATTTATGGTTTATAATTTTCTATTCTTACAGCATCTCACAAATAATCACGATCTACCAATCTACCACAACTAACATTTCCTTAGATTATCAAATGTGAAAAGCATTTTGTTGCTGAGGTTATATCTGAATAGTGGTGGTTCAAAGTTACATACTCTGATAGGGACTAGGGCTGGGAATGCTCTTATCCATATTAAAAGAAAAGATTTAGTGTTATTATAAAGATTACAAAGCCTAATCAATTATTCTCATTGAATGAGAGCTGTCACTTCTCTATATGGAAGTGAGCTGTAGGCAATTTACTTCAGGAGTTTAATAAACTTCTACAAAATTTGTGCTGAACATTTTGAAAAAATATTATTTATCAAACTGATGTTGACCAAAATATGTTAGGTCCAACTCTTTAATTAAAGTCAGATTCATACTCAAGAACATATTTGTGTGTCTGAATATTCTATCACTGAGGAGTAACCTTTTAAAAAAGTATTATTTAAATCTGATTAGCTCCTGATTCCAGCAGAATTTTGAAAGAGAAAGGAACTGTAAACCTTTGGAGCAGGGTATGGGTTTCACAAAAAGATTTTTAGCAACCCTGTCTTCATAAGCATATAGTAAACACTCTGTCTACCAAGAATGTCAAAATATCTCTCTGTCACAATTCAAATGCTAATTCTGATGTTTACTGTAAATATAAGGTATTTAGTTGTAACTTCTGATGATACAGACTATACTTTAAAGGACTCTCACCAAAGATACTTTTCATGAAATAATAAATAAATGAAAGCAACAGAATAAGTTTTATGGGAATATACACTCACATGACATTGTAGAAGAGGTATTTTTATATCTTAATGATGAAAATAATATTTAAGGAATGTGTTTCATTAAACTATATTAGGAAGAATAATTTGATTTATCTGAAGTAGATCTCTGCCAATGGTACTTTCAAGTGAAAGCTGCTGAACAGATTCTCAGAAACTAGAATAAAGATATTTTGAGACTATGCTGCTCTCTTAAAAATGGACCCAGCCATTGGGTATAGACAACTCTAGAATAGAGTTGATAAACAACACTTAGCACAAAAATTTTCAATGCAAAAACAGCTGATAAATATATGTCAACATTCTCTGCAAAGCTAAATATGGCCATTATTTCTTAAAGAACTATTTTCAAACTACCGATTATAGTTGGGTGATCACTTCATTATTTCTGTGTTATCTTTCCGTCCCTTGGGAACATTTTGCTTCATCACTTAAGTAAGTGAGATTTCTCTTCTATGCTACTTTTATTTCTTGCCCTACTCGTAGTTGGACTATAGAAGGCCACACATAAGCACCCCAGAGAACTATCTCACAGTATACAAAATTGAAAAGTGAAGTGATTTTAATCATCACCACACTGTACCATGGTGTGCCTACACATGGACATATGGACATACAATCATTCATGTTTTGACTGGTGTGTCTCTACACAGTAAACATAGCCAAATGGGTGCTTCTTATATGCCTGTAATAGGATAAAATCCTCCTATGAATGAGATTTGGTTATAAATTACCTTTGTGTCTCTAAAATCATCCGACACAATTTCTTACACTATTAAAATTATAATATATATTTGATTAATAAATGATTGGGAAGTTATTGCTGTTGTAGAATCTGGATTATCTCTTTTACATTATATTTATTTAGTACTGTTTTACTTTCTTAGCCAGGATTGATTCTTTACATAGGCAAATGATGGCCAACTATACAGCATAATTTAGGATGTAAATAATATTTGATAGAGAATAAAAGTTCAAGAATCCTGTTCTTTCTCATTAATCCAGCAGCATAAATTTTATATATATATATATATATATATATATATATATATATATATATATATATACGTATATATAATGTGTTAGACTTTTAGTTCCCATAAAAAGAAAGAAATGACTTGTTTCCTGAGTGAATGTGACATATATCCAAATAGTTTTGATGGAGAAATGGTGATAATGGACAAGAAATGACCTGAGAGTGATAGATTTAAAAACAATAAGATTTAGAATTTTTAGCAATGGCTGAAAAAGTAGAAGGGCATTACATATATGAAACCAGGGGCCTAAAAGAAATAGTGAATTACCTTGGAAGAAAAACTCCCAAGTTCACAATTTAAAGCAATTATATTTGTGATGTCATGGCAAATATAAACATATTTCTAACAAATCTTATCTTTTGCTTTGCATTCGTAAAAACTTTATAGCTATACTTTGATCACCCAATTTTAGCTCCTACCCTTCGTTTATGTCTCTTCATCACAAAAACAGTTGTAAAACATACTGATTTGTTTACCTAATGAAACTGTTATACTGGTAGATTTAGTGGTTTAAGTATCAATGGCTGTGGGTCAACTGTTATTACTCTGCTCTACCCGGCTTCCTATTCCAGGACTCAGGCTAAAGTCAACACACAGAATAGGAGAAAACTTTTGCAAATTATATGTCTGATAAGGAACTCATCTAGAGTATACAAAGAATTCTTACAATTCAGTATCAGAAAAAAAAATAACCCTATTAAAAAATGGGCAAAAGATCTACATAGACATTTCTCCAAAGAAGATAACAAATGACCAATAAGCAAATGAAAGGATAATCAATATCATTATCCATCAGGGAAATGCAAATCAAAAGTACAATGAGATAGCATTTCATATTCACTAGAATGGCTATAATCGAAAAGACAGATAATAATAACTGCTGATGAGGATGTGAAGAAATGAGAATCTTCGTATGTTACTATTAAGAATGCAAAATGGTGCAGCAGCTTTGGAAAGTAATCTGGCTATCCTTCAAAATGTTAAGCATAGAGATACCCTGTGATCCAGTAATTTCAGTTTTAGGTATATATATATATAAGAAAAATGAAAACGTGTCTACACAAAAACTTGTACACAAATGTTGATAGCAATTTTGTTCATAATAGCCAAAAAAGTAAAAACAAGTCAAATGCCCATCAACTTGCAAATGAATAAATAAAATGTGGTATATTCATATAATAGAATACTATTCATAAATAAAAAGAAATGAATTACTCATTCATGCTAAAATATAGGTGAACCTTGAAAACATTATGCTAAATAAAAGAAACCAGTCACAATAAAACACTTACTGTATGATTGCATTTATGTAAAATGTCCAGAATAGGCAAATACGTAGAGATGGAAAGTAGACTGGTTGGTTGCCTAGGGTTAGGGGTTGGGGGAGTCAGGTAGAGGAAAATAAATGGCTGCTAATGGATACAGAATTTTTTATTTGATGTTGGAACTGTTCCAAAATTGATTTGGGTAATGGTTCACAAGTCAATGAAAGCATTAAAAATTTTGCATTGTACATTTCAAATATGTGAATTGTATACTATGTGAATTACATCTCAGAAAAGCTGTTAGTCAAATATATATAATAGGGGCAATTTAACTCAAAACTTTGAACAATTTATATGAAATTGAAAGGGCAATTGCAGAAGCTGGTCAAACAACAGCTTTAATAGTAAAGCCTTGTGTTATCAATGGACTGCTATTAACCCATGCTTCTGGTTAATCAGACAAGAAACTTAAATGGAAAAAGAAGGTAACTTCAGAAAAAGAAATTGAAGTCTCATTTGCTATTTAAATAGTTGTCTGAAGGTAACTTAGTTAAGACTCAATGTATAGATAAAGAACATTCTACCAAAATCAAAGTGGATCTAGAGAACATCATTTATCATATGAATCTTTCATTCCATAAACATGAGTGACTTCACACATTCAGTAGGACATTCTCACTTTCAGAATCTTTGGCGCAAAAGTTGACTGAAGAATCTGGGAATCTCATTTAGATCAAAAATTATAAAGAAAATGGGCATTTTCTGCCTTGACAAAACCAAAAAAAAAAATGGTCTTTTGGGTATATTTTATTGATTAAAGGATCCTAATATCAACACGTTCTAACCTTAACAGACATCATAATCTCCATACTGCCATGCAGAAGGCATGACTAGAGAGATGTGTGTGAACTAGTATAAAATACCTTGAAGTAGGGCACAGATATACTATCTCTACTTCTATTCAAAGAAAAGCTACCTCCTACTTCATCAGAGATATCCACTTTACATAACTGTCAGTCCTCAGTGTTTGTGTGTGTGTGTGTGTGCATGTGTGCATGTGTACATGTGCTCACCTGTGAATGTAATCTCATAATTAACAAATCTATTGAAAATAATTATTTCTGACATTTTACTTCTAGATAGTATTTCCTTAGCTTTCTACCCTTAAGTTCTCCTATTTGTAGAAATAATATTTCTTTATTCATTTGACAATAGGCTTCAGATGTTTTAAATATTGTTATAAATATTATTTAAACACCCTATTAATTTATATATGTATATATCAAACATATATTTAATATATATTTATATATAAATTGACAGTGTTTTCAAATTATATATATATGATCATCAAAGCTACTTTATATATGTTTTCATGGGAACTTGCAGCAGCACTTTATCATCAATATAAGATTGGTATGTCCTAGAAAGTGTCAAAAGACAGAAATCACTGACAATGGGACTTTCTACTGAGGAAACAATAAATTCGGAGCTTATTCTTAAAATCGTGTTCAAATTTTGTCCTCAAAAGGCAATTGAATATATATAATTGTACACCCATAATTAGTTGATCATAAGAGCAATTAAGTCACAGTCCTCTCACAAAAATTGTTTATGTAGTCTTTGGCAGTTGATAGTTCTGATGAAACACTGTAATATCAAAAGTCTGTATTACATACTTTTCTTATGAAGTAAGAAACATATCCTGATCACATTTCATCTTAGATTTGTGGCATATCATTGATTATTATAAGCCTTTGCTTGTGGTTTGAGAGTTGCTCTGGCAGTGTAAACCTAATATGGAATCAGTCTCCAAGTTTAGTCTAAATGACCCAATATGAACAGTTTACCTTATTATGTTAAATGACTAAAAATGTATTCAATCTCAGCGTTCCAAATGATGGAAGTTAACTCATTAACTTGCTAATAGAAATGTCTTTTTTTTTTTTTAAGAGCACAGTTCTCACTGAATATATGGTTTGAATCTTGAGTAGATTACTATCACCTAATGTTCATATCGAACTAATTCTGTGAGCACACTTTAAAGGAGAAAAGAGCACACAAATTTTTTAATATAAGACTCTCTCCTAAAGAGGCATGATTCGATGAAAATAATCCTGTACGCTATTGTCAGTTTACTGAAGGTTAGGTACCAGGTAGCCAGAAATATGAGTGACAATAGTATAAATCATTAACTTCTGAATTAAAACTTAAAAATAGATTTATAGAATAAAATATATCCCTCTATAGCTAATTAAGCATTTTCAAATTATTCCAGAACCACACTCATTTTAAACTCAAGGAAGGTCAAAAATCAAGTCAAATCCATTTGATAACACAATGCTAGACTCTTCATGACCAAACTAAGAGAACAGTACCCACGTTTGTCTTAGTCAAAAGTATCCAAGACAAAATTTTGATGTTGTTAAGCATGAAGTTTTATAGTATTTGCGTTCCTCCTAATTGGAGTCTGACGAAATTAAGAAACAAACTAACATCTTTCCCCACACACAAAAAAAATTCGCAAAGAGATCAATGCGCACACATAGCTTTTAAGACAACAATACGTTGACATGACTTTCACTGATGCCTTCAAAATGTCCCAGGTAAAAAGCAAGGCAATTCCTGGTTTGTAAAAAGTAAATTCACGATCAGGAGGACGCATTGTTAAAGACTCTATTGAGAATAAACTTGAAGCAAGTTCATAAGTAGCTACAGAGGATAAAAATGGTCTTTCACTGCAAACTATATGAGAGCATGTAAGTATATTTCACACAACCAGCAGTCTGAAAAATAAAGTTGAGATAAACAAACAAAATCTACCATGAACACATGGCATTTAAGGCCCTGAGGAATGCTTGACATAAAAAATTCACTAGGCTGTGAATGATGCAGGAAGAGATTCATTAGACACTCAATATTAACTAAAAGATTTGAAAATAAATGTAGATGCTCAATTATGATGTCATTCCACAGTAAAACTCTATTTAAAAACTAATAATTTTAAAGAAACTAATAATTTCAATTTAATACAATTCTTATAGAGTTCCAAGTTAAACAATTACATGACATGTTATTCTAAGTAGATACCAGAAAGAAAATACCATCTCTGACATCAAGATTCTGCTTGCCAGATTGAGTAAAGCCAAAAAGGGGTACACTTAATAAAATGGCAACTTATTTAGGCTTACTTCTAACTAGAGACAAGGAAATTATTGTAATGATAAATAATGATAGTGATTTTTATTGAATTTTTAGTAAGTACCAAACATTGTTCTAAATGTTTTGTATTGACTCATTTAAGTCATAACCTTATGTGTTAGGAATTATTATCTTCAATTTATAGAAGATACTGAGACACAGAATGGTTATAGAAAAATAAAGAATAAAAAGAGGATGTTCTAATCTAGTCTGTGAATAAAGGATATATATTTTTTCCTACGAAGTTATTTATAGTTTCCTATAATGGTTAAGGAAAATGCTTAGAGTATTATTTACTCTTTTATGTGTTGATAACTAGTTAAAATAAATCAATTGCAATGCTGACTTGGCATTCTTAATTAGACAGAATTTCTAATCTTCTAAACTCATATGATTGCTATAAGCTATTCCATATGAAACATTCTGATCGAGAGGTACAGAATTATCTAGATATTTTAACCCATAATAAGATAAAGCAAATGAGTTTATAACAATTTAAATTTCCACATCTAACCTTTACTCCATCTTATACTTTCTACTGGATCACTGGCTTAGTATCATTTAAAATATTTATCGCATAATATATAACACATTGTTTTTCAAGCCCAGCAGTGCATTAGAATCAGGCCAGGATCGTATAACACCCCAGATGAAATAAATCAAAATGTCTGAGGGAAAGACTTCAGAAATTTTCATTTTTAACAAGCTCCTTAGGTAAGTCCTATGAGTCTTAGAATTGTGACCAATATTATCTATTAGTCCTAGATTGACCTGGGTGTCAAACGTTACATACATCAAACTTTGGAAAGGATATTAAAAAAAGGCTTTAAAGAGGCTGTAAACAAAACATTTTTAAAAAATCAAAATTTTCTAAAATAACTGTTAATGAAGGAAGTGACTTCTAAATCTTTCAATTCTGCTTGGGCTTAGACCAAAAATCTAAATACTATAAAATGAAATATATGGTGTCCAGATGTGCAAAGTCGCACATATAGAAACATGTCAAAATGACAGAGCAATATTTCAAAGGAGACTCAAAACTGGTTTTAAATCAATATTGATTTGACAGAAATTATTTAGGTGCCAAAATCATAGCTCTAATAGCCGGAACAAACTTTATGACATAATTGTAGGAAATCATAAAGAAAAAAAAGTTTTATACAGGAATATAACTATTTTCAACATACTAAAGATTTTAAGTTTACTTGAAAAATTCATTACTACCAAAAAATTCATTTCTTCACTGATGCCAAGAAGCCCATTAGACTGTACACTGTGCATATTGCACAAATATGCGTATGCTATGAGTGATAGAAAAAAATAATAAATTTTGAAGTAGTTGATTCCCTAAACACAGTTCTGTAGATCAAAAAAGTTATAAACATCCTCTGAATAACATTTTTCACAGGGTATCCAAAAGAGGTAATGGATCAACCAAGTCCAGGAATCACCACTAGCTATTTGCCATCTATTGGATATTTGTAATGTACATTAGTCTTTTAAAGTCTCTGAACAGTCCAGCCAAAATCTGTTCAATTTTATTTAATTTAGTACTTCTTAAACTTATTTCACCATAGATTTCTATTAAAAAATTTTTAAATCTATTATCCACACAGAACATGCTCTGGAAAACACTGCAGTAGATAAATTTAGAAATATGATTTTATGGAGAAATGTCTCTTCACCAAGAAAACAACTTCACAAATATAATAGAAGGAATAGTCTTAAACATTTTTTAATACTATGATTGTTTAGACACATAACAATATTCAGCAAGTTGTGCCTACTTTAGAGAGGCAAACATTTTAGCTTTATTTTTTCATTTTAGTCATAATTTTTCCAATAAAACATGACATTTTTCTGTAATCAGATTTTATTTTAATTCTTCTTTTTAAAAATGTTTGAATATGTTTCATAAATGTGACCTCGCACAACTAATCAATTTCTAAATATAGCAAAATATATAACGAGCAAGTTGGGTAATATCAACTAAAAAAAATGGTTGTAATAGAATCTTCATTATTAACTACTAAATTTTGCATCATGCAGGGAAAAAGAAACAAACAAAATCATAGGCTATATTTATACAGCATAAACAAAACCTAACAGTCAAAATTTAAGATGTATTGCAATATGTTTTTATATATATATATATTAACATATATATATATGTTAATAATGTCTACATATTTTTAAGCTAAATTCTGCAATTTACCAATACATAATAAAATTCAGTTTTAGAAATTAAAGGAATTATAGAGAATGTTTGTTTCTAACTCTCTATATCACTTTTAAGATAAACAGGTCCAAAGTTATGAAGAATCTTGACCAAGGTCAAAAAGGGCTAAAACTTTCTCTGGTAATATTTTGCTTCTATTTCCTAGTGCAATTCTGTTCGTCCAACATTTATTGAGCACTTAATATGAATCAGGATTATCTAATTCCAATTATAAATCACAAGCTACTGAGACTGTAGAATGTCACAATCCCTCGAGAACCTTATCCCACAGGAAACAAAGGAGACTTAAGATAGAGATCTGTCTAGAAGCTCTCAAACCACTCAAAAATATGTTTGTGAAGGGTATCCTGATAATGAGCCCAACAATGCAAAATGTTTGCTGTTTAAAAACAAGTTTTTTTCTCAGAAACACTAACTTCACCAGAAGGATTATACCATTAGTTCTCTGAAATGACAGCATGTGGCTTCTGTGGAGTCTCAGAGAGTTGTGAATCTCTCTAATCACATGCTTTGAAACCTGACAATGAAGTAGACAATGCTCTTCTCTTTTCTTTCTTCCCTTAGCGAAGAAATTTCAGTAAAAAGCTATGAAAGATTACAAAATTTGGGGCTTGAGTACTTGAAAGCTAAAATTAAGGAGTTTTGCTGAACACTGACTCTCTGAGGATATAAGGCCACAAGTGCCACTCTGGCTGAGACTCCTGTTTATATAGCCGGTGTTTACATGGACACTGAGCTCCAGAGAGCTTGAGAATGTGCAATGGTGTTTGGCCCATGGAATGCAGAAATTAACCCAGATCCAGCTGGGTGTATCCTTCAGCAATAAGAAAAACCAAAATGTATGTCTATTACCCCTCTGTTTCACAGGGTGGGTGGCTGTGGGGAGTGAAACAAACTTTAAATCTTTGAGTTTTGAAATATAAAATATACTTTAAACACTCTTACTCTCCCATATGCAGCAGTTTTTGTGTCCAAATTTTCACTATTTAGATTTTATTAAAGATTGTATATACATATATATGTATATATAAACACATTTTTTTCTAATGGCGATGAACAAAATTTTTACAGCTTATTGTCTGTTATTATTTAAAGATGTGCCCTTCTTCCAAACAACAGTTACATCCCAAGGTTTGTGTCTGACCATATAGATGTGTAGTACATTAATTTTTGCATGTAAAAGAATAGCTGAAATAATTTTGGCAAAGCAGAACAAATTTGTAAGACTTACATTACCTGAATTCAAGATTTATTATAGAGCTATAATAACCAAGACAATGCAGTATTGGCATATGATTAGACATAGATCAATGGAAAAGAATTAAAGGTCCAAAAATATTCTACACATATACCATTGATTTTTAATAAAGGAGCAAACACAGTTCAAGGAGGGAAAGACACTCTTTTCAACAAATGGTGCTGGGACAAAATCCACATGCCAAAAAGAAAAATTAAATGAAAATGTTAAAGAAAGAACTTAGCCCTTATAGTACACCAGTATTCCTGACCCATTCTTCTCAGTGTTATAAACTTAGTGTTACTAACCCATTTTACAGAAGTTGCATATGTAAGTTGGTTGTGAGGATTCAATGTCTGACTTTGGGCAGGTCATCTCATATATCACCCTCAGTCATATGAGGGACAGAATTTCTGCTCTATTATTCCACAACTGGTGTAAAGAAAAAAAATATATAATGTGTTATAAATATATGAAGTTTTTATCTATTATGGACACATCCATTACAAATGCTATATTTATATATATTTACATGTGTTAGAACTTTGAAAAACTGAGTGGATGGTAGATGTGAGACTTATTATAACAAAGCTGATCAAAAGGGAAATTTAACTATGTATAATGTTTAATTCACAAGTTGTTTGACAAAAAAAATAGTTGAATTCATTAAAAACAATGTTTGTTTTTGTGTATTTGTGTGTGTTCCTTTCTAGTTAGTAATTTTGGCTATTTCATGGCATAAAGAACAAATAATTGATTAGTTCTTATGACTTGATCCTATGGGCCTAATGGTAACTTTCTGGAATTTAAGTTTATTAACTTCCTCATATACTCCTGGGAAGTGGTTGTTTTCTGAAGATATACACCAAGAATTTTTTTGTATTTTGGGATATACTGAAAATTGGAAATGATGAAAATACATTGGATGAACCAGAGTCCTGGAAACGGCTAAAGAAAAAAAATTTTTTTTCTAAAGTATTTAAAAGAACATTGTTTATGAGATGGAAAATTACTGTGGATTTTTATAGAAGCCTTCTTATTAGAATTCTGCAACATTTTCCTTAAGAAATTCTCCCTTTTAAGAAGAGGAGTTAATACTCATATTGTGCTGTAGGCAATCAGTTTATGATGTTTATTTAATGCATAAAAACATTCACCAAGGAATGTTTCCACTCTTTAAGTATTCCAGTGAATATTTAAATATGCTTTAAGATATTTGGAGTATTAAAAAAAGACTAAGGAAATATATGAGCATTTGTTTTTCTGGAAACTTAGACAAGGAAAGCAGATGAGGCATAAAGCTGGAAAATACCAAATTTCCAAACACAAGATAGAATGTGTCTTCCACTCCCTCTTTTCACAATTAGAAAGTGAATAAAATAAATATATCTTTTAACTTAGACTTAAAGTTCAAATGGCTGTATGAGTCAGACTGTGGTGATGTTCTGCATATCTTGCAAGTTCTAACTAAATAAAAGCAAACTACTATGGAAAGTCTAGCCACAAACTCCTTTTCCTCTCTTGTCTACATATATTAGATTCTTTTAAACCAAACCAATCTTGCATTGGTTACAAACTTTATTTTGATTTGATTTTTAAATGATCCCACCAAAAATCTCTAAAAAAAAAAAGAAAGAAAAAGAAAAAAATAAAAACCAAAATACTGAAAGAAACTTTCCACCTTCTCCTTCCCAGTTCAACCAAAGTAAGATTCTGGAATTAAACTATCTTGGTTACAATTATACAGTAACTTTAAAAGTATAAGGTAGTTTCACTTTTGTCTTTGATGTATATTGATATTCTTGAGCATGGTATATTATTAATAGTTAGCTCTTTGGTCCCTAAAGGAAAATATTTTTCTTTAAAAAGCAATGTCATCAATCAATACAGAGTACAATTTGGCAATATCTACCCATTTACTTATCTATTTATCTATCACAAATGTACCTATTCTTCTATCCTGAAATACTATTTTTAGAAATTTGTTCTGCAACTATGTACAAGATATTTACTGTAGCATTGTTTATAATAGCAAAATATTGAAAACAACCCAAATGTCCATTTGTATAGAGCTACTTAATAAATAAGGTTTGGTCAAGACAATAGAAAGTTATGCAGAAGTTAAAAAGCATAAGGCACCTCTATTTGGACTAATATGGAATGCTCAATGACATTTATTATCAAAAAAGCTATATTTTATAACAGTACATAAACTATACAATTTGCTTCAAGTTGTAAATGCTATACAAGTATATGCACTTATAAACATATAATATCTCTGGAAAGAGACTTAAGAAATTGGCAATACAGTTTGCCTATGAGGTGGAATTAAATAGATCAACTAGTGTACAGAGTGGGTGGGATACTTACCTTTCATTGAATTCTATTTTATGAGTTTTAAATATATATTATGTACATACACTGTCTGTTAAGTAATCATATTAAAAGGGAATATGCACCTAAAAACATTGTTTATACTGTTAATAATAAAGAAGAGAAACACTGCTGATGGGGAAAAGGGATAATAAACATACTAGGGGAAAACAAAGCCTAGTCAAAGAACACAAGTTATTTTAAGCTCTTAGTATTTAGTGCTAAAATTTAAAAACATTACTATGAAGATTGCAATGTGGTAAAGAGCTCCACTATTTGCATAAATTTTGTTGTGACAAAAGAATTGGAAAGTGAATACTTGTCAGCAGCAATTAGAAAAAAAATAAAACATTGTTGGCTGATTGAGTGTTTGCAAACCACACATGATGAAATAGGCTTTATTGAGTTAAGGAGAACGAAGTTCCTAGAAGAAGGCTAAGCTTTTCTTGCCTGACTCAAAAGCAGTGCCCTGTGTCTTCATTACCACCTGTATTCCTAAAACCAGGAACTAATAAACATAAGCAAAGACCCAAAGGAAGACTAGAACAAGATTTATTCAAGAATATTCCTGCAAAGTGAGGATTAGGTGGGGTGCTAGCATCTCTTAATTAGTGAAAAAATAAACTATAATAAGTTTTTGCTTCAAAGCTCATTTTGCTGGTTGGAAGGGAGAAACTGCTACTCACTCTTCTAGTACTATGAATCTATGACTTAACAGGCAATTTATCAATCCAGTTAGAATTATAAGCTTTTGTGACTGATAGCTTCTTGTTTCTTCTTGTGCTCTAATGCTTTTCAGACTTCTGAATCATCTTGTTGACATCAAGTATTTATAAAGTTTGATTGAGTTTAGCAAGACCATAAACGAATTCTTTCCACTCCCACCTCCAAAAATTGGTTACAATAACTTCAGTTATTATTGACAGATAATAATAAGGACATTCCATCTGCTGTAAGGAAAAGAATCATTTACTTAGACTATCATAAACAAATACTTTTAATTTTTTACTTTTTAAACTATGAGGTATACCCAATTAGAGAAAATAAAAATGTTTAAATAGCAAATATTTATCATCATATAACTTTATTAAATCGTTGTTGTTGTTGTTGTTGTTGTTACTTATCCTCCTCCTCCAATTCTCTCATTCTTCTTTCCTTATCACTTCCAGAATATATTTAGGCTTTTTCAACATATTCATGAAACATACATTTTAATAGTATTGTTTTATGTGTTTTAATTTACAATAATTGTATAAAATTTTGTGAGAACTTATATGTGGTTTGCTTAGGATAGTCTGGTTTACACTCTTTATTCTAACATAAGTATTAATAGTACCTCTTTTATTGTCAAAGCATTTCAAGTCATACTTTTCATATTCTTTTGTGGCTAGTATTTTTCACTCAACATTTTTTTAATATCCATGTTGTTACCCATAAATTATAACAAGCTGGTTATATTCTCTATGTTCTTATTTTTGGACTTCTCAATTTGTCAACCCCTTCTCCTACTCTCCCTCTCAAAAAGATGTGCAAAAATTCCCTCTATGACAGTAAATTTTTTATTTTCCTTTTATTTCTGTCAATTTCTCCTTTAATATATTTTAAAGTTATATCAATAAATGTATAAAAGTTCAGAATTACTTTATTCTCATGGTGAATTATTCCTGTCATCAATCTTATCCATTTTTTAAAATAATAAAATAACTAAACATTTTCTTTTGGCCAGTATTTATGTAGTTTATCTTTTCTATCCTTTCATTTGTTTTTAATCTTTTTATGTCATTAACATTCAGATAATATCACTAATTTTATTTTGTAATTTAATTTTGTATTTTAACTGGTGAAATTAATCCCTCTACATTTGTGTAAATATTTACATTTGCATTTTTCTACCATATAATATTATGCTTTCTATATGCTGTGCTTTTCCTTTGCCTAATTTAGAGACAATCTATACCTCTTTCTACCTCATGAATAATAATGAGGACATTTAACTCTTTCTTTCCACTTACTGCTATTGAAAACTCAGTTCCACATTGTTTTTATCTTCCCTCACTAGTTACTATAGTTATTATTGGCTTTTACAGTCTATGCTGTTTAGGTTTTCTCATATATTTATAAATTTCTTTGCCGATAATTGCTTCTTGTAACTTATTTCTTCATATTGGATTCAATTTCCTGAAGTATCTTATAGAAGTTTCTTCAGTATGGGTCAGCTCATGGTCAACTCTCAGATTTTCTTTGAATTAAAGTCTCTTCATATGGACTTTTGAGTATAAGTTCTTAACATTTTAGGTTGCATTTGTTATACTTCTGTTCTTTAGAAATATTCTCTAAATATCTTCCAGACTATATCTTCCAAAGCTTGACTCAAAAGTATCTCCCGTCTTACAAATTCTACATTATGATCTTGCATCTCCCACATTGAGAGGTGGGATCTATGCTACCCTTCTCTTCACACTGAATCTGGCATAGTTGTGACTCACTTGTATTAATAGACTGTGGCAAAAAAAAAAATGAGGCTAAATGACTTCCAATACAAATTCAGAAACGATGGTACAACTTCTATCTTGTTCAATGACACAGTCACTCCTTTTGAGCTCTGAGTGACCATTAAAGGAGTCTAACTATTCTGAGGTCACCTCAGGAAACATAGAGTCAAGACCACATGCTCAAGCCACAGCCTCAGGTGAGGTTCCAGCTAACAGCTGGAATCATCCAACATACACATGAGTGAAGATACCTCTAAATTACTCCAGTCCTCAGCTATTAAGTAACCTCAGCTATCTTCTTCTCCCAGCTGAGGATCCAGACATTTTGGAGCAGAAACAAGCCATTTGCTATGTGCTCAGTCCAAACTCCTGGCCCACAGACTGTGAGCTCAATAAAAGGGTTGTTTGAAGACATTAAGTTTGATGGTTATGCAACCGTAGTAACTGGAACACTAGTGAATAATCTTTTGATCTATTTTTGTTGTTTAAAAACTTTTCAGTATCATTACCTTTTATTTAATCTGTATCATCACTCTCATTGTTTTTAAATAATCCTTTTTGTCTTTGAGAGAGAAAAAAATATTTTCAGTGATAAAGATAAGGTATATCACAGAATTAAATAATTAGTTGTAGGTATTGTGCATTTAAATAAAATGCCACTCTTGTTTCTGTGATGGTAGAATTGCTTCTATGAAATCAAATCTCCTTCTGAGATTGACTAGAAAAATATATAAAATGTTTTTTAAAATATATTTGAAAACATTGGAGAACTATCAAGACAGCAAGAATTTAAAGTGGCAAGATCCTAGAGGGAAAGGGTGTCCAGAAAGAACCCAATATTCAGTACTACTTTTCTCCTCAAGGCCTTTGCTGATTCACAAATAGACACCTAGAATTTGAGAGGTTGAGAATTTCAAGTATTTTAATAGGAATATAAGGACCAAAATTAAGTTTATGGCTTCCCAAGGAAAAGAGCCCTTTAGAATTCCACCTGGGAACTAAGGAACTACAATTTGGGATCAATGGCAAGTAGAAACAGCCAAGCCTTTTGATAACAGGCTCATCTTAAAATTGGCTCAATACCAGGTTGGATTAATATGATCTTACTCTATTTGGCTGTCTTCTAGAATCAAAATAAGTGACGCTGGAGAAGTTAACATCATCTAGAGCTTTAAGTAAGTTCTGTAATTTTCATCACATTATTTGGCATTTCATAAAAAAACACTTGGAATATCAGGTGGTAGAGCAAATTACCAAAAAAGGACAAAATTAGAAAAAAATGTGTCAGGTTCACAAAAGATGTAGATATTAAAACTATCAGATAACATCTATAAAATACTTGTAATTAAAATGTTAATGAAAATAAAAAACAAAATGGAGAATTTAAGAAAGAACTGAATATCCATATTAATACACAATGTATTAATATTCTCTCGCTCTCTCTCTAAATATATATAAAATTACTGAAATTAAGACTCAATACATGGTTTTAATGGGAGATTAGAACATGCTATAGAGAAGAATAGTGAACTGAATGGAATAAAGATTAATAAGAAATACCTAGTACCATAAACATTGAAAGGGCAGATGCACAAATTGCTGCAGACACTATGGAAATCATGTGGCAAACTTCTAAAGGTGAACAAATGTATCACAAATATATGTATATATATCTAACAGAAGCACAGACATGGGTTTATCTAAAGAAATACAGACATATAGTAGCAATTTTTGAAAAGAAAACTGGAATTTTTAAAAATATGGCATATTCATATAATGGAATGCTACAGATCAATAAAATGAATACAACTCTAATAATGAATTGATTTCTCAAAAATAACATTAAACAAAAATCAAATACAAAAGTATAGAGAGTATAATTTTCGTAAAAGTTCTAGAATAGGTAAAACTAGTCTCTGGTTTCAATGTGTTAGAAGTGAAAATCATATTGTTTCTGAGAAAGAGAGAGTTCTTATGAAGCAGATTAAGGAAGTGTTCTGAGATCCTGGGCCTTTATTAGGTATCTATATGGAGAGAGGTGATCTGGATGTGTTCACCTGTGAAAATGCATTGAGCTGTCTCCTTATGATTTGTTTATTTTTCTACATATGTGTTTTACTTTCATTAAAATGTTTATTCAAGAAAAAAATTAAAAATAACAACCTTTTAGCTATTTTTAATTTTCTTAACATTAGAGCAATTTTACCAGGGCAAATATTACTGAGGAAAGAAATATCAGATTTTTCCCCTGTTCTCTCACTGGGTTTTCTTTTATCTATTAATTCCTACTACATATAATTTAATTTGCTTAAGTAAAAATTATGGTTCTGTGTCTATTTATCTATCAGATTTATTGTACATTTACATATGTATACAGCACACAAAGTATAATTGGAAGGTGAACACAAAATGATAACACTGTTTATTGCTCAGCTGTTTGTCGTGTTTAATATTGTTTTGTTTTTATTTTGAGCACTATAATATTAATAAAAATAATAAAAGGTTTATCCTTGAAAGATACAATTAAATCTCTAAGAAGTTTTTAATCATCTTTTAAATATATTAAATATATCATTTGTCTAAATTACATTTACTCACATTTATAAACCATGACTTTGTCAATTTTTTTATTCTCTCTTGATCTTCACCATCCATGATAATTATGCACTACAATGACTTCAAATGAAGACTCAGATATGTTTATTTTCTTATTATTTTCACTTTTTATATTATTTACTACTACTCAGCACCACTCTTTTTTTCTTTGTCCATGTTTCCTCAAGCAAAGAACTAAAATTAAGATATACTTGCATATATCATATTTTACATTGACTGTTGCTGCTTACTGCAAATTTATCAGTTAAAGCTGAAGTAGCATAATCTTCAAGTTCACTTTATGCAGTTCACCATCACAGCATGTTATGCCTGCCACAGCCCTCCATGATTCAGTTGATCCTTTACTAAGTTGCATATTTTACTGATTTCAAAGTTATGTATAAACTTCCTGTTTTTAGCTACTGAGCCACATTCCCAATTGAAACCATAAATTTATAAAGACTACATCTTAAAACTATCAGTGAACAACAACCTAAAATCACATGCAGAAAATACTCAGAATTTTTATTTATATCTCATCAGGAAACTCCCAGCCTTAAGCATGCTTATAAAGATGCTGCTAAGGAAAATTGTGGCTGGACACTGAATTAATTTGTAGGAAAAAATATGTGTTTGCATAATCTAAAGTAAAAAAAACAAAATTGCTGATTTAGTGAGTGATAAATTTGTTTTTCAGTAATGTGGCTGTGTACTCCTCCCTGAACTCACACTCACAGCTATTGTCTGCTCTTGTGAGCGAGCCCTTTTCATGCAGTTCTGATACTTTAAGGATGATCTTATCTTAAAGTAATCGTAGATGGATTGGCAATGGTAAATAATTGTAAGAAAGTTGACTACCAGAGTAAAGCTATAAGTAGGTTTCGCACTAACAAAATAGTAAAACTTTTCATTGCTCACTAAAGATAAAATTTATTTATCTAAACATTTACAAATAAAGGTGAAATTGATCCGTATGAAATAGTGAATTCTGCTGATTGCCTTCTGTCCTCAGAAGATTTCTAAATAAAATAAGGTAACATTTTAAATGTAAGCAAATTTAGAAATTCTTTTCCTAAACTTTCGTGTGTCCTGAATAGAATCACACTTACCTAGGAATATAAGTACCACAATTTGAGAAATGTAGATCCAGAAAAAAAGAGTCAAAGAAAGCCATTCACCTAGCTTTCAGGTGAATGGGCCAAATCGATTTTTCTTTTTGAGACTCAAGCACTATGCAGTACATTTCACTGGGGATCTGAGCTCCAAACACTTAATAATTATAGTGTGCAGAGTGTCTTGTGTGCTTGTTTTAGAAATAAAAAGATAAAAAGATGCATGTACCCAGCATCACTGAGCCTGTTCACCTCTGACATGAAAAATAACCAGTAGTGTTTGATTACAAAGAGGAACTCCTATACTTTATATTAGTGTTTTACTGAATCAACTAAATCAGTGTATAAGTAAATAAAAATATTTATATTTTAGATACACTTTGCTTCTTTGTATCTACGACTACCCCTGATAGCCATATTGGCTTTTTTTCAGTTACTTTCTACCCCCAGGATATTTTCAAAAGTGGTTTGCTTTGTTAGGAACAACACACATACACATGCACACACTTTACCTGGCCACTCAGTATTTATCTTTTAGGTCTCAGTTTGAATGTCACATCTAAGACTATATTAAGTCCCCCTGATTATATATCCTTATAAGACTAACATCTCCACAGTCACCTCATATTCAATAGTGCCCACAATTGTCATCATCTTGTTTTCTAACTTTTGTGTAGTGCTTCATCATTTTAAAAATACTTTTATATTCATTTTTCTTCTATTTATGGGAACAGCACTTCACATTATATGGAGGCAGCATCAATTCTTGGGCTCTGGAATCATATGGCCTGGCTTGCCTTGCTAATTCTGCCACTTATTAGTTGTAAGACATAGCAAGATACTTAACCTCTCTGCACCTCTGTTTCTTGATCTGTCAGGGAGAATAACAATGACACCTATATCATCGGTACTGAAACTGTGTCTCACACTTTGTAATTATTCAGTAAATAGAAGCATTTCTTATCTTCTCTCTTCTTAGATGAAGCTAAGTGTTTTGGTCAAGATTAGACAAATAGTCTTTTGATTCCTTTTACATGTCATTTTAGGGCTTCTTCAAAGAAGTCTCATTGTTTCTGCATTAATCATAAATAATCATAATTTAAAAATTAGTGTTTCATTCTAAGAGACTATGTAGAAAATTCTAATGAGGGTAAGTTCTGCCTGCAAACCTTGATTTCTATTTTCTAAAGGACTGGCTAATTTTAAATTTATATTTAAGAAGAAACATTTTTCAGAGCCCCAGTTTTAGTCAAATGCATCAAAAGTTCTTACAGATGACATGCTCTACCAATTCAAACCAGAACAGAAAAAAGAGAAGGAAAGGTTATGACATTTAACATTGAATGCCCTGCTCTCTCATCATTAGCAAACAGAGGCTCTTTTTGTTAATTTCTGTAATCAGAGATTGTGACCTTTGTCTCTTTATTCAATGATGACTTAAGGCTAATACCATTGGTCTGTGCAGTTTCTTTCTAAACATTTTTTCTTTTTTATTTGCATTTTATTTTTTAATTTACAAATTATTTTATTCTTATTTCTAAAGAAAAAAATCTATGTGTTCACTAACTTTTCTTTTTTTAATTGACATTGACTGATAACAATTATCTAGTAAAAAATATAAAATAACAAAGAAATTCCCACCCTGACACTACTGTTCTTAAGAATATTTTTCCTTACATATAAGAATGTGAAATGGTACCCCCACTTTGCCTCTGAATTCCTTGGCTTCTCTTCCATTAAAGATTATTGAAGGATAGGATCATGACCTCCATCATGCAAGAAGATCTCTCTTTTGCTTCTCTGAAGAAGCAAGTGGCCATGATATAGGGCCCATGTGGCAAGGAACTGAGGACAGCCTCTGGGAACTGAGGGTGTCCTCCAGAGAAACAGACAACAAGAAGCTAAAGCCCTCTACCCTACAACCTCAAGGTGTTCTGCAAACACTCTGCATCCTTGTTGAGGACCAACTAAGTTATGACTGGACTCCTGGCACAATAGAACTGTGAGACAATAAATGTGTGCTGTTTTAAGCCAAAATGAAAAAAATTTACTGAAGAAGCTGAAGATGTCTAGATCTGGAAACTTTACCTAACTACAAGTGTACATGTCAACTCCAACTGTCAAATTATATGTTTTTCTTCAGTTAATTGACAATGTGTGTCTTCATTTCTCAGTGGTATCCAGGATTGTAGGTTTAGAGCTCAAGTACAGTCAATCTTTATTCTTCATTATATTTTGTATTTTCCAATTTGCCTACTTACTAAAATTTCTTTGTAACCTCAAAATCAATACTCACAGTTTTACGGTAATGCATGGGCTTGTGTAAAGCTGAAAAAAATTTTTAGTCACCTAACGCACATTTTATCAGCTGAGATCAAACAAGGGAATCTTCTGCCTAATTTCAGATCTCATACTGTAAACAAGTCTGTTCTTTTCACAATCTATTTAGTGTCACATTTTTTCATATTTTGAGTTTTTTTGTTGGAAATTTTGCTGTTTAAAATGACCTCCCAAGCATGTTGCTGAAGTGTTGTCTAGTGTTTCCAAGTACAAGAAAGTTGTAATGTGCTTTAAAAGAAAACACATGTATTAGATAAGCTTTGTTCAGGCAATCGTTATAGTATCATGGGCCAATGTGTTCAATGTTAATGAATTAACAATATATATTAAGTAAAGTGTCTTTATTTTTTAATTGTTATTTTTTTTTAAGTTTATTGGGGTAACATCAGTTAATACAATTATATAATTTTCAGGTGTACATTATAATTTGACATCTATATATTCTATTGTGTGATTACCACCCAGATTCCAATTTTCTTCAGCTACCATATATTTGATTCCCTTTACCCACTTCACCCTCCCCAACCCCCCTATATTTGACTCCCTTTACCCCGTCTACCTCCCCCACACCCTACTCTCTGGTAACCACTAGTCCATTGTCCATGTCCCTGAATCTGTTTGTCCTGTTCATTTGTTGTTTTTAGGTTTATATCCCACATATAAGTGATATCATGTGATTTTCAACTTTTTCAGTCTAGCTTATTTCGCTTAGCATGATTATCTCAAGGACTATCCACGTTGCTGCAAATGGCAGTATTTCATCTCTACTTATGGCTGAGTAATATTCCATTGTATATATGTACCACTGCTTCTTTAGCCAATCATCTATCATAGAACACTTTAGTTGCTTCTATGTCCTGGACGCTGTGAATAGTGCTGCTATGAACATCATTGTGCAAATATCTTTTTGGATATGGGTTTTCAAGCCTTTGGGGTAAATAAATACCCAGTAGAGAGATTGTTGGATCATGTGGTAGATCAATTCTTAGTTTTTTGAGGAACCTCCATACTGTTTTCCATAGTGGCTATACCAATTTGCAGTCCCACCAGCAATGTAGGAGGGTTCCTTTTTCTCCACATCCTCCCCAACATTTCTTATTACTTGTCCTGTTGATTATAGCTATTTGGACAGATGTGAGATGGTATCTCATTGTGGTTTTGATTTGCATTTCCCTAACAGCTAGCGATGTTGAGCATCTTTTCATATATTTGTTGGCCATTTGTATGTCCTCTAGGGAGAAGTGTCTGTTCAGGTCCTCTGCCCATTTTTTGATTGGATCATTTGTTTTTGTTGTTGTTGTTGTTATTGAGTTGCATGAGTTCTTTGTATATTTTGGATATTATCAGAGGCGTTGCTTGCAAATATATTTTCCCATTCAGAGGGTTGTCTCTTTACCTTGTTGACAGTTTCTTTTGCTGAGCAGAAAATCTTTTTGATTTGATGTAGTCCTATTCACTTATTTTTGTTTTTACTTCCCTTGTCTTTGAGTTCAAATTCATAAAATCTTCTTTAAGTCCAAGGTCCTTGAGTTTAGTTCCTACATTTTCTTCTATGTATTTTATTGTTTCAGGTCTTATATTCAGGTCCCTAATCTATTTTGAGTAAATTTTGGTGTGTGGTGATAGACAAAAGTCTAGTTTCATTCTTTTGCAGGTGGCTTTCCAGTTTTCCCAGCACCATTTATTGAAGAGGCTTTCCTTTCTCCACTGTATGCTTTGGCTTTTTTGTCAAAAATTATTTGCCCATATAAATATGGGTTTACTTCTGGACTCTCAATTCTGTTCCACTGGTCCATATGTCTGTTTTGCTGCCAATACTGTGCCATTTTGATTACTGTCGCTTTGTAGTATAATTTGAAGTCAGGCAGAGTGATGCCTCTAGGCTCGTTCTTTTTTCTCAGGATGGCTTTGGCAATTCAGGATCTTTTGTGCTTCCATACAAATCTGATGATTTTTTTTCTATTTCTTTAAAAAATGCTGATGAGATTTTGATGGGGATTGCATTAAATCTGTATAATGCTTCAGGTAATAGGGTCATTTGAACTATATTGATTCTTCCAAGAACACGAAATATCTTTCCATTTCTTTTTATCTTCTTCAATTTCTTTTAATAGGGTCTTGTAGTTTTCATTATGTAGGTCCTTCACATGCTTCGTTAAATTTATTCCTAGGTATTTTATTCTTTTTGTTGCCATTGCAAAAGAAGTATTTTTTTTTACTTCTTTTTCTACTTCATTATTAGGGTATAGGAACAGTATGGATTTTTGAACATTGATTTTGTATCCAGAGACTTTATTGTATTTGCTTATTGTTTCTAGTAGTGTTCTCATGGAGTCTTTAGGGTTTTCTATATAGAGAATCATGTCATCTGCCTAAGGTGTCTTTAAAGAAAAACACATAATAAACAAGGTTAGATGTTGATTAGTTGTTAAAAATATTTTGATGAGAGGCTCACAAAACCTAACCCTGTAATACCCCTAAGAGCAATCATTCAATATCCACTAATTTAGTGTTCAAGTTAACGTTATAGAACATAACTACTGTGAATAAGGAGAATTGACTGTATTTTGTTGTCAACTCTAAATCTTTGAAATCAGGAACTACCTGAATATAATTAGTTTAACTAAAATGCCTGTCAATGTATTAACTTGGACAATTTAATGAATTTTTAAAAGTACAATTGAATAGTTTCACTAAATCGACAATTCAAGATAGCTATTATATCTACAGTTGTTGTTTTATGTCACTATGATGTCTAAATATCCAGTCAATTATGTTAACTCTGTATTTGCAAAAAAGTCTTCAATGCTTCAAAGGAGCTATTTGCCATCAAATATACTGAACTTAATATCTCATATTTTAATTAATTTTCTTGATGTGATCCAGATACAGTTCTTTTAGTGTGCTTCTTGACAGCATGGCACTAAAAATGCTTTCACAAAGATCCATTCACAAGTCTTAGAACTGAGAATATGCCTCAAAATTTTAGTGTTATAAAATTTATTAATTAAAGTTATAAAATTTATTAATAAAAATATTTAAAAATTAAATTTAAATATATGCAAAATGATTTATAATTGCCTAGATTATCTATGTAGTCAACAAGTTAAACAGGATTCGATCTTTAAAAAGACATGAGTATGATTTTTCCACAAATATGCGGTGAGAATGTACTATTGCTGGCAATGCTCTAGATGCTGGAGCTGAAGTGGTGAATAAGAAAGGCAATATTCCTACTCTCATTAATAGTCTAGGGGATTTAGGTAGACAATAAAAAAAATTCACAAATAAATACGAATAATGGTATGCATAATAAAGCTAATATTAAGATGTTATAGAAAATGATGGTAGAGGAGGAGGCTACTTGAGATATTCTGAATGATGGGAAGCCATATGAAGATTCAGGAACCAGAACACTCTACACAGAGTGCAAAAGCCCTAGTCTTGGAAGACTGTGGCACATTCAGGATGCAGAAAGATAGCTAGGGTGGCTGGAGCTGTGGTCTTAGTGAAGAAAGTGGAAAAGTGGTAGGACAGGAGATCTAGACATACAACCTCATCACTAAATGGAGGAATCCTCTTTGGGTGTTTGTCCAGGTATCCACTGTTTCTGCCTCTTCCACCTTCCTGTTCCTCCAAATGGAACCACAGGAAATTCCAAGATCCTCTTCTGCATCCTTTCTGTACTGCAAAACATTCTGGGGTCGGTGCTTCACCCTCTCCCTCTTATTCCCAGAAATCAATGTCCCTAATTTTCTATGCCTATCAGGCCTTCTGCCCTCAGAAATATCCATGCAAGAAGCAAGTAACATTCTCTATCTATGCTTATTTATGTAATTAAATTTAGAGACACAAGCCAACTTCTCCCACAGATTTCATCATGCATCCCTCAGCCTCAATGGCAACACTAGAATGTGTGCTATATGAGGAAGAAGAGTTAAACTCTGACCTAACTCATAAAAGCAAAATAGGAGCTGGTAAAGAAAAAAGCAATGGTCAGAGTAAGAAAAAGTCAGATAGGAAAAAACATTAAAAAGACATACATTTGGGATTAGGAAGAACTCAGTTTTGCAGAACTGAACTTTTTACCTAGGCCTACCTCTTCTACTCCCTACTAGGTATTGTGGAGACTATGGAATGAAGCCTTGTCTACCATTCCCAACCTGCAAAAACGTGAGCAGTAACTCTCTCTCATCTCCAAGTGCTAAGAGGGTACTGCCCTCCCTGCTGGACGTACTCACTCTGCTATACTATGAGCTGATGCCATGACTTTCCTTTTCCCTACTGGCCTCAGTGGGGACTGTGAGGAAGGGCATAGTCAAGCCTACCTGCCTGCACTAAGTGAACAGCAAATAGGTGGTACCTTAGTCCCTTTGAACTAGACAGTGGAAACAGAACTACAGAGAAGAGATTGCTGAAGAAAAGGATGCTTTAAATTTGTATATATGAATCTTGAAAAGATTCCAAGCAGCCCTTGGATGGAACTGATTGGAATACACGCAAATGATTTAAGAACTGAACTATAGTATGTTAAACCACTCAGGTTTCAAATTAACCTTGGATAGCACTTAAACAGAGCAGACCACAATAGCACAGAAAAGTCTCTAGTTATTAAATTAATATTTGAATCACGCCCATAAATTAAGTCAAGAGATGCATTCTGAACCAAAACTTGTTGATTGGCTGCTAAAATAAAAAGTTTAAATATGAACCAGAGGCTCATAACATAATATTCAAAATGCCTACAATACAATCAAAATTAATCACTGTACCAAAACCCAGAAAACTCAACTAGAATGAAAAAGATAATCAAAGACACAAACACACAGAGATGGAACAGATGTTGAAACTGGAATTATCTGACAACGATTTTAAAACAACTCACATAAAGATGCTCCAATAAGCAATTACAAACACTGTTGAAAAAATAAAGAATAGAGTTTTAACAAATAAATAGAAAATATAATTAACAAAATGAAAGTTGTAGAAATAAAGAATTAAAAATTAATAAAAAAACATTATTGGATGTTCTCAGTAGCAGAATGAAGATGAGAGAAATTTAAGATGTTTCAATAGATATTATTCGATATGAACATTAGAAAGAAAATAAATTGAAAAAAGAAATGAACAAAGTCTCAGTGATCTATAGGATAATAACAAAAGAAAATTCCCAAATACTTAGAAATCAAGCAATACACTTCTAAAGAATCTATGTCAAAGAGGAAATTTCAAAGAAAGCTAAATTTATTCAATTAAATGAAAAATTAAATACAACATATCGATATCTATGGGATGCAGCCAAAGCAGCAGGGAATTTTTTAAAAGTTTCATTTTCTTACACTTTATGCTTATATTAGAAAGATGTTTTTCAAATAATCTAAGCTTTCATCTCATTGAGCTAAAATTGAAGAGCAAAATAAACTTAATACAAACAGAAGGAAAAGCATAATATATGTAAGAACAAAAGAAATGGAATTGAAAACAAAAACAATAGAGAATATTAATAAACAAAACCTGGTCCTTTGAAAATATTAACTTTTAAGCTTCTAGCCAAAACAATCAATAAAAGTAAAAAGGTAAAAAACACAAATCACTATATCAGGAATGAAAGAGAATGTTTTTATAAACCCTGCAGACACTAAAAAGAGAATAAAGTAATACTACAAACAACTTGATTTCCATAAAATCAACAACTTAGATGAAATGAATCAATTTCTTGAAAGATACAAACCAACAAAACACATATAAGAAAATAAACTTAATAGTCTATATATATTAAATAACACTAAATTTGTAGTTAAAATCTTCAAAAAGATAAATTCCAGGCCCATATGGTTTTATTGGTAAATTCTACAAAACAGTTAAGGAAAAAAATAAAATCGATTCTGCACAATCTCTTCCAAAAATTAGAAGAGGAGTAAATGTTTCCCAACTCATTTTATGTGGCCAGCATTATGCTAATTCCAAAACTAAACAGAAAACAAATAGAGAAAACTATAAACAATATTTCTCATGAATATAGATATAAAAATTTCAGCAAAACACTAGTAAATGATATCTTCCAATACATAAAATGAATAATATGACATAAACAAATGGGATTTATTCCAGGAATGCAAAACATGTTTGAAAATCAATCAGTGAAATCATCATATAAAGTCTAAAGAATAAAAGCGGCAGAATCATATCAATTGATATAGAAAAGGTATTTGGCAAAATTTAGCATTTATTCATATGAAAACTTGTAACATACTAGGTATAGAAGGGAACTTTTTCACTTGATAAAAAGCATCTATAAAATAAAGAGTTAATATCATTCTAATGATACAAAACTGCATAATTTTCTCCTAAAATCTGTAAAAAAGCAAGGATCCCACTCTCACTACTGTATTACATCATAGTAATAGATGTCCTATTCTATTCATTAAAGGAAGAAAATAAAATATAAGACACACAGATAGGAAAGAAAGAAAACCATTCCTATTTTCAGATGACATGATTGCCTATTCAGAAAACCTAAAGAATCTACCAAAAACAAACTAAAACAAAACAAAAACCTCCTAAAAGTAAAAGGTGAGTGTAGCAAAGTCACAGGATGCAAGGGTCAGTCCACAAAGATTAAGTGTATTTCTATATACAAGCAATGAATAACTGAATACATAAATTTAAAATACAATGCCATTTATAATGCCTTAAAAAATACTTAGTTGCAAACTTAATAAAACATGTACATAGTCTGTATGCTGAAAACTACAAAATGCTGATGAAAGAAATCAAATAAGTCCTAAGTAAACAGAGAGAGACGCTGTGTTTGTGGATTAGAAGACTCATCATAGTAACATACAAATTTTTCCTAAATTTATTTATAGGTACAAGCAATGTCTATCAAAATTTCAGCACTCATTTTTGGAAATACAGCAAATTTTACAATTTTTATGGAAGGAAAAAAGAACTAGAAAAGCTAAAAATGTGTTAAAAAGAGAATGAGTTTGGAGGAATCACACTAATGTTAAGACTTACCATTCAGTTACAGTAACAAAAAATGTGGAATACGTAAAGGGATAAACACATAGATCAATGGAACAGAATAGAGAGTCCAGAAATAGACCTACACAAGTAGGTTTACTTTTGATTTAAAAAAAAAAAAAAGATACAAAACAATTCAATGAAGAATAGACTTTTCAACAAAATTTGTTTGAACAATTAGAATTCCACAAGCAAAAAAAAAAAAAGTATTTATTCCTAAACTTCACACCTTGTAAAAAATTAACTCAAGACAGATCATAGATCTCACAGAAAAGTGTATAGCTATAAAACTTTTAGAAGAAAATATAAAAGAAAATCTCTGTAAAATGGGACTAGGCAAAGAATTCTTAGACATGACTATCACTATACTTAGATACCTAAATCAGTACACATTAAAAAAAATTAAAGAATTAAAAACTTTTCTTCTATGAAATTGCCTATAAAAATGATTTAAAGACAAGACATAGTTTGGAAGAAAATATTTATAAACTATATCTGACAAAGACATATCACAATACATGAAGAACCCTTTAAACTAAACAGTAGGAAAACAATCCAATTTGAAAATATCAAAAGTCTTAAACAGACCCATCATCAAAGAACATATATCAATGGCAAATAAGCACTTAAAAAGATGATCAACTTAATTAGTTACTAGAGAATTGCAAATTAAAACCACTATGAGATATGCTCCAACTAGAGTAGCTATAATACTAGATATATCAAGTGCTGTTAAGAAGCAACTGAATCTTCTAGGATTGTCAATGAGACTATAAAATGATACATCCACTCTAGAAAACAGTTAGGCAGTTTTTTATAAAGCTAAATATATCTCCAGTAATATGAATATGCTACCTTATATGGCATAAGAGACTTTACAGGTATGATTAAGGTTAAGGACATTGAGACAGGACGATTATTCCGGATTATTCAGTAGCCCCAATCTGATCGCACGTCTTTAAAAGCAGAGGATTTTTCTAACTCTGACTAGAAAGAGATGTTACAATACAAGATGGGTCAGATGCAAGGAGATGCAATGTCGCGGGCTTTGAAGATGAAGGAAGGAGTTCACAAGGCCAGGAGTGCGGGCAGACTCTAGAAGCTGGAACAGGTGAAGAAAAGATTCTTCCTGAGAGCTTCCAGAAAGGAACACAGGGCTGCTGACACCTAGATTTTAGTCCAGTTGGACCCATGTCACATTTCCGCCTTACAAAACCATAAAAGAAGAAATTTGTGTCATTTTAAGCCACTACTTTTATGGTAATTTGGTATAGTAGCAAAAAAAGACTGATGCAGATGGTGGTAAAACTTTGACTTTGACTACTCTTGCTTAAGAAGTATCAGACAGCTGCAAAATTTACTTGACTTGAATTATAGACATTTGAGTATATAACAAATGACGATTATTTGTAAGCCAGTAACAACCATTCTTTCACAATCAGGCGGTTTGATTCAATGTTTTTATGGTGTTCAGTTAACAACTTCGAGTTCTCTCAAAATGTCCCTAATAAAACAAATATAATCACATACTACATGCAAATAATGAAATACAAATGAACAGATAGTCTCAACTTTTTATAGCCTTCAAAGCAAGATAAATATGATTTAATTTTCTCCCTAAGCACCCCAAAATTACATGTAAGATAGTATACCAAAACAATGAATAAAGTAAAAATTTTAATGAGATTCATTTACTAATTTTTCACACTGTGGCCTTATAATCTTGAATATAATGATCAAATAGGGTATGTCTAGTTTAGATGAAAAAAAATACTTGGAGATGTTATTCAACTTATGATTCCTAAGGATATTAAATTTATATATGAACAATGATGAAAATGAAGAATATATAAGTATATAAGATGAATACTATATTATTTGGGGGAAAAAAACTCCATATTTTTGGCCCAGAGGAAGTATGCAGTTTCTCTGTTGAGTGGTTTTCCTGGGCAGATCTGCTCAGCACCCAGGAGCCCACGAGGCAGTTGATGGGGCCAGGGAAGATGAGGTAGGGGCAGGTGTTTCACTGTTCTCTTCCATTTGCCTGTTGCCACTACTGAACAAACATATACACACAGGCACCAATGATCAAGTAGCACTTTAGTCAAGGTATACAGTAGTAAAATTGGAAGAGGGTAGAGGAAGTATGTGTGAAAAATGTTAAAACACTTGAGAATGATTAATCCAGAGTGTATTGTACTTTTCTTAAATAATATTCTTTGGAAAATTAACACATTTTGAGCCCATAAGAGTAATACAGAAAAAAAATATATAAGTACTTTATACATTTTAGTAAACAATTAACCATTATAGTAGCCTATGTTTTCATTTTCTTAATGTATAGTTTTAATACTTCATTGTAAATATAGAAATAAATAATTAAGAACACCTTAATGATCATTCCAATAGAATTTTGTGATGTGGAAATTGTTTCCAATGTAGTTTGTGTATAATTCATTCATTGTGTCAGTCCAGAGACAGAAACCATATTAGTTACTTGAACAGAGAGGATTTAAATAAAGATTTGTTAACACAGGGTTTGGAGGGAGAGGAATTTGTAGGAGCCCCGTTCTAGTTTAAGTTCTTTCTGTATCAGGCATAAGTACCATCAACACTTAGATCACTATACTTGCTGAGAGACTGCTTAATTATATAAAGCCCAAAGGGATTAGATTAGGAGAAAATATTTGCAATGCATGTGGAAAACAGAAAGTGCCATCAAATACTAAACAACATCAACATCTAACATATAGAGAAGAAAATATAACAACAGAGGTGTTATAATGTCACAGAATAACTCACCGGGAGGACCAAGACTTAAAAGATATAAATTACTGTCTCTATTTGTACTCATTTTTGCTCTCTCTTTCTAATGCTCCTTTTATATTTATATTAAAAATAATATGTGTTATGAAACATCACAGAAGAAAACAACTGGTCTTTTTTAATTCATTAATTCAATAAATGTTTATTAAATACCTGCTGGTTGTCAGAACAGCATTAGGGACTGGCAAGGGAGTTTTTAACAGAGAGTCCATATCTTCACAAAGCTTTGATTTTGAGGTAATAGTCAAGAGTTATATTATATTCATTATACATGGTTTGAAAATTAAAGCTAAAAAAACCCTTGTCAAATAAAAATATACTTCCCTGAGAATGTACCATATCTTTGGAGGTGGGAAGCAGAGGGATAAGCATCATGTTTTATGTGTATTATTTATCAAGAAATAAATAAGGTTATAAAAGAATGGTGAAAAATTTTTCATGTTTCTCACTTGATAGATTGAGATAAAAAGCGAGGATATTTTTTAACACATACCATTTGGAATTTTCATAATTCTAAAAGTCCCAGATATATGTTAAAAATGACTAAGTCTCTAGAGGTTTTGCCAACTCACTCAATTTAACCCAGTTATTAAAATTCCTCATTCAGAAATACACCATATTTCCCACGTTTTGAAAATACATATTTTTTACATTTAGCATATTTGATATTGGGGTTTGTCTTAACAGTGTTTGTTATACTTTATTATCATTTCAGTGGTACATCTCAGAATATGAAAAATTATAGTACATAAATGAAAACCAAATAATACTTTTTAAACATTGATTATTGTTGAAAACAAATAACTTTCATTTAAAAATGATAAAAATAAATGATGAACATATGGCCAGAGAAATAATAAAGCAAGTGTTTTTAATGATTGAGACTCAAATAAGATTTTCAATAAGATTGTAATAAGATACATATCTTACAAAATTGAAACAGATATGTATTTGCATAATAAACAATGAGTTTTGCAAAAGGATTAAATGCATCATCTTTTTTGTTTTATTAACATATATTACAATGGAAAATAATAATTTGTATAAAACTAATTAAGCAGTTTTTTTCATCGGCCAATGATTCCATTACTGGGATTGATCTGGCATTTCAATATTAGGCTAAAGAACAGAATCATTGTGAAATAATGGGATATTTCCATTAATGCAATAATCCATAAGTAAAAAATAATATTGTACTCTTAATGCCTTTAGCAGATAATAAATTGAGTGTAGAAAGCCAGAAATGCCCTTATCTAAATTAGTAGAAAAAGGGAATCAACAGAACTGATTTGCTTTTGCATGCAGTTTTACCATCTAAATTTAAAACACTACTTTGATAGAAACTCTGAATTTTACCTACATCTGGGTCAATTCTAGGAAAAATAGCAGTTAGCTGATTCAGTCTTTTGTGTCACCTTCTATTTCCTCCATGCCTATTGTCCTTGCTTGTTTGTTTTTCTGGGAGAAAATGTATTAAAAGAAACAGAGAATGTTTTTTACACCTGGAACGACCCTAAAAATTCTGACTTGGGAGCTGATACCTAACTAACCTTGGGAAAATTACTCTGCAAAACCAATCTTCTATAAAGTAGAGGCAAAAATAACATCTTAGATTTGTTTTAATAAATACTTGTTACAGGAATGTGATGTGCATGTTAGCTATATAATAAATGTTATCATTAATCTACTTTGAGTGCTATTAAATCACTGACTGAACTTTTCATATTTCATGTCATTATTTTGCTTCTGAACAAACACAGGACAGGGCTTTGAAAGAGTCAGTATAGAAACTAAACAAAATTTTTCTGATATATAAACTTTTTTCTTTTCTATATTTGATAAATAAATATAGTCATAGTGGATAAAAAGGATAAACTAGTTTATTTGTGTTTTATGAAAACAAATATCTAGGTTTCTATAGATAACCTTTAGAAATACTAGAATTTGTGTAGAATTTGCTTTTATTTTTGTTTTTCCTAGATATTCCCTCCAGTTTCAAAACTAAAATTTAATTTGAGTTTAATACAAAATATATCAAAACAATGACCAAAGATTTATAACTAGGTAATCACATATAATTAGTTTATTTCTTCATTGGTCACTTTTGAAATAAACATTTCAGTCTTTTCCATTGTATCTTTAAAAGACTTCCTTTATTGTTGGTGGATCCTATAAACAGGATTAAATGAATAACCAGTGAATTCCAAAACTATAGAAACCAGAGAAATGTAAAAGAGAAAGAAAGGGGGAAAAGAAGGGACAGAGATGATAAGACAGAGGAAGAGAGAATGAAAGGGTGATGTGGGGGTCATATAGAGTGAAGCCATTGTTCAATAGTTAGTACTTGCTAGGGAAGTACCTGCTACTCCAATAAAACACTGGACACATTTTTTAAAGTCAAACAACAAATTCAAAATATTATTTATTGTAAATAAGTTCATTGTAGAAACTGGCACAAAAATCAGTTCTAAGCCAATTTCTCCTAAAGTTTGTAGCAACCTAAATAATATTCTTTCAATGAATAAGAAGTGATATAAAAAGGGGAATTTAAAAATCCATTGCCTATATGAAGATTTTAAGTATAGTTTATATTCTCTAGTGTAAGAACAATTTTAATACTAGTGTTAGGCACCAGAGCAGATCTGTTAAATTAGCATCTTTTTCATTTGTTTGTTTTATAGAAGTGGGACAGAGAGTAGGCTCCAATGTTTACAAAATGTTTCAGGTCTTGGGAATGAACAGCCAGGACTGAAGATCACTGATACATGGAAGCCCTTAATCACTGCCAGGTTTGAGGAGGGGCTGGAGGAGGGAGGAGGATGGAGCAAAGGGATAGATGCTTACATGTGATTTAATTTTTGGACCAGTTCATTGGGAATAATGTTTATAAATAATGATAATAATAATAATAATAATAATAATTTTAACATTTAAATTATTATGCCTTAATTTGTACATTTTTAAAATACTTTTAGGAGGATAGAATCTATCTACTCGCACTTCCTTTTGTCATGTGCCGTCTTTCAGTAGTTGTTCATTTGAGTCCTTTTCACTAAAAAACACGTAAATGAGACATTTTCTCCTCTCGCTAATAATTCCAATAAACATTTTCTTACAACTGGCTAACTTTTACAATACAAAATTAAATAAAAAGTTACATCAAAACAAACATTTTAAAAATATTTTAGTTGTGTTTTCATATGGCAGACCCAAGTCCTTCCTTCCTCTGCCATCTGTGCTTTTTAAAATTTGGATACAACTTGTTACCAACGACAGCAACAAAAAGAAAACATGTTTTTCCCAATTGTGTCATCCAATCCCTCAATCATGGTATTGTTCTGTCTAAATCTGTAGAGAACAAAGTTTCCTGGTTTCATTTTGAAGCATTGGGCTTCATCAAGAGCAACATTTCTCTTAAGGAGATGGGACTGGTGCTAGTGTCGCTGAGAACTATGACCTGCTGGTTCAGAAATGACCATGTTCTTTCCTTTTTGGTCTAATAATATCTTCAATAGGCTTTCATCATCACACTGACAACACATTTTTTTACACTCGTTTGTAGATGTTTTTTCCTCTATTACATTAACTTTCTGAGGAAACAAACATTTACCCAGCACCTGGCACATAGCCTAGCACATGTGAGTCAATACTTGTTGCACTCCAGAGTGCACAAATAAATTTGAAAAATTCAGATTTGTTTTTTCATTCTTGAACTAACTTAATACATTTTCAAACTTGTAATAAAGGTCATCTGGCTACACCCAATTCTGCTCAGTTATATATTTTCTTCCTTTTTGACTTATCTTTATTTTCTTTAGAATAAGATTTGACAACTTGGATGAGACTAATTTGATTCTCTATCATAGTGTTAGAGTTTATAGTCTATTCAGTACCCCATTATTATTTTTCATTATTATTTTGCAGAAAATAAGAAATATGGGTATACAAGCCAGAAAAATACAAATGATAGTTATTTTTTAAAAGTCTAAGCCTACTCCTTATTTGTTCCTTGATACATAAAAAAAAATTGAACCTGATAGATCAAGGACTAGAGTTTGAGCGAAAATGTTTATAAACCAAGAATTTTATTTTAACTCAGAAATTCTGTTTTGTTTTGTTTTTTAATTTTTTGAGGAAAGGGTAAGCATTATCAGATAGATAAAAACTAAGATAATATTCTACTTGTGAGCCCAAGCTGAAAACATTTCTCAAAGATGAGCTGACCATTAAAACCACCTAATTATGGAATTTAAATAGTTTCTGTAAATATAATTACAAAATTATTAAAATGCTTAAAAAATATTGTAAGAAAAGAAATAAATTGCAAAACCCAGTAATCTAACTAAAAACCTTATCTGAAATGTGAGTTTGAACTAACAAGAATAGGAAATAGAAATACAAGGATGACAATAGCCTCAACTAATGAAAATAAGAGTCAGATAATAAGCAAAAGATTAGTACAACACATTTTTCGAACATGAGTAACAAACAGAAACAACGAGTTAATTTCTTCTACATTACTATTGGAAAACTTTTTAGAATAAAGAAAAAAACTTAGCTCATAAAGAAATACAAAACGCAGGTAACAAAAAGATAATAAAAATCGTGAATACATTGATATAAGTAAAAATTGATAAATCTGTTACCACAATATATACAAATGTTTTTTTTCTCTACCAAAAGACAAAGCCTTCTGGATTGGGTCAAAAAAAAAAAAAATCTAATCATATCTATTTTAAAACAGACACATCTAAAATAGGTTATATGGAAAGTTTAAGAGACTGTAAAAAATGTGTGAAGAAAATACACCATTAAGTAAAATAGGTGTTTCAAGAAAAATTTCTGGTCAACTATAATCCAGGGAAAATAAGCAAGGATGAGATGTTTAAAATATCATTTTATATAAAATCTGTAAATATGTTTACAACAGTAATCAAATTTTATGGATAATACAATGTTAAAATTGAACAAAAAGATTTAGAAATACAAGAAATCTCAATAGAAACAAAGCAGTAGTATACAGAACAAATAGGTAAAAATAAATTCGAATATTAAGAACTAGTCACATGGAAATTAAATTTTCAAAAATAAGAAAATTTTACACAAAAACTTTGGAGGAGACAGGATTCTAAATATTATAGAATATTTAGAAAATAATTATTTAAAATACTTTATATAAAAAGAATGTAAAGTCAAAGATTTTCTCAATATCAAATTCACAGCCTTAAATTCACATTTTTGTTATTCAAAATGCCAGGAGATAGATAATAAAAATATAATACAAAAAGCTGTAAGGAAAGGAAGAAGAAGGAATGAATAAAGATAACTGAATAAATAAATAAATTAAAAATAAAATATTAAATACATAAATAATTTGGGAACACAAACTTTGAACAAAAAACGTTTACAATAACATGCACAAACTTAAATTAGTGTAACTGAATAAAGAAAAGTAAGATAACTAAGAAAGAGCATAAAATACAAACACTGGGAATTTAAAATTGCTACAAAATACTATATATTTATTATGAATATGTATTATTTTGTACATATTCATAAAGTTAAATTTAAAATAGACATCTCTTCTGTAGTCATGTTAGTAGCCACCCTAACTCCTACTGTAACAGTATAAGTAATCGTCATAATAAATCATAGAGGAAGGTAGAGATATCTGATTAAGTATTTTACTAGAGAAGAAAACAAAGACATACAATTACTTATTGGCACATTGCTTTCTTTCCCCTATAGTAAGACTCACAGTAATTTTGAAATCTTTTCTCAAGTAAAGAATTCTGAAAATAAATAAAATTTTAAATAACATATCTAAATAAAGACAGGAAATAAAATAGAATTATGTCTTTTTTAAAAAACAAATATAACCTTTGAAAAAATTTATAATACTAATCCCATTTCTAATCATAGACATGATTAACTTTCTCAGGGCTTATCCTCAGGTCACCAACCATGTTATGCGATATGCTGAGTAGTATATATCACACTGAAGTACATATTCAACCATGAGTAGATATGAGTAGATTTGAACTCAGTATTTTATAGTCAGTATTTTATCACTAAAGAGCCAGCTAGCAATAATAAATTGAGTTTTGACCTAATGTGACAAAAATATAGGACTATATTGTATCAGAAGAGATGTAAGATGACCAGAAAAATAATCCAATCATTTTAAAAGCACACTTTAATATATATATACTATAGCACAGGTTTTCAATACTGGTTCTGAACTTTCATGATGAATTCATTAGCCAATGTTCTAATCCACTTTTAAACATCTGATTCCAAGTTTTAATTTTTAAATTTTAATTTTATGAATGGAGAAACATTAAATATTTGGATGCAGATATCTAGGGTTTTTCATCCATCCCATGTTTTCCATCTATGAAGCATTTTAGATTTCTTGATGTTTCATAAGTAATATATAATATGTGAGGAGGTATACAGATGCTAAACCTTTGTCTGCAGAGATAACTTTCTCAGGAGACAGAAACAGAAACAGAACTTGTTAAAAGGTTTCCAGTTCTGTTAGTCTAAAGAGTTGGGTTAAAATTTGACCTCTGTAGAAATGAAACTTCTAGGTAATATTTAAAAGCAAAATGTGGGCTTTAAATAACATTTCACATGCTGACTATAGAAAACAGTAACAACTCTGGGTGTCCAGGCAGGACATCTAAAGTCTGTAAAAAAAATAGTAAATCACAAATCAAGTCAAACATGAGACCAGAAATAAAAATACAATGAAGCCGTATTGTTATGGAGAAAGTGAGTTTTTAAGTCTTTAATCTCCTATAAATCTGTTTATTTTCTCTAGTTTTAAAGACATACACACCACAGGCATAGCATATGACTTTTTTTTTTTCTTCCAAAATGATAAGAACATAAATCAGAACTTTCTTTTTTTTAAAAAAAAAAAAAAAGTATTTTAAAACTCATATTCTAAATAAGTACATTTTGCTGAATATAGAAATAAAGAACTATCAGCTATTTTATATACTCTATACAAGGCTACTCTCTTATGTACAGTCTTATTTTAACTCACCTCTCTCATTACTCTGCCCCTTGTAAAGAGAACATTTCACAGCTTAGTAAATTTAATTATGCTGACACAACTGTTCCCCTATCATTCCTCTTCACTTGTATTAAATTCTATCTGTATTTAAAAATATAGAAAATAAGAGCTAGAAGCAGCCTTAATATTATCCCTATGTTTTATCATCAATAGTCCCTAAGTACTACCAGAACAGATGAATAAGAGAGCAAGAGAAAAGTCAAATAAGGTGATTAAAAAGTTGATCAAAAATAACTTTGCTTTTTTTTTTTTTTTTTTTTTTACTTTGCCCACTAGTGCTACACACTTGGAGAGTTGAGACTCTTTCTTGCTGAGTTTCTAGCTCAAAGATGGAAAGATGAATGCAGTCTCAGAACTACGGTCTGCTTTTGCATTTCTACTGGGTCTCTTGACTCGTCACTGTCTTAAAGCAACATAATCTCTATATTTGAGGGAGCTAGCTTGCCCCACTGGAGAATCTACCTGCTGCATCATCCTTACTGCCATCTGTACAAAAGTTGTAGCAGCTCCACCCTGGACTCTTGACTTCTCACAAAACTTCCTCAGTAACCTGGCTTTTGTTTGTCTTAATTACAGCCCCCTGGCCCTGGGACTCAGATTCATCCAAAGGAAGTGATCATGGAACGTTATGGACTGAATGTTTGTGTCCCCCTTAAAATGCTTATGTTGAAGCACTTGATCTCATGTGGTGGCATTTGAAAATAGAGCATTTGGGAGAGTTTTAGGTTTAGATGAGGTCATGAGGGTGGGGCCCCAAGATGGGATTAAGGCCCTTAGAAGAAGAGGAGGAGAAACCACAGTTCTCTCTCCACTATGTGAGCACACCATAAGTAGAGGCTGTCTGCAAGACAGAAAGAGAGTACTCACCAGGAACCAAATCTGCCAGCATTTTGATCTTGGACTTTCTGGCCTCCAGAACCGTGAGAAATAAATGTGTTGTTTAAGCCACTCGTCCACTGTATTTGGTTATAACAGCCTGAGCTATTAGACTTCCCTCAAAGCCAGTCCAGAACATTTCCCCTCACTCAGTTTGGGCACCCTGAATGTCTTTCAGTCAGTTCCTTCAGAGCAGAAGGATGACCCTTATTCTCCCAAGGACTATTAGGTGGGGCCTGGTTATCATTCTCCATATGTCCAGCCCATTATTCCCCTTTACTAAACCCCACTAATAAGTATGCTTGATAGACATGAATGTGTATATGATACACAAAACAAAAAGAAAATATAAATCTTAAATTGCTATTTATATTAGTATAGAATATAATAGAATTATGGAGTTATAAACCTGAGCTTAGAGATCATCCCTAATGTAATACTTTTATTCCACAGCTGAGGAAATGGAATTTCAAAAAACGTTAATAGCTTACTCAAATCATGTCCTCAGGGTATAAATGGGCACAGAAAAAATATTTTCTATCTCTGTTGCTCAGATGATTTTACACTTCAAACATCCATTTTTATTGTATAAAATGTCAAAAAAAAAGGCTAAGATAATTTTTTAAAATTACACACATACGTATGCCCCATTTTGTCTACTAAGGTTTTGGAAACATTGATATCACCATGCGTGCTTAATATTTTGCCACATGCTGCGATTACAGCATGACAAACCAAAGCTATAATTGTAACCATAGCTTCTTGTTCTTCCAATTTAAATTGTCATCTCCTAAACCAAAATTCTTCCACATCAATTGAAGCAAAAGTCAGACAGACATGCTTATTATGCATTTGGGGATGGAGAGATAAATAAAGCAAGTCATGTTTTTAGCAAAATACAGCCCATTTAGACGGATTGACAGCTGCATAAAGTCTGTCAGCAGGATATATGCCATGATTCTTTTTAAGGTGCTATAATAATCAGAAACCAAAGTCTTACAATCAAACAAAGGAGGTAAGATAATTTATTTTGGGAAGAATCAAGGATGATCTCATGCAAGAGGTCTCAAATGGTAATTAGGATTTAGATAGAAAGAGACAGAGGAAGACATAGGAAATGAAGGAAACACTATATGCAAAGAAGTTTTTAGAGGTGGACAATGACAGGACTTTTCTAATGAGCAGTGACTAGGTCAGTGTTGCAGAAGATGATGGAGACTAGATGGGGTGGTAGCAGACAAAGAACTGGGAAGGCAGGTCAAAGCCAGCCAGAGGTGGAGGGCTAAGAAGTTCATTTTAATTTAGTAGTCAAAGAAGCCCCCCCTCCTCCCCAAAAAATGATCCTTAGCAGAGAAATGATCAAGTCTCTGTTAATTTCAAAATTACAAAATAAAAACAAATGCTAATAACAATAAAAGATTTTCAGATATTCTCCTACCTACTCTTCATTTAGAAATTCAGAGCCTGAGTAATCCAGTTTATCACCAGTTCTCTGTAAAACCTTATTGCCAGAGTTATCCTTTCATTGTGATTTGTTTAATCTTTTCAAAATCTGCTGATGTTTTCACTTATTGGATGCAAGATTCTGGCTCTGACTCCAGTCCTCACTTAACAGCTCTTTGGCTGCCCTTCTCCATTCATCCATCACATGCTTAAAAGTCCATCCAAAATTCTGTAGTACATCTCACTTTTTCCATTTCTTGCTCATGTTACATTGGTCTCTTGTACACCTGAAAATTAGATTCAAGTAATTTCTCGTTCTGATACTTCAAACATTTTATGCCTTTGTGCTTACAGAGTGCCCTTCAAGGCCCCAGTTGCACCCTTCCTGTTGAGACTGGATTTAAGGAGCTTTCACGGTCGAGGTTCAGTGTGTTCAAAAATGAGAACAAGGATCATTCTGAACTTGTCTGTGAAGTTGAGTTAAAGAATATTAGGGTGTTTATTAATCTGATTTATTATTTCTAAAGCTGATTTTTATATTACCTGCCTTCTATTTCCCTAAATATTTGTCATGAATTTTAAGCTACCTTATCCAATTATTTAGTGTTCTGATGGTAGTTGCTGAAAATTGCAAATGTTTTAATTTCAAAGAGAGATAACATCTAATAAAACATGCAAATCTGTTTTGATAGAGAAATCTTTATTTCCATAGTTAAATTCCTCTTGAAATTCACCTCTTAACTCTCTTGCTTGCTCTCTCTCTCTCCCTCTCTCTCTCTCCATATATATGTGTGTGTGTGTATGTATGTTTGTATGTATATATGTATGTATGTATGTATATGTGTGTGTGTGTGTAAATATATGTAGTTTTTCTCCCTCTCAGCACACCTTCCCTTACCTATCTTTCATCTCTAAGCACTTATCCTAAATGACTCCCTCAGCAATTTTACATTCAACAGTTTTAAAGATCAGAAGACATTCCTTAGAGAAATGTGCCTATTTTAGAGATGAAAATGGTGAGATATAGGGAAGATGTATTTTAGGTTTGTTTGTGAAGGTAGTTACAAATCTAGTATTGAAACTCAAGCTCTTAGTCCTTAGTCCACTGAAAAAGTTATGATGCTAATTTATAAATTAGTTTGGAAAAGATCATGATTCTTTCTCTTGTCTTGGAAATAATCTTGGCTTCTGGATAAGAAACCAATTACATCATATCAATTAACTCAAGGAAAGAAAAGCCTGTCTAAGACCTGGCTGGTCCAGCATTTGAAAGGAATTTAGCTTTGGCACAAGGAAACTCTTATGAAAAATGAACTAGCTTCAGTAGCCACTGAAGAATCCTATCATTTGCTTAAGTTATTTTGCACCAAATTCTTGATTTAGAAAATGCGACACAAGCATGACATATGTTAATTTTCTGTACTAAGAGAAATATTTTCATTATTTTATAATATCAATTTGTTTATAGAATGCTATTACATATAAATTGATAATTTTTCCTCTGTAAGTCATCATTTTACATAGCTTTTTCAATGCCATTATAAAACTTGCTTAAATTTTGAACATTATAGAAATAACTTTCAATAATATTATCACATCTGCATTAAAATAATTTCAGGTATTCATTTTTATGAAAATTGCCTGAATTTGGAGCATTACTTAATAGGTCAGTTTTATCTATAAGCAGAAGGTAATCAATTTAGAGAAAAAAGTAAACGCTTTATACTCAGAAAATTTAAGTACAGATAATAATACCAAAACTGATTTTAAGATGATCTTTATAAACTTTTCTTTATTTATGAATGAAATACATATTCATAATTAATTTGTTTATTCAGAAAATATTTATTTGTAAAATTCTGTGTCAAGCACCATTCTGGGGTCTGAAGCCATACTGTTGACAAGAAAGACAAAGTTTCTGCTCTTGTGGAGTTGACATTCCAGTGGAAGGCAAGAGCTCATAAATAAGGTAATTTCAGAAGAAAATAAAACAGATGATAGAACATATAATGATGGTGAGAGGAAATACATTTAGATAAGGCAGTCAGCAAAGTTTTTCCTTAATGAGGAGGTGATGGCTGAGTTGAGGTTTGAAGGGGTCAACCATGGAAAGATTTGGAGGCAGAATTCCTGGAGGAAGGAATAAGTGTAAAAGGCATTTAATAGGAGTGATCTTGGAGTACTCCTATGGGGATTAAAGAAGATAAATTCTTAGGTACTTTTTCATTGCAAAATAGCGTCCATCCCCCACCCTCCTTGAATCCATGCAGGCTTTCAACTGCTTTGACCAAAAGAGTGTGTTAGAAGTGAGGCTATCCCAGTTTCAAGCTAATCTCTCAGAGAATTGGCAACTTCCACCTGCTGTCTAAGAGTCCTTAGCAGACATATAACCTCTCTATATACGCTCCTGCAGAGAACAGAGGGAGAGAACCTAAGACAAGGAGAGGCAGATGGAGAGAGACCCCGCTGAGCACAGCCTTCCTGCCTACCCTCTGGGCTCCAGATAGGTGAGAGAAGCTATTTTTGACCTCCTCAGGCCAGTAGCCAGTTGAATATACCATGGACCACAAAAAAATCACCCAGCCAAGCTCTATTGAAATTCTTGACTCGCGAATTTGTGACAAATAATGAGGATTATTGTTTTAAGCCACTAGATTTTAAAGAAGTTTGTTATATAGTAAAGGGTAAGTGGAACATTTCCTAGATCAGAAAAAGTGTGGTAAGAGCATGATGAGTCAAGGAGACTAGAATGGACCCAAATATTTTATTCTGGGTACACTTGAATGACAAGAAGGGGGATGGATTGTGATTTGGACTCAACATATATCTTTAAAAGCACATCCTTGCTGCTTTTCAGAAAATTGATTTTAAAGAGGTAAGAGTATTAACAGGAAGAATAGTTTTCAGAAAGTATCATGGTCTTGTAATTATCCCACTTAATTCTCACAACACTTAAACTAGCAACTTGTATCGTTTCTATTTTACAAATAAGCATACTGAGGAATATATAATTTAAATAGTGTTCCCAGTATTGCACAGATAATTAAAGATAAAAGTATGATTGAAAGCAAGGCTGATTTCAAAGTGTTTGACTTAATTGATTCTCTAAACCAGGGATTCTCAAAGAGTGGCCCATGGACTAGCAGGATCAGCCATCACTTAGAAATTTGTTTTAAATGAAAAGTCTTAGGTCTCAACCCGGATCTACTAAACCAGCAACTCTGATTTAGGACCCATCACTTTGTTTTAACAAATGTTGCAGGTGATTCTGATGCAAAGTCAAAAACTCTCTCTGTGACACAGAAAAGAAAAAGGGCTCAAAATTGAGCTGAAAGGGCATTTCTGGCCAAGAACAAGAAATTAGCAAAGGAGAATGAAGAGGAGTAGTCAGTGGAGTAGAAGGGAACCCAGGAGGCTGTGGTGTCAGCCAAGACAAGAAAATGTTTCAAGGAGAGGTCATTCCATGAGTCAAATGTTGCTGAACAATCAAGAGGACTGAGCATGATCAGTGGACTTGTGAAGAATAGATAGAAGCCATTGTTACTTTGAAATTGAGTAATTTTGCATATTGCTAAACAAAGCCTTCTTGAAATAAAATAAAGGAAGAATAAGAAGAGAAAAAAATGAAAACAAAAGAGTAATCAATCTTTTTCTATTTTCTATGAAGTGTAGGAAAATGAGATGATAGGATTTAAATAAGTGTGGTTTATTTTCTTAGATAAAAGATACTAAGGTAGTTTATATTCCATTAGAAGTCATCCAATTTTGAAGAAGTTGAAGTTGAAAAAGAATGAGACACAATAATGACATGAGCAAAGTTTTATAGTAGACAAAAGTAGAGTGTTAGTTTTCAAGTAGGATTACAGACTCATTATCTTAACAGAAGGTGAAGCCAAGTATCTTTAAATAGATGAAGGTTAATCTAAATATGTGGTAGTGAGGTGAGTTGGATCTCATCCATGTATTTACAACTTATCAATGATGTATGGTTTCAGGTCGTATGTCAGAGTTAGGAGTGGTATGAAGAGAAGGTGTAAAATAATTCTTAGAATGTGGGAATTTCCATTTAGTAGAAGAATGGAGAACTGCTCGCCAGTTCTAGAGACTATCTGGGATTTGTGGTCAATTAATTTGATGTGAAACCACTGAGAAGAGTTATTTTCTCCAAAAAGTTGAGTCTGAGGCTGGGCTTCTCTGAATTACTATAGTAAAGTGAGAGAGGAGAAAGACTTTACAAAAAGTGATTATAGGGATGAACCATGGAATCAAGAACTCCAATGTGAGTAGGAGAAAACTGAACTATAAAAAGGATGCAGCATATTATAAAAGAGAGTCAAATAGGAGAAGTTTCTAGAGGATTGAAAATTGTGGGTGTAGGAGTACTAGGATACGTAAGCCAGATAGATAGGAGATAGTGTCCAGATACTCATATTCCTGAAATTGAGATATTAGAGTTTATATAGTAATAACTGATTCAGAGTCAATTCAGGAAAAACCTTGGGAGTGGATGGCTAAGGTGGTTGAAGAAAAAAACATCTCTAGACTGAAGGGAGTCAAGTATAGAGAGGCCAAGATATCAGGTACAGACAACAGTGAGAAAGATGACATGAATAGTAATAAAATCAATGAGCCAGGTATTAAAGTGTATGTGTGTTCATGTGTAAATATAAAATATGTTTTATGTCTCCTTCTAGAATGTAAAATTCTTGAAGGTAAGGTCTATATCTGGTCAATTTTGGTCTTGCCTGTTTTGCTAAGTATGCAGTGTTATATTTAGCATATAATACTAATGTGATTTGGATAAATGAACTAATTGCTAACACTTAAGAAAACTAACCAGCAAGGCAGAAAAGTCTAAAGATAAATAACATAAAACCTGATAGGCATAAGAAACTACTAATTTCCTGCATATACAATTCTTACATCAGTCTCATAAGAACATGATTCTGTAATTTGCTACATTTGTTCTCCCTTTGACTATGCTCAAAAATTTAAAAAGCAAAATGTTAAAGAACTGCTTTTAAGAATTGCTATAGTTCACAAACTTCCAATAAGGTCAAGTTCCCATGAGCTTAGTCATTTTTAGGATAGTCACGAATGCCAGTTTTCCTGGTTTATGTTTAGTGTCCTGAAGTCCTATCTGATTATCCGGATTTAAAAAAAAATTTTTTAACCAAATAGTATTATTAACAATTACATTAAAATAAGTTTTAACAGGTTTTCTGGTACTCCACTTGGTTGTTCTAACTTCTGCCAGGGTCTCACTTATCTAGTTGTGTGTGAGACATACAAGAAGTATGCGAAGATCTTAAAGACTATCAGAATTTACCATCTTTCTTTTCTCAACTATTGACTGATGTAAAGCACTAATTTCTCACCTTCCAGGACAGCTTGCAGGGTGCTTAATGATAAAATGCTAGTGCACTGGGCAGGGGCAGCTAGGGACTACTCACTCCTCACCTTAGGCAATGATAGAGGGAAAACTGAACTTACTATGCAGCCAGGTGTGCTATGATTGGTGCTTCAACCCTCAGGGTGCATGAATACCTTGGGCCACCAATTAGTAAGGTCAATGCAAAACACATAGGGTAATCAGAGAGTACATATACATAAAACATATGCAAGAAAAAGAGGTTAGGCCCTGCCACAGAACACAGAAAAAATAAATGCTTTTGCTGTGCTGTTCCTCATTTATTATATGATGCAAATCTTTTAAAACAACTTATTTATTTTATTGTTTAAAATATTTTTGATTTTCAATAAACTTTTTTCATTAACAATGAGGTCAGCAAAAGGAAAGTATATATTAAATAAAAAATTAAATACAGAGTTCCTAGTTCTAAGAAATTTTATGATAAACATGTAACATACATAAAATGTTTATCGACAGTTACTATCTACTATAAAGACCATAATATCATGGGTGCAAACAAAACAAATACAAGTATGCTGAAGAAGCATAGATCTTTTTTACAAAGGTAGTTTTTTTCAAGTTGCCAAAAGATAATTTCATATATGTAGTTCTAGAAGATAAGTTTCCATGTTTCTCTAGATTATCTTTTCATTTAGATCAAAGGGACTATTCTCCTAAATTATTTTTGCGCGTTTGTGCATCTTAGATTCCAAGTTGTTGTTTTGTTGTTGCTGTTACATACAGACAACTGAAACAACTCCTGTTAATGTCTCCACTCCATTAGCAGGGGGAAAATCTTCACAGACAGATAAATCATAAAAGGTTTAAAAAACAATCAGCTTCATAGAGTAAAAACAATGCATTTGGAAATTCATTCTGTTGAAGGTAAACTGACATTATTATTATAAATGCTGTTGTAAATTCAATTAAAAAGTTTAACACAGAAGATAAAATTGGTTTTTTTTGCAACAAAAATAATAATTTTGTTGGAGCAGAGAATAATGGCACAAATACTATTCTTTTACTAAGGAACAAAAACAGTAGAAATATACCTGGAAATATACCCACATAATTCACAATTGTTCTCAAACAGTATTCCTTCAATAACATAGAAACTATAGTTGTCAAAATTTATAATGTTTCTATATATTTTCACAGAGTAATTAGAACTTAAAATTTTGTTACAAAGCAGACATTGAACAGGAAAAAATATTCTTCATCATGTTAAAAGCACTTTCACTACTTGTTGTTAATCAGATTTTTAAATGTTTGGAACTTTGAAGAAATATTCTATAAATCAATGTATCATATAATTCAGATGAAACATTTTACATATGAATCCTTTATATTTCTACTGTACTGTGTTCAAATTAGTTTGAAATATTTCGTCAAATTATTCAACAAATGGAGTATCAGTGAATTGCATTTATTGAAAATCAAGCTTGCAATTAGGAAGATATCAAAATTTATCCCAACAAAAGCAGAGGAAGAACTGAAGCAATTAAATTAGAACAACTCAAAAGTACACAAAATTTAATTTTGATATTTTTTTCTCTTTGGAGTATTGATATGAAAGAGAATTGATATAGTTTCTGTGTTCAACTGGATACATGTATATTCTTATGAATTTGCAACATATAAATTTGGCAAAAGTTGAAAGAATTATAAATAGAAATATTTATTTTCTTGTAAAGGTATTTTAAGTGCTTAATTAAAAGTTTGAAATAAAAAATAACATTTATGAAAATATTCAGACTTGAATATTTACACATTTTAATTTTAAAATATTGGAAATAAGAATATCCTCTATTTGGCAAATTTATCTGAACTTTCCCTGCATAAGGTAAATTAGTGTCTGCAGAGAAAATATTTCCTAAATTAAGACTGTACAAAGAAGAGCCAAATGTAAGAAAAAAAAACTTTTCAGATTTAGTAACCACAAAATGTAATTTTAAGAAAAATTTCATGAAAAAATAAGACCATATTGCAAAAAAAAGAAAAATGCATTCATTGGAAGGAATACCTGTGACATGGGATTAGAGACAGATATGGATTAAAAAAAAAAAAACTAATTAAAGTTCTTGAGTATGGATCAAGAATAATTCTTCTACTTATGCTATTTTTAAAATTAAGATGAGCAATATAAAGAATTACTTTCTATTGCTTTTGTGTATAAATTTTTTTTAAAGAATTTTTGTTTGAACATAACTTTTGAGAATAACTATTTTATGGGTCTACTAATATAATAGTCAGTCAATAAATATATCTATATCCCAAAGGCTTACGTATTTTAAATTATTTCAGCATTATTCTCAAAAATGCAATAGTTTTTAACATTTATGTGATTGCCATCATCATTGTTTTTTACAAAATACTGTTACTGTATTATATTCGCAAATTCTTGAACAATGGTCTGAGATTCAAATAGACAAATGCCTACTGTAAGTATTTAGTATTGGATCTTTGGAAAGCTTTAGAGCTGAGAGAGATATTACAGATAACGCAGTCCAAGCTCTCCGTTTTACTGCTGAGAAAAAGCCAAACCTAAGGAGCTACCTGTTTGACCCAGATGCATCCTGCTGATTAGTAGCTGAGTTAAGCCTAGAATTCACTCTCCTAACAACCAGTGTTCTTTCCAGTATGCCATGCTTCAGATGCAATCTTTCTACTCAAGCAGCCCTACAAAATGATGGCTATTTCCAACTAACGTAAATTATGTTTTGTTATTATGCTCTTTGTTGGTTTTAATTTGCAATTTTACAAGTCAAAATTACATATTTCCACCAATTTATTTCTTCCTAAGAATTCTCCCATGTGTTGTTCTGATAAAAAAAAAAATTGAATATGTTGTCTTCGGGATTTATTATTATTGTTTTTGGGGGGTTTGGATCATTCTGAATTTTTTCATAACTTTACAATGAAGTGAAAACAACAATTTAAGGTTTTGATATTCAATTTGTGGTTTAAATGCTGACATTAAGAAAGGAGCAGTTCTTATTTATCTGAAGACTACTATTATGATGCAATTTCCTTTTACAGAGCTTAAAAAAATGACCAGCTCAAGCTTTTATTGATTTATGGAATATGAAATCATATTTTTATTTTAAGAGAAAATATAACCGCCAGTTAAAAAAACAAGTCTCCAGTTGCACTACATTCTCAAATAATTATGGATGGGAATTCAAAAATCAATATGCTCTTATTTCCTTCTAGAAAAAATTGACTGGAGATATTTCTGAATTTCTCTCCTAGGTTATGAGAAAACACATGCTAGGAAGTTTGTTCATTTGCTGCTGGGAACTGACACTTTCTGGCTGTTCTTCCACTGATTGACACTTTTCACTTTGATTAGAAAAAATAAAATGTCAATTTCCAATTAAGAATGAAAGCATTCCTTCAGACTGTGTTATAAATCATTATTGTTGTAAATTATTGTCAGTGTAACTCTTGGAAAATGATGCAGAGAAAATGTCAAAATGACTTTTCTACACGTAGCACTAATAGAAAACTGGATACAAAAGCAAAAAATTATATGTGTATATGAGTACACAGTCAATCATCAGTTTTCAAGAATTCTGTATTCGTGAATCCACCTTCTCTCTAAAATTTATTTGCGATGGCAAAATCAATACTGCCAGCACTTCGGCCGTCATTCACAGACATGAGCAGAGGGGCAAAAAGTTTGAGTTGCCCGATGTGCACATTCCCAGCTGAGGTTGAACAAAACAATTATTAAACAAGATTACGCCCTGCCTTCCTGTTTCAGCGTTCATACTATATTAAGTGTCCTTTTCATGATCTGTTTAGTGCCTTGATGTTTGCATTTTTTGTGCTTTTTGTTGGTGATTTCACTATTTAAAATGGACACCAAGAGTAGCTGCTGAAGTGCTGTCTAATGTTCTAAACTGCAAATAGACTGTGGTATATATACCTTATGGATAAAATGTGTGTCAGGCAAACTTTAGTCAAGGCATGAGTTTTAAGTGTCATTAGCCCTGAGTTCAGTGTTAATGAACAAATAATGTCTAAGGTATATAAGTAAATAAATAATAAATAAGGTGTCTAAACAACAACAACCAAAAAAAAAAAAACCCACATAAAACAAGGTTATATATTGATCAGTTGACAAAAATGTAGCCAGAAGTTCATGGGAATCTAACACTGTATTTCCCCTTGAAGCAATGATTCAGTATTCACTGATTCATTTACATAGCAATTTTATAGCACATAAATACCAAAAATAATGAGAATATAAATATATGTATGTGTGTCGGTGTGTGTGTACACACGCACACGTATATGTATGAAACAAAAACTCTAACTTAGAAGATAAATTTTAGGAAACATTATTTATGATATAATTCTCGTTCTGACGGTACTCTCTACCTTTATGGTTCTATTCAGAGCTGTTCTGGGATCATTACAGGAAATAGAGAGCGTAATAAATAGCCATTTCCTTGCTTCATTCTTTCCCTTCAGGTTCTTGAGAATTCAAGCAGAGAACTCTCTGTAAATACACCCCCTAAAGATTTGAGCCCCTTCTTGTCTCCCTGTCTGAGCTGGAGGTCAGAGGATGGCCCACACTAACGTTCTTCTCACTCACAGAGGCCCCTGGGCAGATTCCTCAAGATCCTGGAACCCCACACATCCTCATCCCAGTCATGAACATGTCAAATCCTCTTTATGTTTCCAAAAAGAGAATATAAACTTCAGCCCAGTTTGTTTTTCAATGAAAGCATAATTCCCCAAATTCAAACTGTAAGATGTCAGCTCTAACCCAATGAAAAAGAAAAAAAAAAAAGTTTTGCCAAGGCAAAGTGTCTTTTGTTGTCGTTGTTGTTTTTTAAGGGGACACTGTTAAATAACTTGTGTAAATCATATTAGAGTCCCTCTAAATGAAGTGAAATCAAATGAAAATAATAAAACGATATTTTCTCAACATTTAAAAGTCCTACACATCAAAAGCCAGTTTTAAAAAACACATTTTAATTCACGTTCAGGTTCAGATTATAGTTTCAAAAACAATCATTTTATGGATCTGCACGTTTGATAGACATTGGTCAATCAAACACCATTCAATGAAAAAATGTTTATCTTGACCTGTCTGTCTTTATGGTACTATTCTGCCTGGCAAAAATGAACAGTCTCCCACATAGTCTCACTGGATTAAAAATACAAGCAATCAAGTACTAGTTTACATGGACTATGAAGGCATTGGATCAATTATATTACTTCTATATCTTAATACACTAAAATATGTATATTTTTACCCTGATATTGGAATATACTAACACAAAGAACATAGAAACTGTTCAATTTTTTATTAAAATAAAAATGTATAGGCACCCATGCTTAAAAACAATAGAAGTACTACAAAAAGTGTGATTAATTAGAATTGCCACAACATTTCATTCTTCTGCATAAATGCCCACTGTACTAGGAATGAAATCCAATCTTCCATAGCCCACAAGTCCCCCCCGACCTGTCTCCAACTACCTTTCCAACCATCTCTTACCTCTCTCCTCCTCCCACCATACTTTGGCCATATTTTCCTTCTTTATGTTTCCTGAAAAGCAACTTTTTCTCTACGTTGGTGTCTCTGTACTTTCTCTGCACTCTCCCTGGAAAGCTGACCCCATGTCTTCACATTGGTAATATATTCTTGTCTTTCAGCTCTAAATGCAAACCTTACCTTATTGACTGCCCACTCCAAGTTAAACCCAACAAGCCTTATAACTCTCTGTTACACTACCCCATTGTATATTCCTTATAGCCTTAATTCTATCTGAAATCACCTTCCATTTATTGCTTTATGTATATTTCACTTGCCTACCTACTTGGTATGTAAATTGGGTTATTATCTATCTTATTGTCCACTATTTCCCTAGCTCTTATAAAACTGCTTAGAACACAGTAAAGCTTACCAAATATTTGCCAAAAAATAAACAAATTATTCGTATCATTTAAATGTAAAATATAGACTCCCAGAAGAGATTAAATATGATCACATCTGGGTGGCAGCATAAATTGCTGTTGGAAAATCTTAAACCTCCTTTTTTTATCTGGTTGCTTTGCATATACAATGTGTAAAAGAGATTTGTTTAGTATTTTTGGATTTTATTCCTGTCAAATTTTCAGTGCCAGCCAGACTTGCCATGAAGCTTTGAATAAACTTCTGAGGACAGAAAGAATAGCATAGCCTGCTTGAGAGTGATGGAAACATGCCTCCTTGAATCATATGTAGGCAAAAATGCACATTCAGGTGGAGGAGGTCAAAGTTATGGAAAATATTGTTAACTGTTGAAACATTGCAACAGCTTGAACTAAGTAATGGCAAAAATCCCAACCCCCATTTTTGTCAAGGAGCAAAGAGAACTATAAGTATGATAATAAGAGAAAAGATAAAAATGAGCAATGTTATCTTTCATCTACACTTAAATCTGTGTCTCCAGTTATCTCTGACCTGCATTTCAACCTATGTCTGAAGATATCTAAAGAACATCCTATCTAAGATACCACAGGGTCACTCAGGCCTCAGCATGTCTACAGCTGAATTCACCTTTCTCCTTTACGAAATAGTCTTCTTTACAGACCAGAAAATGTGCAATCATCTTTCATGTTTTCCTCACACTGTGCCACATGTTTTCATATGTACCAAAATCCCAAACAGTCTGCCTCCTTGAAATGTCTCTTGGTTCTCATTCTTATTCTCATCTCTGTTTCAGAGTTCCCACCTGGCCTAGATCCATGTCATTTCACATTAAGACTGTATAATCATCCTCTCCTGAGAAGGGCTGATTGCCCCAAAGCTCTACTCCAAATCCTTACTGAGGTATGGAATATGGCTTTGTCTATTGAACTCTCTCATCACTTTTTTTATTTCATAATTATTTGTCCATAGAAATGGCTTAGGGGAGTTATATGAGAGGAATGAGGAGCTACCGGACTTGATTTGAGGCTTCATATGTATAGCATTTTAAACAAAGTCAGGGAAAAATATTAATTATACAAATAAAAGAGTAGGTTGAGTATTAATGGCAATTATGGGGGAAATGGGGAGCTAACAATGACTAAAGCCACTCCTTATTGCCACTGATACTTAGGACCCAGTTTGCCCTATTTCCATACATACTAACCATGGTTTCTTATTTGTGCAGTGGAAAGCCTGGTGTGTTGACAGCATAAAGGTCTTAGATTATTGGATTAGGATAAAAACCAGATCTCTGAACTCTAAATTTCAACTTCTCATTGCTATATTACATTGTCTCATTCAAGTGTAAAAATGAGGAGACATGATGACATCTCTGTATTCTTTCTAAAATAAAGCTACTACGGTTCTTAACCTAGAGTATGACTACATTTTAATTTTAAAAAGTAATTGTTTTTAATTCATACTGACCCAGAAAATGAAAAATTAGTAAGTTTTTTAATAGATGGAAAAAGATATCTACAAACTTACTAAAAAATAGTCCTTACTTCATTTGTTGAGGAATCTTGGTATTTTAAGAAAACCTTGGCAGCCCAAATTAAACTCATTGTTAATTCTTCAGAGACAAAACTTTGAACCTTAATGAATGCATATATTTTAACATAAAGTACAAGAGGTTGTTAATAGAGTAATTAAATCATTCTTAACAATGGTGCCTGTGATACCAGCTCAGTTGGCAAGAGTAGAGCTGATCAGGCTGACATTCAAGCTCACCACATGTGGAATAGTTAGTCCAGTTTGCTTCATGGCCACAAATTATATATCTAACTCTTGTCTACCAATTAAAGTGTATGACTTTGGTTTTAAGGATGGCCAAACCAAAGAATGTAGCTGTCTTGTGACAACATTACTACTGGAAGAAAAACACCTTAAACTCTATGCCTTACTGATGATGAATACTGTCATTGATGCATAAATGAAGACAACATTTTAATATACTCAGTGAATATACAGTTGGTGCACATTAATTTTATAAAATGAAAATATCAACTTGTTTTTCAATGCCCCAAAACATATATATATATTAAAACTCTTTATTTTGCCACTTTCCTAATACATCTCATTCTTCCTTTCCATTCATATCTACTCACTTGCAGATTGTTTTCTACCAATGAGGCTAAACAGAGACTAAGACAGTGTGTACAGTTTCAAAGTGCTGCCTCTTAGTAGCCTTCCTTCAGAACTACTTTCTGGGAACACATTACATCAGAAAAGCAGACATGATCAGTATTTAAAGGTTTTTTTGTTTTGTTTGGTTTGGTTTTTACTAATAAACAAAACCACAGAGAGCTAAGATAAAAATGGTAAGATGATGTACTTTCTGGCTGTGTAACTAGATAGCATCCTTCCATATTTTAATATTCTCTGGTATAATGAAAGAACAAGAGAAAAGTAACAAAGATGGAGTTTGGTAAGCCCAAACATACAGGAATACCTTTATGCCACCTAATCTTTTCTTGGTGGCTCTTAGTTTAATTTTTCCTTAGGTTGTCTCTCAGTCAAAAATCCTTGTATTTTACTATTATTGCCATACATTAGCTGCTGGTAATTACAAGGCTTGCCTGTCTAATGCCACTAAGGGTATTCTTTCCAGGAATTCTAAGCTCACCCTACTCTCATGCAGTGAGTTTATTCTTATATTAACAACTGCTTCTAACACCATAGTTTGTGTTCCTATAGATTTTTAAAGCACGGTAATTGACCACAAACTTGACATATGTCTTCATTTGTGTCCAAATAAATTTCCATATAAATTGATATATAAATGTTTACTTAATATGAATGACAAGTATGAGAAGGAATGTGGAATATGGGAAAGAACACTGGGCCAGTGTTCTAGAAGCACTTTACTCAGCTAGGATCTGGATGAGATTATCCAGCGTTAACAGTCATGTGCCTGTAATTCTGAGGCACAGATTTCATGAGAGCATCATGGGCTTTGACTGCTCTCTACTGGAAAGAAAATAGATTAGGTATTCTCAAATGCATAAGTACTTCAGAAAAGAGTAAATACATTGTTTTTCCTCATTTCTTTCCTTATATTAGGGAAGTAACAATTTCATTTCTTTATTCTACTTCTTTACATATAAGATGACTATAAGTTATTATCTACATCCTGAATTTCTGGGTATTTCAAAATGATAGACATACAATAATATATTTCTTGCTTTACTTAGAATTTTGCTGTCTCTCAAATTTATTGCCAAGTCACTCCCAGCAAATAGCATTAGTATCATAACTTCTTTCCACAAATATAGTACTTAAAGTTCAACCAAAAAAATATTATGCTGGTGTTGTTTAAAGGAAATCGCCTATTCATTTCTCCCTCTCTTTCTCGCACATGCACGCGCGCACACACACACACACACACACACACACACACACACACGATACTAACAATGCTTTGATGATTTGTTTTCATTAAAATGTGAATAATTTTTTATCCTTACATTTAGAGACTGAGCTGATCTGTCAGTCCCACATTACACAAAACAGACTGATAATGACCAAAAAAAGTTTTTTTAGTTTGAAAACTAAAAAAAAAAAAACAGATTTCAATTTTGAAAGTAAGAATTTAGAAATTTCAGCTTTAAAAATGAAGCATGATGCTTCTGAGACACTACCATCATAAAAACAGGAAAGATAGTGCTGCTTTCATGATAAAGGGGCCTGTTCATTGCAAGCATTCCTGTCATGGATGCACTCTTGTTGGGAGATAGTTGAGTATTTCTTAATCTATCGGCCTTCTCTGTAGCATTATATAATAAGGTGTAAAGGCAACTCTGAAAAAAAGAAATGTTGATAATAAGAAGAATTACTAACTGGCAAAAAATAAACAAATAAAAGCACATAAAAATATAATGTAAAATGAAAATGAACAATTAGTGCTTTCCTGAAAATAATATATAAAATAAGCCTCTCTAGAAAATTCCATGATGTACTGTCTAACTTCAGGTGTTCAGGATGAAAAGGTATTTATACAATCTTGTTTGACTTAAAGGAAGAGTCTTCAAACCGAGTTATACATAGTCCTAGGGTACCTAAAGTCTTTCTAAGGAATACCAACACAAAGGTGGTTTTAAGGGAGTCCATCTGTGGTGCCACCTCTTTTCTACATATTTGTCTGAAACTCAAGGAAACTCCTTTCATAATGAGTTCCTCCTACAACTTTTTCAAAAGGAAGATTCATTCTTAAATTATTTGGATTTTTATTAGGGTACTTGCCTGAAGTGTAAAAATCCCTAAGGTTGCCAAAGAACTATTCATAATATTGATCTAGGTGTTGAGAAAATAATGATTCTGATGACTTTTTAAATTCAAAGGGTTTCCAATACTTTGCTTTTGACATAAGTGAAAGAGGAACTAAGTCATCATCTGACAAATTTTTGGCATACCATTCAGGAGGCATTTGAAGAATTGAATAACATTGCTTCAACAAAATTTCCATTCTCATATACTATTTGCTTATTTTAACAAGACTTATCACTCAAAACTGTAAATAAGAAATATGGTAATCAATTTAATAATAAATGCTGAGTCTTCCGAGCAATAAGTAGCCTTCATCCATGGATATAGAAACTATTTGAAAAAAAGCTCATCTATCTCATTAAAGGATACATTTCCAACATTTTGTTTTACTTTTTATATTCAACAGTTTATTAAAATTCATAAATGCTTATATCAATTTCATATAAATGATAATTCTAGTGACAACCAAGTTGAGGAAAAAAATTTAACAATAGAATCCCATTCATAGAAAATATTTTTAGAACAATTTCAATTTATATGGATAATTCTGTAGCAGAGAAATATAATAAGTATAATCAATAAACACTATCAAGTATAATAGATACAGATAAAAGTTTCTAGGAAAAGTAGAATGGAAGTATGTGTATAAAAAGAAAAGAAATTATGCTAATTATTTGTTTGAGATGAGGTTTTAAATTTTTTTAAATGGATTATGATAGATATGTAATCACTATTAGTTTTACCTTCATTATTAGAATCGGTATCAGATTTCATTGATCACACTGTATAAATGTACATATGCTCATATACACATATACATATTTCTTATTTATTCTAGGTGAATTTTTATTATTATCATAAATGGAAACTTTTATTATATTTTGAACTGGTTGATATTTGCAAACAGACAGGCTATTGACATTTTTATATTATTTTTTACCCAGGCAATTTAGTAAATTATCTTATTTATACTAACCATTCAATGGATTCTCTTGGGTTTTTGATGTATGTAGTTGCACAATTTGCAAATAAGATAGATTTATCTACTTATAATTTTATACAATTTTTTATCTGATTATTTTAGATAGCACCTACTGAATAATGTTAAACAATAGAGGCTGTATTAGTAAAAGTAAAGACTAACCTATTATAAAAGAAAAATGCAAAAATGCAAAAATGCAATGGTCTAAATAAGACAGAAGTTCACTTCTCTATGTAGAAATCCCAAAGTGAGTGACCCAGGACTAGGCTATTCTCGATACATAGTTTCTATCTGTTTCCAAAGAGGGCTGTTCTATCTGCCAACATTTCCCAACTAAGGGGAAGAGAAAAACAAGTCTGGGACAAACAATTTTGTCTTCAAGGAGGTTACCTTGAAATTGGACACATCGCTTCTGCTTACAACTCATTGGACAAAGTTTAGTCACGTGGTCACACTCATACCTACCAATGAAGCTAGAAAATATAGACACTAGTGAGCAACCATGTGAGCCCTTGGGAGTTTTCTATTACTAAATGGAAGAAGAGAATGGATAAAATAAAATTAGCATGAAGACCATCAATATCTTCTTCCTCACTTTAATGAGAATGCTTCTAGTATATTCCATTAAGTATCATGCTGGCATTGTGTCGAAATAGATTTTAATAAGTCATTAAAGTATTAATTTTTTCCTGCTTTATTAAAGCTTTTGTGATTGGAAATGTATATTGAATTTTATCCAATTTTTCCATAATGTGGAGATCATTATTTTTTTCTTTTTCATTTATTAAGGTAGTGAATTATATTAATTTATACATTTCTAATATTGAAGCTATGCTTGTATTTGTGATATGACTCTCACTATTAATATCCTTCCTTAAAGGCTAAAAAACTCAAAAAGAATGGCATTCTTTGGAAAAATAAACATAGGTCAAGTAGTCCTGATTGTTTAGGGGACAGGTTTATAAGACTTTGGGTTTTGGAGGATTAAATTAAGTAGGAACACAATCTCAGATGCCTTTGGAGACCAGATAGACAATGCAAATGGATAAAAAGTGAGTGAAGTAGTTTATGTGGGGTCAGGGTGACTGCACCAGCACAAGCCTGGGGTGAAGGGGTAGCTGTGACCCAGTTCCAGCTCTGAGGGCTGCCAAGAGTAGATCAATCCCGATGATGCCAGAGAGTCTTATTTTTTTTCAAGCGAGTCAACAATTCATATTTGCATATAAAATCTCTCAATTTTAAACATTGATAATAAACAGCACACACACACACCAGTTCACGGGACAAAGAAAACACAGAGGCAGAATGGATCAAGCTGCATCGGTTATCTCTGGTGAAAAAATTATTTATGCCAGGCCAGGAAGAGGAGGAGGTTGAATGGTTTGGGGTTTGTGAGGTAGCAGGTTTTAGGACTAATCCTGACAGAGATCTCCAGGGCTGGCCTGTCCCCATATCTATCTATGTGTGCTGACAGAGCTGGTGTCTGGTCACAAAATCTACTCTGGCCTTAGGGCATGAAGATCCTCTGACTTGGGGTAATACTGAAGGTTGCCTTTCCCACAGAACTGCTGCAATAGGCTCTACTGTAGAGTAAAAGCCCAAGCAGAGGACCCACCGTATAGACCTCCTGCCCTACTCTGACCCCAAAGAGTAACTGAACCAGTCCATGGACTGTGAGTCATATTGCAGTCAACCTTCTCTTCATGCTGGGGCACCTTTCACGGATTATGACTCAGGGCAAAGGGAAACTGCTTCAGAGGACACTTCCCTAGACTGAAGAAAAACCAAGCATAGGGGACATGTTATTTATTGCTCCCAAAGTAAGATACTAGAAACAAAACTCTTCAAAATTAAAGCGCAACAATGTTTTCCTATCACCACAGTGAACAGGCCCATCAGCATGTCAGAGTAGGCCTGCCATATAGCCTTTGCTACTACTTAAACCCACCACCCACTTTGCATTTTATATTTCAGACACACAGAGTTATTTACCGATTCTGAAATGCATGATTCTGTTTCATCCCTTCATGTGGCAATACCCACTATCTGTCCTACCCTATGCCACTTCTTTGCTTCCTGTTAATACTTTGAGATCTAATTCAGATGTCAGCTCTCCCAAGGGATCTTTCTTGAGCACCAGCTCCTTTCATCCCAAAGTGAGAGCCAGGCTTCAATTCTGTAATCCTATAACAAGCTGTGCCTGCTTTTACCATAACTATTTCACTTTCAATTTATCTGTTAATATGCCTGTCTCACATCAAGGGCAAAGACAGAGTTCATTTTATCTCTATATGTCCAATTTCTAGAATCTCATCTGTCACAGAACAGACAATCAACTAAACTGACATGAACTGTACTAAAACTCCTCTCTGGTCTCATCGTAAATTGAAGCTGTTGGCCTAGCCTTCTGAAGATTGCTGGGGTCTCCTCCAAGTCAAAAATGCTATGATTCAAAACATTCACTCTTCACATTTAGAAACAATGTATGCTATTAATTTTAACTGATATGAGACTACCTCAGACCTTTCCAACTCAATCAGGCCAAACCTTGCACCATTTAGAGCACAATTTAAAAAAAAAAAATTTAATAGCCACATGTGGCTAGCGGCTGTTGTATAGGACAGTGAAGGAGTGTACAATTGGGTAACTTGTATCACTTACAATTGCATTTGGGTATGATTAACAGAAGAAAAAATAACAGTGATTCAAACAGTATAAAATATTTTTTCTGTTTCACAAATAAGTCCTAAGGAAGGCAGACAGGGCTGTCTGGTACACCACAGCATCAGGGGCCCTATCTCTTTCTACGTTATTTTTTTGCTATTTGTGGCCTTTAATCCCAGGATTATAGTCCAAGATAACTACTCCAAGCATCAAATTCACATCCAGCAAGCAAGAAAGATGAAAGAAAAAAAAAAGGGCAGGCCTCCACCTCCTTTTCTTCAAGGATATTCCCAGAAATTACATGCACCATTTCTGCTTACATCCCATTGGCCAGAACTTATTCGTGCATCACACCTAGTTGTAAAAATGGAAGCTGGAAAATGCAGTCTTTATTTGGGCAGCCAAAAATCTAGATAAAAATTAGGAGTTCAATTAGTGTAGAAGAAGAGTATAGATATTGGAGATAACCAGTATTATTTGCCTTACCCACTTTTCAATCAATCTTACATCATGAACTTTTGTCCATTTCCTTCAATATTCTCTTGCAACATTCTTTTTATGCTGAGAATAATACTACATTGTATGGGTATAACATAATTTGTTTACCATATCCTAAGTCATTGAATATGTAGGTCACTGCCAATGTTTTGTACTTACAAAAGTCTTACAGGGATCATTACCTATATCACTAAGGATAACCATAATTATTTTCCTGCTTTTTGGTCTTTTTGATTTTTTTTCTTCCATAATCCTATTTAAATATATCCTAGTTAAGATGCTATGTGAATCTGCTATGGTTCTACTGAGTTTTTTTCCAAAGAAGCATGCCAAAAGATATGTGATGTGACTTAGAACTTATCTAATTCTGAGATATCTGCTGTTTCCACACTTTTCTTCTGCAGGTAAAATGCTTTCAAGCAATTGGAACTGAAACTTAGCACCACTCACATGGAAAAGAAGTGTAATCTTCTACTGATACTGAAGGCAAGTTTTAACTCAGACCAGTCAATTGAAAGTTTAAGGATACATCCTGGACCAATCCAGGATGCAACCCTGGATTTCTTCTAGCACATACACTTTGCAGTGTACAGCAGAAGACAAGTCCTATATTACTTTCTGAGTGATACTAGAGGAGACTTTCAGAGTGGCAGTCATGTTGGTCTGGTACCAACTATCAGGGAATAGGAAGAATGTGCAGTTTAGTCTGTCTCAGGGAGTTTGTAATCATGTGACCACAACCCTATTATTATCATTATAAAATTCTAAATGGGAAGGTATGAAACCAAAGTTAGGGCAAGGGCCATCCTGGGGTGATGGCTATTTTCCTAAGGCCTCGCTAGGTAGATTCTTATTAATTTAGTGGCTCTTGAATATTGGTCTCTGACTTAGGTTGAGTACTTCAGAAGTAGATGCCAGACAAGGATTCGTGTGAAATTTGTATATTAGAAAATATACCAGGAAAAACTGGGGGTTGGTAGGCAAGTAAGGAAGCAGGACCAGAAAGGGAAAGATGATAAGCAAAGTCCCATGGAAGGTTAATTCCATGGGGGCTATTCAAAGATGGTGTTGATTAAACCTTTGAGTTGTCCCAGACACAGGGTAATGTAACTAGAAAATTTATATTCCAGCACACATGAGGGGATGTAAATTTTTAAACACTTCTTGCTCAAATACTTAGGAAAGAGGGTTCCAACAACCTTAGAGCAGCCCACCACAGACAGACACAGTTGCTATCCATTGGAGTGGAAGCCCTGGGAGCCAGTATGCACAAAAATGGTGAGCATGTTTTTGATCAGCTATATTATGGTCATGCCAATGATTCAAAAGGGCCAAGAAATTCCTTGTAGCCTCTCTGCACAAACCTTTCCTGCCCTAGATGCTGTAATCAGCTTTCAGTATCTGCATCCTGATCACCTCTTTTGAATATAATATGGGTGAAATTACGCCAACTCCTGTGTCTCTCTATTTTTAATCATGCTACATGTCCATACAAAATATATCAAATTTTCTCCTTAATAATTGACTCTCAGACCAATATAATCTAGTTCACAGTCATAAACCTCTAGAAGAATAATTCTTTAAGGACATTTCACCTTCAGCTTCTCTTCCATCTAGTTCTTCATGTCACACAATAAACTCTAACACAAGATTATTCTTCTTTACTTCAGACCTACTGGTCTTAAATGTGTCCTGCAACCAATGGGCAGGCAATGGAATTCAACAAATTTTTATCAAGTACATATTAGTAAAATAGTTGTGGTAGACCAGTAGATGATTTTTGAGATAGGATTGCAAAAAGCTTAAATTGAGACTAGACTTTAAATGAGGCATGGATAAATTATACTAAAACAGGGTAAAATGTGATATGATAGGAGCAAGAAAGCAAAATTCTGTAGGAGTCTTGAAAGAAAGTTCATTTCCATCAAAGTGAGCGAAGAATGCTTCATAAATGACAATAATTCCATTGTCCCTGGAGAGTCAATAGGTTTGTGGTAGGTGGAGATAGGAGGGAGGAGAAGGGCAAAAATAAAAGGATGACATTGAGTACCAAAAAGCTTGGAGACCAAGGAGTGCATTAAATTACTGAGTAGCTTGGCTTGTTGGAACACAAGGAAGTATCTCAGCTTTAGGTGAGCAAATTTGGTTGGAGAGAGATCCTAGAGAGACTTTCAAACAAGGAGATTTAGGATCTCTTCAGGAAACGGGATGCACAAGACTAATGAACTTTGTGAACTGTAAAAGGGAGCGAGAGCCTGAAGTACCAGGAAGGTTATTCCTAAATACACAGCTTATATTCCATGTTAGTCATTACTATGGAATAGATATTCTTATTTACTATAATATTATTTTAATAGGCAACCTTTCAAACTTCAGGAAATTATTAAATTAGAAGCTAAATATTTGGAATATTCTCTTACAGAATTGTAGTACTGATAAAATGAGCTTCCCCCTAAGTTGTTTGAAAAGCATTTCAAAAAGGAGCTAAAAAAGTTTATTTCTTCCTACATTATTTAGTTATAACAATTTCCACACTGGCCACTCTTGACATGTGTTGATTACATTTGCTCTGAAAAATCCTCAGGTATGGACGGATCTCGTCAATGAGTTTTGGCATGCATTAAAGTCAGAGTTCTTTGGGAGGCATTTTCAAGGAAAAGGAACAGACTGTTTCTCTGTGGAATGTCTCTTGGCAAAGGACTTCCAACTGCTTTATTAACCACATTCAGAAGCTGCACTTCTTGCCATTCAGAGCAACATATTATGTGCTGCTCATGTAAGTTACGGTTGTGGCAAATTTAAATAAAACTGGAGAATGTGTAATGGCCAAAAATTCAATAGCTTTAATTTTCTTAAAAAATTGAAGAAGAAATGGAAAGAAGGGAAGGGAAGAGAAGGAAACTTCATAAATTATTTAATCTCTGTATTTTCTAATGCTGAGGAAATAAAAATAATATCAAGTCTACCTAACAGTCTGATCTATATACACTATAATACAATATGTACCATTTGAAAGTGTACAATTTAAATTGTATTATATTACGCCAACGGTAAATACATGTTTACAGCATTTTTCTTGGACATAAAATAAGGAGAGGATAAACAGCCTTTTGTTTTGATTCAGTTGATATTAAAATGTAAAGTGACAAGTAGGTGGGTATAATCTAGATGTCAGAGCAGGAAGCTAAGTTGGACCTCCAACTCCTCAAGGCCAAGGGGAGTACAGCCCTTGCAGCATGCTTGGACCCTGTTTGGGACTGAGAAAGAATGTCCACTCTGGACCCACAGGTATGCCGAGGGCCTGCATCATGTGTATCTCCTTTCAGTGCCTTGGAGATACACTTCTCTTAAGTCTGGTTTGGCACATCCACAACATTTACAAGGTCTCCAGCCCAATGTATGGAATATGGATGGGGAATGCCAGGCACATACGACTACCTGTTGGTATCAGCAGGAAGCTTTGAATATTAACCTGGTGGTTTCTTCTGAAGTGTGCATGCTCTCCATCTTTTCAGTTTTTTTCCTAATACAGATTCAGTTTATCTAAGTTCTATCTCCTCAAAATTTTCCTAAGTTTTTCTTAGTATTCATAGAAAACCTTTGGGAGATCACTGGATATGACTTAGCAATTTGCATTTAAACCAAATATATATTTTAAGAATTACTCTCCAGTAAAAATGAGAAACTTTGCAGAATTTTATGCAGAGAAATTGACAAAATCTGTTCTGTTTTAAAATAACCACTCTGCCTGCTCTATTGAAAATAGATTCTAGTGTGCCCATAGTAGAATCAAGAAGACACGGTAGAAGGTTTTTTGCAGTAAGTAATCCAGGCGAAAGATGATGGTGGTTCTCACTTTGGAGGTTGCAATTGAAGGGAGTAAGATGTAGTCAAATTCTGGATATATTTTAATGATACAATCAACAGGAATTTTCTGACATATTGAATGTGAGGTGAGAATTAGACAACACTCAGATATAATGCCACACTATTTACCTAAAAAAAAAAAAGTTATTAAAAGAGACAAGAGAGGCTTCAGATGAAGCAGGTTTGGAGTGAAAAGAAGCAAGTCTGGTTTTGAAAGTTATGAGTTTGAGGTCATTATCGGACATTCAAATGGAGATATCAAGTAGGCAATCAGATACACAAGTCTGATATATAGAACATTTCTAGGCTGGAACATTAAAATCTTGGGAGTTGTCAGTATACAGATGGCATTTAAAGCTATGTAAGTAGATGAGCTGGCCTCACAGCTTTTCCCTCTTTCTAATCCTACATCCTTCCCTTCCTACTACGAGTGCTGATCTCTGTCTACTTCTTAATAAAATCCTGCATGCTAAAGTCCATCTCTGTATCCAGTTCTCAAGGAACCTAATCTGAGACATATTTTAATTAATGTTATAATTTAGCACTTTCCTTGATTTAGTTAAAACATGTCTAAAATTAAGATCCACATACAGTCCAAATCTTTTGCTTGGTTCTTACCAGTAAAAGACTTGAAATTCCACAGACTTTCATTTTGATTTATTCATTCTTTGTTGCATTCCTTTCACAAGTATTTACTGAGTATCAATAATGTACTGGTTACCTTTCTAGGCACTAAAAGACTAAAGACTATCTACTACTAACCAACTGAATGAGTTATAAAGGCTACATATAACCTAAAACTAAAACATGGCTTTAATGAAGCATCTGACACCACATATTATTTATCAACACGACTCATATTCGGCACTAAAATTCTCAGATAATAGGATTTTTCATAATGTGGGAAGACGAACCTTTTGTTATTTATGAATTTTCAATGTTTTCTTTCATTTTTGGTAATTATCAATTGCTGCTAGATATTTGTCAAGCTACTGCTAGATTTCTCCTTTATCGTTTTGCTTGTTTTAATTTTGTCTTCAATTTTTTGTTCTTTTTCACCGGCAAATAACACCATGTGAGTTAGGTAGCTGATAAATTATTTGCCTTATTCAAATGAGTCATAGTCAAAAAGTCTTGAGAATTATTGTAAGATACAATTACTGACAGTCTAGGAGGACACCTATCTTAGTTTAATGCCACAGGAAATTTGTAACCCAACATGTTGCTGCAAACTAGATACAAAATTACATATTCAGAAATGAATTGTTTCAAGTAGAACATGCCTAGTGGATCTTTGCTTACATGGAAAAAAACTAAAAAGATAAATAGTTTCTGTTATTATTTAGAGCAAAATTCCTTTATTATTTTATATAACAAAGTAATAGCTATCAGTGAGCAAGATGGCAGAAGAGGTAAATTTAGAATCTAAGGGAAGAGTTAAATGATGTTTGAAAGTGTTTACTCCGAAGATGTTCTTTTGAACCTTAAGAATAAGCACTGGGAACCATGTTCAAAGGAGCTGCTCTGTGGGCCCGTGGGATTACAAAGTTCCTTAGAGTTCTGCCTTCCTCCATCCCACACCCTGTCTCCATGGCTCCAGGCCCTTTAGCATCACCCTGTCATTATCTCCCGACTCTGGATTGCCTGCATAATGATCAACTCATAAATTTCAAAGAAGAATTGTTAAGAATTCCAGATTCACACCCATAAACCCAACCTGTGCCCAGTCTCCCACTTGGTCTAGAGAAGGAAATCAGAGTTGATGTGAGTTGAGAGCTGGGTGAGGTACCAAATTGAGGTAAATCATACAAGCAAAAGAAAAGAATGAGGTCTTGGTGCAACAAAGCATCAATAGGCCAAAATAATGGTACAGTGAAAGAATAAAAAGAACAAGAGAAGTCAGACAGGCATAGAAGTGTCTGAGACCACAGTGATAAAATTACCTAAAGGGACATATCAGGAATTGATTATTTCTCACCTTTATTTCTCATCTTGATGAGAACAAGATGTTCTTGGGTGTTGCTCTGAACTCACCAAGAGGAACAGATAAATCTTTACACTTGTGTTTTTTTTTTTCAAAAAGGTTCTGAGATGCTAAGTTTAATTTAAAAAGCGAAGTACTGTCTTTGAAATCTTCAACTAAAAACAGAAATCCCACAGATATCATGGAATGCTAGAAAGATTGCTGGTGGGTTATATTTAAGGTCTGTGGGATTAAGTTCATGAGTCTAGCGTTTGTCAACAGCAGATTAAATTGAAGACCTGATCTTTGGAAACATGGCAGAGTGAGAGACGTCCCCAGATCTCTCCCCTTGAAATAACAATAAGCTGAACATCTAAAACTCAACAAAAAACACTCAAACTACACACAGGCATGTCTGAGCGTGAGGTCTGTGCATAAGAGCTACCACAGGTCAGAACCTCGGGTATTGGGCAGTGGACTGGGAAAAATAAAGAAGTTGCCTCTCGAAGACATGGGAGCTCCCTGGAGGGGGAGAGGGAGGGAAGAAGATGCGGTGAGTTCTCTAAACAGCCCTGCCTGGGAAAGCTGTAGGCTCCCTGTGGTCATCTGGTGGGAGGGCTCAGTCATCAGGGCAGAAGGCAGAGAAGCAGAATGGCAGAAAAATAACAGTTGATTTTTATTGGCTGTGGTTGCAAAACTGAGGCTGAGCCTCAGCTCCCACCCCCAACCCAGAGAGCCCCTCCCTCTATACCTTTCAACCAAACACCACAGAGCCCCAGGGGAATCTGAGCCAAAGCTACCAAAACTGTTGCTAACACCAACAGGGACTGAAACTTTGGGTACCAAGCATGATTAAATAACAATAGGGGGAAAAAGGGGCATTTTTAAGGCTTTATATAAAGTAGAGGTCTAACAGGCTTAGACGCCACCTACTCAAAACCAAAAAAGTGCCTTCTTTGCAGCAGGCTAAAGAGAGACCTTTATATAGTAAATCTTCTTTCTGGATAAAAGGCAGAATACATTTCCATTAGTGCCCAGATGGACAAATAGTCCATTAAACACCATGAACAACCAAGTTAACAAGGCATCTCAGAAAGAAAGAGAAAAATCTCCAGAAAATAAGCTTAAAAACATAGAAATATGCAATTTAAATGACAGAATTCAGGATGGTACTTCTGAAAAAACTCAGTGAGTTCCTAAACAAGTCATATCAACAATTTCAGGAAGATAAAAAACACCTAGATGAGCAGAGCAAGGAGATCGAAACCCTCAAAAAGAACCAAATAGAACTTCTGGAGATGAAAAACACACTGCAAGAGTTGAAAAATGAAATAGCAAGCTTGAGAAATAGTTGACCAAATGGAGGAAAGGATCAGTGATATCAAAGACAGAAATCTAGAAATAAATCAAAAGGAAGAGAGAGAAACCGAAGAATGAAAAATAATGAAAGAGAAATACAAGAACTAGCAGATAACATCATGAGAGGAAACATAAGAATAATGGACATTACCAAAGAAACCAAGGAAAAGGAGCAGGGACTAGAAAGCATTTTCAGACAAATAGTGAACAAGAATTTCCCAAATCTAAAGAATGAGTTGGAGTTTGGAATTCAAAAAGTCAACGTAACACTCAATTATCTCAACCAAAAAGGCCTTCACCAAGACACATTGTATTAAAATTATCAAAAATCAATGACAAAGACAGAATTCTCAGGGCAGCCAGGGAGAAGAAAACAGTAACTTATAAAGGAAAACCCATTAGACTATCCTCGGACTTCTCAGCTCAAACTTTACAAGGCAGAAAGGAATGGAATCAAATATTTAAACTATTAAGTGAAAGGAACTACCAGCCTAGAATAATATATCCAGCTAAGCTCTCCTTTAGTTATGAAGGAGAAATTTAGACCTTTCCAGACATACAAAAATTGAAGAAATTCTCCACTATAGGCCTGCACTACAGGAAATACTGAAGGGGGTCAGCTCACCTAAAATAAAATGACAAAAAAGAAAATACACAATTAGGGGTAAAGTGACTATCAGGCAAATAGAAGCAGAGTGCAACCCTTACTAAGAATAGGACATTATAAGCTTAAATGATAATAAGAGAATTGTTATAACAAGATAGTAATGAATGTTCAGCATACATAGGGTAAATTGAGATAACAAAAGCTGAAAATGGGAGGATTCAAAAATCCAAATTCTAAAAGGAGAATGGAGATAAGGCACGTGCAGAAGAGAATGGACAACCATATATATATATTCGTAAAGGTAACCACACACAAAGATTCAGAACTAAAGTATATAACATAAAACAAGAAAAACCAGAGGCAAAACCCACAAAAGCCAACAAAATAAAGAAAACAGAAACACAAGAAAAGGAAGCAATGCAAACATCGAGCTACCAGAAAGCAAAAGAAAAAAATGGCTATAAGAAGACCTATTTCAATAATCACCCTAAATGTAACTGGACTGAACTCACCAATAAAAAGGCACAGAGTTACAGAATAAATCAAAAAACAAAACCCAACCATACGCTGCCTCCAGGAGACATATCTCAGCTCCAAAGATAAATATAGACTCAAAGTGAAAGGGTGAAAAATGATATTTGAAGCAAATGGCATTCAGAGAAAAGCAGGAGTAGCGGTACTCATATCAGACAAAATAGACTTCAAAATAAAAAAAGGTAAAGAAAGATACTGAGGGACACTTCATAATGATAAAGGTAATCATGTACCAAGAAGACATAACACTTCTTAATATCTATTCTCCCAATCAGGGAGCCCTGAAATATGTAAAGCAATTACTAACAGAACTAATGGGAGAAACAGACCAAAACACTATCATAGTAGAGGATCTAAATACCCCACTGTTGGATATGGACAAATCATCCAAACAGAAAATCAATAAGGAAATAACATCCTTAAATGACACATTAGACCAACTGAATGTAATTGACATTTACAGAGCCTTCCATCGCCAAACAGCTGCTTATACGTTCTTCTCTAGTGCACATGGAACATTCTCAAGAATTGACCACATATTGGGACACAGAAATAGCCTCAACAAATATAAGAGGGTTGAAATGATACAAACCGTGTTCTCTGATCATAATGCTTTGAAACTAGAGATAAACTGCAAAAAGAAATCAGGAAGAACCACAAATACATGGAGATTAACAACATGCTACTAAAGAAAAAACTGGGTCAGGGAAGAAATCAAAAAAGAGATCAAGAGGCACATAGAAACAAATGATAACGATAGTACAACATATCAAAACTTGTGAGACACAGCAAAAGTGATCATAAGAGGAAAGTTCATATCATTACAGGCCTACCTCCCCAAACAAGAACAAGCCCAAATAAACAACCTAATGCTTCATCTTAAAAAACTAGAAAAGGAAGAACAAGTGAAGCTTAAAGTCAGAAGAAGGAAAGAAATCATCAAAATTGGAGCAGAAATAAATGAAATTGAAAACAAACAAACCAACAACAACAAAAAAAGATAATAGAAAAAATAAATGCAACAAAGAGCTTGTTCATTGAGAAGGTTAATAAAATTGACAAACCCCTGGCTAGACTCACTAAAGAAAAAAGAGAAAGGTCAAAAATAAGCAAAATCAGGGATGAAAGAGGGAAAATTATGACTGATATAGCAGAAATACAAAGGATCATACCAGAATACTACGAATAAGTATATAACACCAAATTTAATAACCTAGAAGAAATGGACCAGTACTTAGAAAGATACAACCTTCCTAGACTGAATCAAGAACTGGAAACTCTAAATAAACCAATCAGTAGTATAGAAATTGAAACAATCATCAAAAACCTACCAAAAAGTAGAATTCCAAGACCAGATGGCTTCACCAGTGAATTCTACCAAACATTCAAAGAAAATTTAATACCCATATTCCTCAAACTCTTCCAAAAAACTGAAGAGTAGGCAATACTTCCCAACTCATTTTATGAGACCAATATTACTCTGATACCAAAACTTGATAAAGATAAGACAAAAAAAGAAAACTACAGACCAATATCTCTGTGAACACAGATGCAAAACTCCTAAATAAGATACTAGGGAACCGAATACAGCAACATATTAAAAAGATTATATACCACAATCAAGTGGGCTTCATCCCAAGGCCAAAGAAATTGTTCAACATATACAACTCGATTAATGTGATATACTGCACAAACAAATTAAAAAATAAGAATCATGTGATCATATCAATAGATGCAGAAAAAGCCTTTGACAAGATACAGCACCCACTTATGATGAAAATACTTAACAAAATCAGTATAAAAGGAAAGTACCTTAACATAATAAAGGTCATATATGACAAGCCCTCAGCCAACATTATACTTAATGGTGAAAAACTAAAAACCTTCTCTCTAAGATCAAGAACAAGACAAGGCCATCCACTATTGCCGCTGTTACTCAATATAACATTTGAAGTCATAGCGATGGTAATCAGACAAGAGAAAGATATAAAAGGCATCCAAATAGTAAACAAAGAAGTCAAACTGTCACTATTTGGGGATGACATGATTCTCTATACAGAAAACCCTAAAGACTCCACAAGAATACTACTAGAAACAAATAGCAAATACAATAAAGTCTCTGGATACAAAATTAACATTCAAAAATTCATAGTGCTCCTATACTCTAATATTGAAGTGTCAGAAAAAGAAGTGGAAAAAAATAATCCTTTTTGCAATTGCAACAAAAATAATAAAATACCTAGGAATGAATTTAGTAAAACAAGTGAAGGACCTATATAATGAAAACTACAAGACCCTATTAAAAGAAATCGAAGATACAAAGAAATGGAAAGATGTTTCGTGTTCTTGGATTGGCAGAATTACCAGTTAAAATGACCATATTACCTAAAACATTATATGGATTTCATGCAATCCTCATCAAAATCTCATCGGCATTTTTTAAAGAAATAGAACAAAAAATCATCAGATTTGTATGGAAGCACAAAAGATCCTGAATTGCCAAAGCCAGCCTGACATAAAAGAATGAAGTGGAGGCATCACTCTGCCTGACTTCAAATTATACTACAAAGTGACAGTAATCAAAACAGCATGGTATTGGCAGCAAAATAGACACACGGACCAGTGGAACAGAATGGAGAGTCCAGAAGTAAACCCATATTTATATGGGCAAATAATTTTTGACAAAAATGCCAAAACATACAATGGAGAAAGGAAAGCCTCTTCAATAAATGGTGCTGGGAAAACTGGAAAGCCACCTGCAAAAGAATGAAACTAGACTGTTGTCTATCACCACACACCAAAATTTACTCAAAATGGATTAGGGACCTGAATATAAGAGCTGAAACAATAAAATGTATAGAAGAAAATGTAGGAACTAAACTCAAGGACCTTGGACTTAAACAGGATTGTATGAATTTGAACTCAAAGGCAAAGGAAGCAAAAACAAAAATAAATGAATGGGACTACATCAAACCAAAAAGTTTCTGCTCAGCAAAAGGAACTGTCAACAAGGTAAAGAGACAACTCTCTGAATGGGAAAATATATTTGTAAGCAACACCTCCAATAAGGGCCTAATATCCAAAATATACGAAGAACTCATATAGCTCAATAACAACAACAAAAATAATCCAATCAAAAATGGGCAGAGGACCTGAACAGACACTTCTCCCTAGAGGACTTACAAATGGCCAACAAATATTTGAAGAGATGCTCAACATTACTAGCTATTAGGGAAATGCAAATCAAAACCATAATGAGATACCATCTCACACCTGTTAGAATGGCTATAATCAACAGGACAAGTAATAAGAAATGTTGGAGAGGATGTGGAGAAAAAGGAACGCTCATACGCTGTTGGTGAGACTGCAAATTGGTACAGCCACTATGGAAAACAGTATGGAGGTTCCTCAAAAACCTAAGAATTCATCTACTGTATGACCCAGAAATCCTTCTACTGGGTATTAACCCCAAAGACTTGAAAACTCATATCCAAAAAGATATTTGCACACCAATGTTCATAGCAGCATTATTCACAGTGGCCAGGACATGGAAGAAACCAAAGTGTCCTATGATAGATGATTGGCTAAAGAAGCAGTGATACATATATACAATGGAATATTACTCAGCCATAAGAAGAGATGAAATACTGCCATTTGTGACAACATGAATAGACCTTGAGATAATCATGCTAAGCCAGACAGAAAAAGTTGAAAAATCACATGATATCACCTATATGTGAGATATAAACCTAAAAGTAATAAATGAACAGCACAAACAAACTCATGGACATGGACTATAGACGAGTGGTTACCAGAGGGTAGGGGGTGGGGGAGGAAGGGATATGTAGATGGTTAAAGGGAGTCAAATATAAGGGATAAGGGAAGGGTGAAATGGGAAAAGGGGATCAAATATATGGCGGCTGAAGGAAACTGGACTTTTGGTGGCAAACACACAATAGAATATACAGATGTCAAATTATAATGTACACCTGAAAATTATATAATTGTATTAACCAATGTTACCCTAATAACTTAATAAAAATAAATAAATAAATAAATAAATAAATAAATAAATAAATAAATAATAAATTGAAGAACTGCTCAATGGTGTTCTTTAAAAGTGGCAGTTACTGAGGAGTGCCTCAGTAACACCTGATGCTGCTACTGGTCCATCATGAAGCATTGTTTACATGTGCCAAAGCCTCGCATCTTTAAGAAACTTGGCTCTTTATAGATATAGGAAAATTTGTTTCCTTGTGAAGGCAACAGTAAGTAAAATAATAAATGAATAAAAACTATCAAGTGGCTTGTTTATCATCAGTGCTTTCTTTCTAAGAATTTTTTCCAACATGTGCATTCCCCAGGAATCTCACCTTCCTCTGCACATCTTACCTATTACTACCCTCCTTATTGACATATAAATTACTCAGCATCTTATATACTCAGAGACCCAGTTACCAGTTCCAAAGACTTCAGCCAGCAACCTATTAGGATCTGTAGGCTAAATTAAATATCTGCTATAGTATCTCTCAACTTAAATCACACACACACACACACACACACACACACACACACACACACGCACTGCCTATACTCCATGTTTCTCACCATTCACTACATTTTATTGAAAAACTTTTCAGAGTGGGTTTTGGTCAAGATGGCAGAGTGGTAAATGCTGTGCTTGCCTCCTCCCATGTCCACCTTAAAATTACACTTAAATTATAGAACAATCAACGTGTAGAATCATCTGAAGACTAGCTAAACAGAACTCCTGTAACTAAGAATATAAAGAAAAGGCCACATCAAGACTGGCAGGAGGACTGGAGACACGAAATGGGCTGGTCCCACACCTACGTGTGGCAGTTGAGTATCCAAAGGAATAGCTCAGCAGCAGAGATCCTCCGAGAGAAGCAAGGGGCCCCAGCCCTACACAGGGTCTCCCCAGCCCAGGGTGCCAGTGCTGAGAAGAGGAGTTCCCTCAAAATCTGACTGTGAAAATCAGCAGGAATTCTGACAGTCCAGGAGAGACAAAAGGCAGCTAAAAATTCAGACATCCATTTAAAGAGCCTACACACAGACTCACTTGCTCACAGGCACTCATCCTGTGCTACAGTAGAGGGAGAGCAGCTTGAGAAGTACCAGAGTCATACAGGAAAATACAGTTGTATAGCTTCAGGGCAAAGCCTGGAGGGACAGTCCCATTATTCCCCTGTTGAGTCTTTCTCCTGTACAGCCTACAGGTAGGTGCCATCTTGCCTACTGAGCCTTACCCTCACACGGCTAAATTTGAATCTGCATTGGCCTGGTGAGATCTGTTCACCAGTGACTGAGACCCCACTTCACTTGTAAATTATCAGTGGCAATTTTGTGGCTGGACAACCAGCCACACCCTGTGCTCTTAGTAGGAGGCTGGGGTAAATCCCACTCCCTGGGATCAGCACCCACACAGCAGCTCCTACTCTGTGGGCATGGCCAAGCCAGTGACATGGCATTGCCAGTCAGTCTGAGAGTCAATCCAACTACTGACATGCCAACAGCAATCAAGGCTCCACTACAGCAGGAGGGCACACACAACCCACACAGGGGACACTCATGGAGCATCCAGTGCTGGTGATCAAGGAGATCTGTGCCACTGGGCAACACAGAACACCTACTACATAAGGCCATCAAACTAAGACTGGGAAATATAGTAGATAATACCTAATACATAAACATAGAGATACATAAAACATAAAATACATAAATACATAAAACAAACACAGAGAGACCACCAAAATGAGAAAACAAAGAAACAGGTCCCAAATGAAAGAATAGGAGGAAACTCCAGAAAAAGAACTAATTGAAATGGAGGCAAGCAACCTATCAGATACAGAGGTTCAAAACACTGGTTATAAAGATACTCAACGAACTTAAGGGAAGAATAGATGAGAACTTCAGCAAAGAGGCAATAACCATGAAAAAGAACATAGAGACTATAAAAAAGAACTCATCAGACATGAAGACTACAACTTGCTGTCTACAAGCGATCTACTTTAGATCGAAAGACACAAACAGAACTTAACAAGATAAACAAAAATATTTCATGTCAATGGAAATTTAAAAATTATGATAGCAATACTTGTATCAGACAAAATAATCTTTAAAACAAAAGTGATAGTAAGAGACAAAGAACATTACATAATGATAAAGGGATTGATCCAGCAAGAGGATATAGCTTTTGTAAACATTTATGCACCCAACACAGGAACACCTAAATATATAAAGCAAATATTGACAAACATAAAAGGAGAGAGTGATAATCAGACAATCATAGTAGAGAACTTTAACACTCCATTGACACCAATGAACATATCTTCCAGACAGAAAATCAACAAAGAAACAGCTTCCTCAAGTGACACACTAGACCAGATGGATTCAGTCAATATTTTTAGAGTGTTTTACCTCAAAGTAGCAGAATGTACATTTTCTTAAGTGTACACAAAACATTTTCCAAGATAGACCACGTGTTAGGCCACAAAACAAGTCTCAGTAAATTTAAGAAGATTGAAATCATATCAAGCTCATTCTCTGACCACAATGGTATAAAACTAGAAAATCAATCACAAGAAAACAACTGGAAAATACACAAACACATGGAAACTAAATAACATGCTACTAAACAATGAATGAGTTAACAATGAAATCAAGGAAGAAATCAAAGGATAATTTGAGAAAAAATGAAAATAAAACACAATGACTCAAAATCTATGGGACATAGTGAAAGCAGTTTTAAGAGGGAAATCCTAGCATCACAGGCCTACCTCAAAAAACAAGAAAATCTCAAATAAATGATCTAACCTTACCTAAATGAACCAGGAAAAGAATAGCAAACAAAACCCAAAGTGAGTAGAAAAAAGGAATAATCAAAATCAGAGTGGAAATAAACAAAAGAAACTGAAAAAAAATTGCAAAAGGTTAGTGAAACAAACAGCTGGTTCTTTGAAAAGATAATAATTTAACCTTTAACCAGATTCGAAAAAAAAAAGAGCGAGGATCCAAATAAATAAAATCAGAATAAAAGAAGTGACAACTGACTCCACAGACATACAAAGGATCATTAGAAAATACCACGAGCAACTATATGCCAACAAATTGGACAACTCACAAGAAATGGATATATTCCTAGAAACATATAATCTTCTAAGACCAAGTTAAGAAGAAACAAAAAATCTCAACTGACCAATTACAACTAACCAAATTGAATCAATAATCAAATATGCCCAACAAACCGAAGTCCTGGACCAAATGGCTTCACAGGTGAATTTTACCAAACATTCAAGGAAGAATTAACACCTATTCTCAAACTATTCAGTACAATCCTTATCAAAATACCGATGGCATTTTTCACAGAACTAGAACAAATAATCCTAAAATGTATATGGAACCATAAAAGACCCCAAATAGTCATGGCAATCTTGAGAAAGAAGAACCAAGTTGGAGGTATCATACTACCTGATATCAAATTATACTATAAGGCTTTAGGAGTCAAAACAGCATTATACTGTCATAAAAACAGAAACATAGATCCATAGAACAGAATAGAGTCCAGAAATAAATCCATGCCTGTATGGTTTTTTAATGTGTGCCAAAGGAGGCAAAAATATAAAATTGAGTAAAAACAGCATATTCAATAAATGGTGTTGAGAAAACTGGACAGATAGATACATGCAAAAAAATAAAATAAAATTGAACCACATTTTAATGCCATATACAAGAATAAAATCAAAATGGATTAAAGATTTAAATGTAAGGCACAAAATCATAAAACTCCTAGAAGAAAACAAAGGCAGTAAACTTTCCGATATTGCTCTAAGTAGTATTTTTTTCAGATATATCCCCCCAGGCAAGGAAAACAAAAGAAAAAATAAACAAATGGGACTACATCAAACTAAAAAGTTTTTGCACAGCAAAGGAAACCATCAATAAAACAAAGACAACCTACTGAATGAGAGAAGATATTTGCCTATGATATATCTAATAAGGGGTTAATATTCAAAATTTATAAAGAACTTATACAACTCAACACCAAAAAATTCAATTAAAAATTAATTAAAATTTAAAAAATGCCTTAAAAGGCATTTCTCCAAAGAGGACATACAAATAACCAATAGACAGGAAAAGATGTGCAACATCACTAATCACTAGACAAATGAAAACTAAAACTACAATGAGATATCACCCCATTAGAATAGATGTCATCAATAAATCAACAAACAAATGATGATGGGGATGTGGAAGAAAAGGAACACTTGTGTATTGTTGGTATGATTGCAAATTGGTATAGTCACTATTGAATACAGTTTGGAATTTCCTCAAAAAATTAAAAATAGAATTATCTTATGACCCAGCAATTCCATTTCTGGGTATTTATCCAAAGAAAACCAAGATACTATATTGAACCCTATGTTCACTGCAGCACTAATTACAATAGCCAAGATATGGAAGCAATGCAAATGCCCATCACCAGATGATTGGATAAAGAAGTGGTACATATATACAAAGGAATACTACTCAGTCATAAAAAAAAAAAATGAAATCTCATCATTTGCAATGACATGGATGGACATAAAGGATATTATGCTAAGTGAAATAAGTCAGAGAAAGACAAAAGTCATATGATTTCAGTTATATGTGGAATTTAAAGAACAAAATAAAAAAACAAACAAATGGAAACTGAGAGATACAGAGAACAAACTGGTGATTGTGAGATGGGATAGGGGTTTGGGGGACTGGGCGAAGAAGGTAAAAGGGTTAAGAAATACAAATTGGTTGTTGTAAAATAGTCATGGGGGTGTGAAGTACAGCATAGAAAATACAGTCAATAATGTAATAACCAGGTATAGTGGCAGGTGTGTACTAGATTAATCCAGAGGATCACTTTGTAAATTATATAAATATCTAACCACTATGTTGTACACTTGAAACTGATATAAAATAATATTGAATGTCAACTCTAATTGAAAAATAAAAATTAAAAAAGAAGAAATGATATTATGTGGCATGATGGTATTGTTAGCTAATGCTATGATGGTAATCATATTGCAATATGTAATTATATAAAATAAACACATTGTACACCTCAAACATAGACAATGTTATATATCAATGATTATCTTAATAAAGCTGGTGAAATAAAAAAAAGAAATCTCAGGATCTAATTTCTTTCCAATCCTCTCTTGAATCTACTCCAATGAAGCTTCTATCCCAACTATTTTGCCAATTAGCCCTTAGTTGCCACAACCAGTCAGCATCCTCAGTTCTCATTTTGTATGATGTAACAACTTTTAACAGGTTGATCAACTTCCTCCAAGAAAATTTATTTCATTTTCTGGCTAGGACACCACTGTCCTGGTTTTTTCCACTGCCCTCTATTTCTCAAGCTCTTTTGCTAGTTCCTCTTCATCTTTCTGACTCCTACACAATAAACTGCCTCCAGAGCAAAGGCCTTGGAACTCTTGATTGTTCCTACTAGAAATCATTCATCCAGTTATGACAATGACGACTCTCTGTACTCTGATGACTTCCAATTTTATCCCTCTTGCCTGAATGTGCCTCTCAATCTAAGCCTTAAGTATTCAACTGAATTTTTCACATCTCTACTTAAATGTCTAATAATTTTCTCAAACAACATATCTTAGATATCTTGATTTCTTCCCAAAATCTGTTTTTCTATCAGTTGCCCCCAATTTCAGTAATGGAAATTTTGTTCTTCTCATTGGTCAAGGGTCATATCTGTCATACTCTATATCAAATTCAACTTCAAGTCAGCTATACTTTTTCAATGCATCTAAAATTCAACCACTTCTTATCACTTCCACTATTCTCATTCTAGTTTAAATCAGCAACATCTCTTACCTTCATCATTACAGTAGTCTCCTAATAGGTTTCCTTTCTCTTACCTCTGCTTCCCTATATTCTACTCTCATACAGAGATACCCTAAATGCTCAAAATCAAATCAGTTCAAAACTCTAGTTGAATGCTACAATGACTTCCCACTGCATCCAGGATAAGAACCAAAATTCTTACCATATTATCAGATCATGTTTCATAGCCTATCTAACCTAATCTCCTCCCTGCTCCATTTGTCTCCTATGTTGCAGCCACTGACACTGGTTTCTTTCTCTTCCTCAAACACAAACACACTTCTGCCTCAGGGCCTTTGAACTTGATGCTCCTTTGCTCGTAGCAGTCTTCCCACAAATACTAGCATGGCTCAGTCTCATTTTCTTCAGACCTTATTCAGCTCACCCCTCACTTTTTTAGGGAGGTCTTTCTTAATATCTCTCTATAAAAGAGCAATTTATTTTCTTATTTACTCCTTATTTCCCTCACTCTGTTTTACTTTTCTTCAAAATTTTTATTACTACCTGACATATTATATAAGTAATTGCTAATTAACTACCTCACCATCACTGGAATGGAAGCTCCAAGGTAAATATTTTGTCTCTGTGTTTCACTGTTATATCTATAGTACTTAGAATACTGCCCGGGGCTATATAGAAGATACTTGACAAATATGAGCTTAGTTATTTAGTTAAATAAATAATGAATATACTTATAGAGTCTTTTTAATGCCACTTGGAGTCACTTCTTTCTTCCCTGATGCTGCCTTCTGAATCCAGCTGCCAGTACCCCAGGGTATCTCCGAGTACTGGTTCAGGTGACCATTCCAATTCCTCATGCCTCGGGAATATTTCTGTCTAGCATGGTATAGAAGAGAAAAAAAAATAACTTAGGTCTATGGTTAATCATCAAACTGCTACAGTCCCTAGGCTAGGCACTATGATCTAGAGATGAAAGCTTTAACAAACACCATGAATAGCTTAGTTGGGTGAAAAAGACAACAACAATTAAAATATGTTATCCAATCCTAAAACAGAATATATAAAGGGTTCTATGGGAGTACAGGAGGGTACCCTAAATCTTAATGAGGTAATCAGGGAAGTAGGAAGTAAAGAATCTCAAAGAAGCCAGGTAACAGGGGAACAGGTATGGACACTCCATATATAATACATAACTTGTGGGTAGTCTTTAGGACATTAAGAAGACTGCAGAGCAAGAAATAAGCTAAAAAGGTAGACAATAGCCAGGTCAGTAAGAATATGCATGCAATGGAGAAAGCGTATATTATATTTTGAAGTTGACAGGGAGCCATTGAAGGGATTTAAGTAAAGGAATGAAATGACTAGAATCTAGTTCTGGCCCTACCCCTTGCTGACTAGGATTTAGGTCAAATTATTTGATGCAATTCCTATCCAATTTTTGTAGCCAAAAAAAAACCCTTTGTTCAAAAAAAGGGTATCCAGAACAAACACATCAATCAGATAAAACAGAACACTCTGGTTGAAGACTTGCCTGTTTGGTCCTTTTACTCTCTGCAGCAGTCTCCAAGGCACCTCCATGAAATCCTAAGAGCTCCATGGATTACAGGGTAAAAAAACCTCTGACTTTACATATCTGTTTCCTCATCTGTGCCAAATTCTATAATCTCTAGAAAGTTTAAAATATGTTTTTTTTTTCTATACAGACTTACATTGTTGATTTTCTCCTAAAGGCATTCAAAAGCAATCTTTTTAGATCATTCAATTGTGCAAAGATGTCAAAATTTTATTTGCATTTTTCTGCAAGGGAGTTTGTTTCAATTAAAAAAAAAATCTTCCACAGAGTGACTTTTATACAAAAAAAAAAAGATGTTCAGATATGATTGTTAGACTAGGTATAAGAATCTCATAGCATTTTAACTAGCTGTGCATGCTAAATTCTAAGTAAAACACGGGACTGTTAGTCGGTAGTACTATAAACTGATAGAAACATTATATACAGAGTTATGCTTCTAACATAAAGTTGCTTAAGTATGTTATCAGAAAAGACTAGACAATGATATTTTTGTTGTCTTTCATGTTTATTCTTCTCAGTTACTGTACCACAGATGTCACTTTTTAATGAAAGCACTATTTTTCTGTATTTTGTCCAATAATTGATAGAAGTCTACTGCTATATGATTCTATTAGTTAAGCTAACAGTATCCTCGAGAAGCACTTCCTTTGCTCCAATATAAAAGGTAAATAATAGACATTGGTATAGAAGATTAGAAAACTACAGCATAAAAAAATTCAAATACAGTAGGATATGTTGAGGTATCAAAAGATGTGTTTATCCCCATTCCCATTGTACTCCATGGCCCTTCCAGCATCTAAGGTATGCTGTCATTTCTGCATAAAGGAAATAAGACCACAGTATATATACTAAGAAAAAAAAGTTGGTCTGAGATACAGCATTTCAGAACATAAGCAATAGCTTAAGTGAAGAAAAAGAGTCTTAACTTTAAAAATTCCAAATCCTGTAGGATTCAGGGCTTGAAATTTATGCCCCCCAAATTAGGTACATGTGTTAGAATAAGGACTACCCAAAGATGTCTATATTCCAAACCCCAGAATCTGTAACTATGTTACTTCACATGTCAAAAGTAAATGTGACTCAGTTAAGGATTGGGAGATGGGAAGATCATCCTGGATTATCCTGATAGACACAAAGTAATAACAAGATCCTTTGTGATTAAGAAGGAGAAGAAGGATTAGAATCATAAAAAGTGTTATGATGAAACAGCGTCAGAGCCAGAAGATACTATATTTCTAGCTTTTTAAGAGGGAAGACGGCATCATAAGTCCAGGAATTCAGGCAACCTCTGGAAGCTGGAAAAAAAAGGAAACAAATTCTTACCTAGAACCTCCAAAAGGGAAATCACCCTACTTACTCATTATGAAGTTCTAACCTTCAGATAATTAACTTGTGTTGTTTTAAGCCACTAAGTTTGGGGTAATTTGTTACCAGAGAAATAGAAAACTAATATATATTTTGGTACTGAAGGTGGGGTACTGCTGTAACAAGTACCTAAATATATAGAAGTAGTTTTGAATCAGATAATGGATAGAGGCTCAGAAAATTTTAAGGTGCATGAGAGAAAAAGTCAAGATTGCATTGAACACATGGTAAAGGCACTGCTGAGGAGGGCTTAGAATAGAGTAAGGAGCATAAAAGGAAAACTCTATATCATCTTAGAGAATACCCAAATCATCATAAGCATTCTGTTCATAGAAATGCGAACATTAAAAGTACACTAGTGAAGGCTCAGAAGGACATTAGCAGCATGTTATCTGAAATTAGATGGGAGAGATCCCTATATAACATAGGAAGTAAGGAAAGTATCCTTGTTGTATAAGGACAGAAAAAAATTAGCTAAATTATGTTCTGCAATTAGGTAGAAAGCATAACTTGTAATGAAAAAATATATATATTTAGCTGAGGAGAGTTCCAAGCAAAGTATTGACAATCTAGCCCACTTACTTCTCATAATAAAATGTGAGAAGAAAGAAATAGATTGAGAGAAGAACTATTAAGTAAAAAAGAACCTGGACTTGATAATTTGGAGAATCCTCAGCCTATGCAGATATCAAAAAAATGTTAAAATTATGAAATATGCTGTTAGAAAAGTGTCACCTGAAGAGAAACCCAAAAGTGTGAAACCTTTCACTGGGACCTCAGAAAGATTTAAAAATCAGAATATTCATTCTCACAGAAGACTCTGTGAAGAGTTGAGGCATGTGACTCATGGATCTCAACAGCCATCCCAGTAGTATCAAAGAATAGAGATAGCATTATTTAGAAAAGATTTGTGAAAGATCCTTTTGTCTAATGAATAAATCTCTGTGATTTACATTAGAGATCTACAAGACTCTTGAGAAGATATACCACCAGAAACGCTGACAACTTGGACTGAAAAACACAAAGAAAGGATAAAACTAAAGAAAGCTATAAAACTCTCAAATATTCTACAGGCAGAAAACAGGATGATAGAACTACTCAGCTGCAAACAAATGTTAAGAAAGGAAAGATAATCTGAGGGTAAAGTTGCAGACCTAGTAAACAGAACTGTGGGCCTAGTGAATAGAGCAGTGGGCCACAGAGAATTATTCCCAAGCCTTAAAGTCTAATGGAGTTTCCAAATTAAATTCAAAATTTCTTGGGAACATGACTCCTTTTTTATTCATTCTACTTTCTTCCTTTTCAATGTGATTGTCTACAGCCTGTTCCACTGTTGTACTTTGGGAACAGATAATTTACAGGTCCATATATTGAGAGAAATTTTGCCCCAGGATGTGTTATCACCAGAGTCTCATCAATACCTTATTTAGATGATATTGATAATGATATTTGGTGCTTTAGAAGTAATGACACTTAGATTTTGAACTTAAGTAATGGGTTGAGACTTTCGGGGACCTTGCGTTGGGGACAATGAATTTTGCATTTGGAACATAGGTGAATCTTTGAGAACCAAGGGACAGACAATGGTAGACAGAAAAATAGCTCCCCAATATGTGTATGTCCAGCAATAAGAAACAGTAGTTTGGAAAAATTCTTGATAAATTGATGCTAGGTTCACCTGCCACTGAAGAGATAAGAATCTAATACAGGAAAATCCTACTTGTAAGTTATAGGTAGTAGTTTGTGGTAAACCAACATTCTTAACAGAGAACAATTAATGCCTGGATGAATACAAAATTAATGTGTTTAAATTCATGTGAGAGCTACAGAAGCACTGAAGACTAGAGGAACTAAAAGACCAGACAGGAGAGAATACTACAAGGTGATCTGAATGTCTGTAGTTGATTTTTCATGAAAGCATATGCCAATTTGAATCAAAGATTCTCTTTGAGAATTTAAATTTAGCCCCAGCCCCAGTAGATCACTTTAAATGGGGAATTGAGAAATCAGCAAAATTTTTTTGTGCTTCCACAATGCCAGAGCAACAAAATTAGAGATTTGATGGGCATCCTCACAAAAGCAGTGTCTCCTTCAAAACAGAAGTTGTTAAGAATGGAAATATGAAGAGCTAAAACAAAACTTCTGAAAAATCAAAGCAGAAATTTCAATAGTCTTTTCATTGTGAGGCTATAAAAATACTCCAGGAAGAGAGGCCCCTGTAAACAGAGAAGGAAAAATATGAAAGTACTGGGAGAAACAGTAAGCTGGCAACTGCATCCAGTTTTTCTCTTTGGCCATCTATAGATTCTGGGTGCAGCTAGAGTCTAAGAATCTAGAAGGAAGTTGCTGTGAGGCATAGGAAAACCAATGGACATTTTTAAGTCATCTGGGATGAGCATAACAAAACTGGACTATCTGGAGGTCTCAAACACATAGCCAGCATCTCCTGTTAAACATTCAATTAATTTTGAAGCTGCATAGAGTAGGAAGTCAAAAGTCAAAACTGAAAATCTATACAGCAGAGAGAGGAATTTTCACCAATCTTTTGGTGCTGAGAAAACAAAGATCGAGTAAGATCTAGGAGAAGAGATGAACCAAAGGTAGATTAAGTCTTTATAAAACTAAAATCCAGTTAAAACCTGGCTTAGTCATAGTATTCTACTCAATCAGTAAATGCTGATCCTCTCTATAAGATATAATATCAACTGGATTTTTTTATATGCTATATATGTATTCAATCAAAAATTAATAAAGATGCCAAAAAATACAAAATTATAGGATTAAACATCAAAGGAAAAAAAATCAAACATAGGCAATGAAAACTGACTCACAGTTGATTAAGATCAGAATTAGTAGGCAAGGACTTGCATAAAAGTTATAATTAATATGCTTTAAAAATTAAAGAAATGATGGAGAAGACAAATACAATATGAATAATTACAGAGAATACTGAAATCTATTTTGAAAAGAATAAATTGAAATTTTTAGAAGTAAAAACTAAGATATCTAAAATTAAGAACACAAGATATAAGTTTAAAAGCAGATTAGATACAAAAAATGGAAAAGATTAATGAACCAGAAGACAGATCAATGGCATATATTCAAACTGTAGCACAGAGAGCTAATAGAATGGAAAATGCAGAAGAGCTAAAGGATCAGAGTGAAAAGGTCTAGTATATTTATAACTGTGGTATTAAAAAGATTTTTTAAAAAGGCAATATTTTGGCAATATCTAAAGAAACAGTGGCTGAGATATTTAAAAACGTTATCAGACATCAAGTCATAAACTCAAGAGACTCTGAAAACCCTCTGCAAGAGAAATTAAAAGAAAATCACAAAATATATCATAGCAAGACTGCAGAAAACCAAAGATGAAAACTTTATAAAAAGAAAAATATACATTATTGTATGACTTAAAAATGGCTTCTTAATAGAAACAATGAAAGCCAGAGACAATAAAATTATATTTATAGTTACTGGGAAAAAAAACTAATATCTTAAATTCTATTTCCCAGTAAAAATATATTTGACAAATAAAGACAAATTAAAGATGTTTTCCGACAAACAAAAACTAATAGAATTTGTCTCCACCAGGCATGCCCTAAAGGAAGTTCTTCGGGTAGAAATAAAATCATTCTAGATGGAAACACAGAAACATAATATAGAAAAGAATGAAGAGAAATGAAAAGCATTAATGTGTGGGTAAATATAAACAGATTTGATTAATAAAATATAATGTCTAATGTAGTTTAAAAATCAATAAGGATATAAATATAAAAATACAAATCATATATATCATTTAATTAACATATATATAACATTGCATCTAACAAAGACTAAATTAACTTCCTCTCAAGTATACATGGATCATTAATCAAAATTAATGCTGTTAATGTTTAGTCAAAAAAATCTTGATAAATTTCAAAGATTGAAATTATGTATAATATTTTCTCCAAGTACAACAGAATTAAGCTAAAACTGAAGACAAAAAAGATAACTAGAAAATTGCCAAATGTTTAGAAATCTAAGAAGCACTATTACAAATGGCCCATATATAAGTGAAAATATAAAGTCAAACTTTTCAATGCGTTGAGTTATAATAAAGTTACAACATATTGAAAATGGTGGAATGTATCTAATATAGTGCTTAGAATAAATTGTAATGCTTTCGAGTTTGAACATTAATTTTCTAAGTATATATTTTAGGCATCTAGAAAAGAAAAAGTAAAAGAAACCCTGAGAGTATTAAAAATAAATAATAAATATAAGAGCAGAAATCATTGTATCAATAGAGAAAATTCTTACTGTTCAATTGTACCCCTGAAACTTACTGGATTTCATTAACCAATGTGATCATAATAAAAATAAATTAATTAATTTAAAAAATAATAAAATAAAATAAAATAGAGAAAATTCAAGAGTTGATTCTCTCAGATAAGTAATAATGTGAAAAATTTCTAAAAAGACTGAGCAGGGAAAGAGAGAGATCACAAGAACTGTAAAAGGGCACATTTCTACATATAACATACAGTTTAAAAATACAATCAAAATACAAATACTTTTACTCCAAAAGAAGAATTTGGATAAAATGAACAAAATCCTTGAAAAATACAAATTACCAAAACAAGAAAATATAAAAATATTTGAATATTCCAAAATTAATTAAATCGAATCTGTACTTAAACACCTTCCCACAAAGAAAGTCTTAGACCCAGACAGTATCACTGATGAATTCTTTGATGTAATTCTTTCATTTAAGGAAAATATACCTTCAGTCTTGCACAATCTCTTCAGAGAGCAGAAAAAGATAAAAGCACTTCCCAACATTTTTTATGAGGCTATCATAACTTAGATACCCAAATTTGACAAGGACATTATTAGAAAGGAAAATTGCAGACATCTCTCTTATATAAACATAAGTACTACAACACTAAAGAAGATATTAGAAATAGAAAGCAGTGATATACAAAAAGAACATACTACAACTATGAGACGATTACCCCGGGAATACAAGGTTAACACTCAAAATCACTCGATGTAATTCACTACATAAACTTTAAAAAAAAAAAGAAAGAAGTATATGATAATTTTAGTATTATGGAATAAAAATATTTGACAAAATTTAATACATATTCATTGTAAAAACTTAGCAAACTAGGAATGGAAGAGAACTTTCTTAATGTGACAAAGACCTTAAAAACAACCCACAGCAAATGTATTTAATGGTAAAATATTGAAACCTCTCCCCTGAAGTCAAGAAACAAAGACAAAGATTACTTACTGCTAACACCATTTCTAGTTATTTCATTGGTGTACCCTGAGGCATAATCACTGTCACAAGTGTGCAAAACTGTAGTTGATATTTTATCATTTCCTTCTTCCGATATACGTTCAATGTTCCTTTTGTTCTCAAGCAGGAAATCAGCGAGACTGAATTTTTTTCCTACTAAAATATTACAAACCTTAATTACTAATGGTTTAATTATCAGTGGTCATTCCCTTCTGCTGTTGTTGATTGCTGGAGTTTTCTGTGAATTTTTACTATTGGACATTGAAGTACTATAAAATATCTGAGAGAATCCTCTGGATCTCAAACATAGAGAACATATGGTTTTGATCACCACCCAAATAAAAGGTCTTTGGGGGGAAAGTGAGTGATACAGAGTAAAAATAAAGAGTAAGATATTTACTTAAACTCAGTACAGATCCAATGCATATAGGCCAAGGTCTAGGTCTGTGCATCTCTGAAGTCAGGGAGTTATGCAAACGCCAGATCCAAGACTGATTATACTCAGATGTTCTGACTTGAGGGCCCTACTTCTCATGAAGCTTCTATTCAGAACCCCCATCTCTGTCATCACTCTAGGTTTGTTTTCTTCAATCCTGTCATGTTTCTCTGGTATAATTATAATGTACGCATCTGGAGCTAACTGATGCTTATCATTTAATAATCATCAGATGGGTGTAATAAGAACTGATCAGAGACAAAAGCTTTTAAGTAGAGGAAGAAAGTTAGAAAAAACAGAGTGAAAGTTCTTTAGACATTTGTTTGTCCCTAAGAAGAAACAAACCACCCTTGACATACTAAGCCTAGAGGAGAAACTTCAGGTAGTTTTAAAGGACCTTAGGGAGAAGGGCTCTTGCCTCCAAAAGAGCCTAGAAAAATGGCAAGCATGGTAAAACAAACAAACAAAAACCCTGTACTCAGTTTAGAATTAAATCAATAGAGAAGAAATTACCGAAGGTGATACCTAAGCAGACATATCTGGTATCTCATGCCAGATAGCTTCCAAATTCACTCTTTTCCCCTCTCTATCCTGCCCTCTTCCTACTGGTTTCCAGCAAGATTTGGCAATGGGGACTACAAAAGAAAATGAAGGAAAAGAGCAATATGAGGACATTTATTCCTGTGAAGCTTTTCCTGAAGAGTCACCTTAGGTTGACTACATCCCTTAAATGATCATTGCTCCTTCCAGGTCAGCCTGCACTTCCTAACTGTCTTTTCTTCTAGGTTTTGGTATCGTTTTCCATCCATCACTTATAGAGTCTGCTGCTAGCTCTGCTCATCTGCACTATTTCTTGTGATCTCCTTACATTTATCACATCCTTGTAATTAATACCTGTGTAAATAAACTCTCCCAGAAATACATTAATTTGAGTGTGCCATTTGTTTCTTGTGCATGCATTCCTGTGCAATCTACTGTGCTTTGTGGAGGCAGAAATGTTCACTTTCTTCATAATGTTTCATAATGTTTCACTTTTATGTTACCAAGGGCAGTATGAACATAGCAGTGAGCCCTAGTCGTCTTAGTGGTCTTTCACATCCACAAAAAAAAAGGGAATAACAGCGACTGGGCAAAGATCACATAGAAATGTAGTTGTTTTTGTAGATGCCAGCACAAATAGATGATGACCAAGAACTAGATAACTTTTCACCTAATATCCAACCCCCAAAACTTAGGCATTGCAGAGCCCTCCAGAGCACAATAGGGTCAGAAACCTGTTAAAGGAACAAAATTATTTTTCATGTACATGAATTATTAACTAAAACATGAATTTGTTCCATAACTGGCTATGAAATCTTAAAATTCTGAAGTCATTTTGAACCATTCCTTCTCCTTTATCTTTTTATTAATTAGTAACTGACTATTATAATTTTTTCTGCAAAATCTCTCTCAGGTATGTTTTTTCTTTCTTTTTTCATTGTTCACATGTTTGGGTATTTATGTTTCATTCCTGAATTATTGCAGAAACTTAACATGACTTTTGTATTACATAGGAAAAGCTAGAATTTCCCTTGGTCTAATCATTTATAACATGAACACATCATGAATATACTTTATATTATATTTATATGACATAGTATCATAAGAATAAGTTTCAACCCCTGCTATCAAAGAAATAAGGATCTCAAGTCTCAGAACTAAAGTTAATTCTCTGCACCTGACATGAATCTTGCTCCCAGGTTTAAATCTGCCTCACCTGTAACACCTCAAAGCTTGCAATAATATGTACACAATTCTCTGACTATGAAAAATTGTAAATTAAATAAAGATTTAATTAATTCAATTAAAATCTAATAATTTATTAGACAAATTAGAAATAGTAAGGTACAAATGAAGAAAGTAATTTTATCGTTTCCTATCACTGTTCTTGCAAATCTGCTCTAAAGAGTTGCTTTCATTTTTAGATAATATTTGGGGTAGGACTTATAGCTTTTCTGGTCAAGACAAGTCTTTTTTTCAAAAAAAATAACAAAATGTCCATTCCTACATAATATCGAAATTCTAAAGTTTATTTAAATTGCCGTCTTATTTCCTGTTCTGACTGACTTCTTTGGAGGCTATGTCAGGGAAGATAACCATAGGGTAGACTTCTTTCTCACCAGTTTTCCAAATCTCCAACTGCCATTTGAGATATTCTTTTCAGGGCTGGACTCTGAGAAAGAAGTAAAGAGCAGAAATGCTTGTGCATGACTGACTTACTTGTCATCTAGGGCTATGCATGCTAGTTCTGTCTTTTGGCAATGCCACTTTTGGCTTTCCTGTTGGCCGCCACCAATACTTTAAGTTTTCAGATCAGGTTTTTCTTCTTCTTGCCCTAATCAACTCTGACTGATAAATCATTATGCAAATAAGCAAGCTCTCCCAGACCTTACATAAATGAAAGATTTAGAGGTCTTAAAAATAAATTCAGTCTTTACTAACATACCGAATGGTTTCTGAGAAAGTTTCTAATGTAGAGGAAAAAATGATTACTGTGCCTCAGAACCTTTACAAATTCTATTTTATTTGATCTTTACAAAACACTCTCAGAAGACTATTTTTGTCGTGATACTACAGATGAGGATACTGACACAGAGGAGTTAACTGACCCAAAGTTATATAGGTAGTGAATACCAGGGCCAGGATTCCAATCCCATGGATGATTGATTATAAAAATCAAATTAGATAATATGTATAAAGCACTTAGCTGGTATACAGTAAAGATAGTAAATATTATGCAACAGTTTTTAGGTAAATAAAAATATGTTGGTTCCAAAAGCTATTTTCTTATCTCACGTCCATAGTTCAAAAATCTCTGAGTATAGTTCATTCACTCCACAACAAATCAACCAGCAAAGACTGCTAGCATAGTATAACTTTCTGCCTTCTTACAGCCTTAATAACACATTTGAAACTGAGGCATACATCTCTCAAACAATCAAGTAACAATGAAAGACAGTATTTCAAGAAATGCTAATCACTATTACACTTGCAAAAGGGAGAGACCGATGTGGACGTAGCATGTAAAAATGAAGAGCTAACATAAACTGTAGAGACCTGGTCATAAAAGGAAAAGAATTACAGAGAAGTACATGTGCAAAAGTCAAACCTGGACAAAATACCCACAAATTACTTTTATACCCACTAATAAAAGCAGAACCCCAAAATAACTTGTGCAAATAGTAACTATTTCACCAAATATTCTATTAAATAAGGTGTATGGTTACTTATAGATGCGGGGGAGATATGCATTTAAAAAAGAATACTTCATTTAAAATTTTTAAAAAAGATTTTAAGTGACATGGAATAAAAAATACAGAATAGTTAAAATAAATATTTTAAACAAACTGATTATTCCATGCAAATGGAAATAATAAGCTCTTAGGCTTCAAAAGTAAAAATAGATATCTGAAGGGGCTATACTTTGGTTCTTTGATTTTATAGCTGTGTGGCTCAGATTTAATCATTAGTTGAAAAAAGGTATTTGGCACTGAATATAAAGTTAGAGCATATACATGTAAATTTTTATATTCAAATTTAGAAGCTAATAAAAGACTAAATTTAAATTTAAATTATACATAAATTTTGTTTTATATTTCATTTATTACTTGAACTTCATTATAAGACTATTTTTTAGTCCTGCTCTTAAAAGAGATTTCAATAAATGATTGGCTAAAACTGAATGCACACACAATTTTTAAATAAATTCCACATAAATGAATTAATTTCATGACTCCAAATACATTTTAAAGTTTAGTTTCTGATCATTTTGTCTCAGAGTATTATTTAATAAACATGTCTATTCTTAATTAAAATATAACTCTTAATCTTTTAGCCCTTATATTTTTAACCTTATTTTTAAATATCAATAGTCTTCTCTGACCAGTATATGTAGAAACAAAATACATAATTAGCAAAACATAACCTATCTAAAACTAAATAAAAACAGATTATATAAAAAGTGAGAAGAGAAATTCATTTTATTAAGTTCAGAACCAGTTGACTAAAAATTCTTTACATGAGCCAAGTCCTGATCATTTTGAGATTTAAAAAAAAAAGCTAATTTTTAAATAGCACACATTTAATACAAATTTAATGAATCAATGAGTGAATGAATAAGGAACCCAGATTACAACATACTACAACCCAGACTACAACACATTTTATTGCTTCATCAATCATTTTAATATAAAATATATAAAAATATAATAAAGATATAAAACTTTCATCTTTATTTTAACAATTAAATTCTCATGTAATCATAGAAGACTGTAATCAGTACTATTCATGTTTGATTTTCATTAATTTGATACATTTGGAATTATGCACTGTTTTAAGTGTTAAAAAATATTAACTCAGAGCAAGATGGTAGAATAGAAGTTTTTTTTACCATAATTTCCTGACAGAACATCAATCTTGACAACCACCATGGATGAGAATACTTTTATGGGAGTCCAGCAGAGAAGTTTCTGCACATTGCTGGTGTGAGAAAATTGAGAATAGATGCACTGAAGAAGGTAAGAAGAACAGTTTCGCTTTACCTGTATTGTCTATTCCCCAAGGCAGCACAGCTCAGTGCCAAGAGAGACCTCCTCAGCCTGCCATTTCTCCTGCAGAAAAAAGTGAAAGCATAGTGTATTAACACCTGACTATTCCAGCCATGCAAAAGAGTGTCAAGAGGCCCACTTCTTTCTCACCCCACCTAGAATACTGAGGTGCTAGTCATAGCCAAGGCATTGGAAGAAGTTGGAAGCACAGCAACAAGGGCTCAAAATCATCAAAAGGCTGTGGATCTTACTAAATACTTATCAGAATTCATAAAGATGTCCACACATGAGCCTCTGGAGACACCTTACCCTCAGTTGGCCCACAGGCAACCCCTATGCCTACCCTTCTGTGACCAGCTCCCTGTGCATGCTCCTACAGATGTCCATGGAAGCCTTTACACATGATTTGTAAAGCAAGCACAGAATCCAACCCTATTCTGAAGGATTGAGAGAAAGCACACAAACAAGCATCTCAGGGCACCACCTGAGGGAAAACAAATGGGAGGCTCTTGGCGTTCAGCCTGGCTTTGTAAGATTAAAAGAAGGCATGCGATATTAAGAATCCCTACCACCACCAAGAGAGAATAAAAGATCTGGAATGGGTTCCTCCATGCAAAAGGCCTGAGAGAGCCTAAGAGTCCCTAGTCTGGCTAACTGTTTAAGGTATTTCTCTCCCGAAGCCAGTAAGTAAAGACTGGGGATGTGACTCCTTCAAATGCAAAAAGAGCAACACAAGATTTCAAGGAACATAGAAAACTCAAGGTAACATGATGCCACAAAGGAATTTTTTTCAATTTTTTACAATAATTTTTCAATAATAGACCTCAAAAAAATGAAGATATATGAATTGCCTAACAAAAATTTCAAAATAATTGTATTAATTAAGAAAGCTCAGTGAACTACAAGAGAACACATATACCTTATTCAAAGAGATCAGAAAAATTATGAACAAAATGAGAAGTCCAACAGAGAGACAGATATTATAATACAAGAATCAAAGAGAAATTTTTGAGCTGAAGAATATAATGAATAAAATGAAAAATACAATAGATAGTGTCAATGGCTACTTAATCAAAGAAAAGAATGAATCTGTGAACTTGAAGACAAGTCATTTAAAATTATCCAGTCAGAGAAGAAAAAAAGAATGAAAAAGAAGCCTATGTGATATATGGGACATCATCAAAAAAACTAAAATTCACATGAGAGTTGCAGAAGGATGTTGAGAAAGAGAAATAAATAGAAAGCTTACTTAGATAAATGATGTCTAAAAACTTCCCAAATCTGTGAAAAGATATGGACATCCAGGTACCTGAAGCTTAAAGATTCCCAAACAGGTTCAATATAAAGAAGATTTCATTGAAATATATTATAATCAAATTGTCAAAAATCAAGACAAGCAGAATATTGAAAACAGCAGGTAAAGAAACTTGTCACATACAAGGAAACCCCCATAAGGCTATGAGCAGATTTCTAGGCAGAAAACTTGCAGTCCAGGAAGAATGGGATTATATATTCAAAGTGCTAAAAGATAAAACTGACAGACAAAAATACTTTAAACAGAAAAGCTGTTCTTCAGAAATAAAGGAGAAAGTCTTTCCCATGCAAACAAAAGGCAAAGTGCATCATCACTAGACCTGTCTTACTGAAAATACTAAAGGAAGTTCTTCAAGCTAAAATAACATGAAGCTAACATGAGACATGAAAGTAATGTGAAAACATGAAACTATAAAACTCATTGGTAAAAATAAGTATATAGACAAATTCAGAATATTTTAATGGTGGTATATAAATCACTTCTAATTCTAGTATAAGGGTTAAAAAATAAAGTATTAAAATAATTATAGGTACAATTATTTGTTATTTGATAGATAATATAAAAATATGTAAATTGTGGCATCAAAAAACATAAAAACGTGGCAGAGGAAAGTAAAGTTTTTGTATGCTGTCAGAGTTAAGTTTTTATCAGCTTAAAATAAATTGTTATATCGATAATATGTTTCTTGTAAGCCTCATGGTAACCATAATGCAAAAAAAATCTATAGTAGATATAAAAAACATAAAGTGCAAGAAATCAAAGCATGACACAAAAAATAATCAACAAAGAGAGAGGAAGATAGCAAGAGAGGAAGAAAGGAAGAAGGGAGGAAAGGAACTTCAAAACAAAACAACAAACTGGGAAAATTAAGTCATTACCTATTAATAATTAATTTAAATGTAATTGGATTTAATTCTTCAAAAGAAAGTGGCTGAATGAATTTTTTTAAAAAACAGATCCAACTATATGCTGCCTAGAAGACTCACTTCAGCTTTAAGGACACACTTTGACTGAAAACGAAGAGATGGAGAAAGGTATTCCATGTGAATAGAAACCATAAGAGAGCAGGATAGCTATAACTTGTATCAGACAAAATAGAATTTAAGCCAAAATGGCAACAAGAGACAAAAAAGGTTACTACATAATGATAAAGCAGGTCAATTCATCAAGAGAATATAGCAATTGTAGATACATATTCACCAAATATTGGATCAGCTAAATATATAAAGTATATATTGATAAATCTGATGGGAGAAATAGACAATATGACAATAAAAGAAGATTTAAATATCCTCTTTTAATAATTGGACAGAAGATTCAGACAGAAAATCAAGAAGAAATATTGGACTTGAAGTATACTTTAGAGCAATAGGACTAATAAATATATACAGAACATTGCACCAAAGAGCAGTGGAGTACACATTCTTCTCAAGCACACATACATATACAATTCACCGGGATAGATCATATATTAAGTGACAAAATAAGCCAACAAATTTCAAAGATTAAAATCATATTAACTATCTTTTCTGACCACAATTTCATAAAACTAGGAATCAATAACAATGAACAGAAATCAGATGATTATAGAATCAAAGGAATGTTTTTTGTTCATCTTAGATTTTTTAACTAATATATCCCACTGATTCATTTCTGAGTACTAAGAACTCATATATCTCCTTTGAAAGTCAAGATGAAATAATGGCTTTCAGCCTATTTGAAGACATCAATCTTTTGAAGAACAACCATGGTAAAGATATTAAACAATCAACGATGTTGGTCTCCAAGATCAAGATGTGAGTTTCTCCTAGATTAATGGTCCTCATTAATTTTAGCATGCATCAGAAGCACCTGCAAGGCTTGTTAAAAAACAGATCACTGGGCTCCAACCCAACGGTTTTTGATTCAGGAGGTGTAATGTTGTGCTTAAGAATTTACATTTTAATAATTTCCTGTTTGATGACGATGTTGCTAATCACAAGACCAGCCTTTGAAACACTGAGCTAGACTAAAGTTTACCAATTAGAGCTCCACAGAAACTGATTTCTAAGAATAATAATGTTTTCTTTCAAAATGGGTTTTGTGGTCAAAAAAGCTTGAGAAATTTATACAAACTGAGGAATCACAAAATACATTATATGTCATGAGAAGTCTTAGAAAAAATCTCCCATTTAATTTTGTTAAACCTACCTTTTCTCAAACTTATATGACCACAATTTTTGGCAGAATATCTATTAAATCACATGGAACTGGTGTTACAAGGGGGATTGAGGAATGTTTGGCTGCTATTCAATATTAGTAGATTCTGCTCATAAATTAATTTATCCATGTGTTTCTATTTTCCTCTTTGATTTACACAATATCACGTGAATACATTCATACCTAACCAAGATTTATTTTTTTATGAGTGAGATATAATAAGAACACTGCCAATCTGAGTATCAGATCTGGAATTATGATGTCAGCTGATGGCACATAGAACATATATAAAATTCAAAAGGCTGTCAAATTGACACCAAATATCAAAAATTTTGCATGCACCATGGCAGATATAATTGCCATGACACATCATATTCATTTTGAAGTTTGCTAAATCTGCCTCAGAAAAAAAAGTTTCTCTAACATGTGTCAGGTAATTAAAAATCATAGTTCTAACATTAAGCCTGATTAAATTATTTTACTCATTCTTATCTATGACAATATGATTTTGCCATATGGCAAGAAAAAAAGGAGTTCTAAAGCTTTGTACATATGTTATTTGTTTTCCAACATAAATTTCTCCTCAGCAACATTCTAGAAGATAGTATTCACTTAGGATGGGCAAATGTTTTCCTGAGCTAAGGTTAATGAAAGCTAGCATGGTCTTAGCACATAAGACATCATCGGTAGTTAAAATACTTTTCTCCCAATATTTTCTATTACTAATATACTTTTTAAAGAACAGTTTTAGATATACAGAAAATGCATATGGGCAGTAAAATTAGTACAGTTTCTCCATTATTAACATCTTACTGTATACATCTGTTACAATTAATAGACCAATACTGATACATTTTTATTAAGTAAAATTCATAGTTCATTCAGATTTATATAGTTTATATGTAATGTCCTTTTTCTGTGCTTGGATCCCATCAGAGTACCATGTTACATTTAGCTGTCATGTTTTCTTTGGCTCATCTTGGCTATAACAATTTCTTAGACTTGCCTAGTTTTTGATGACCTTGACAGCTTTGAAGAGCATTGGTCAGGTATATCTCAGCATATCCCTCTATATAAATTGCTTTTTCTCACAATTAGCCTAGGGTTATGGGTTTGGGGGAGGAATACCACAGAGGTAGAGTGTCATTTTCTTCATATCAAATCAAGGCTATATACTATCAACATAATTTGTGACTGCTGAAGTTGACCTTGATCACCTGCCTGAAGTTGTGTTTGTTAGGTTTCTCCACTACTAAGTTACTCTTTTCTCCCTTTCCATATTGTACTTCTTATAATAAAGTCATGTATATCCCATATTTAATAAGTAGGAACTTAAGCTCCTCCTCCCTTAGGGCAGAGTATCTACACAATTTATTTGGGATTCTTTAGCATAGGAGGTTTTTCTCTTCTCCTCTATGTATTAATTTACCTAATAACTTATTTACATCTGTATGGAATCATGGATATTCATTTTATACTTTGGGTTATACAGCAGGTCCTCAAATAGGATTTTGTTCAATGTTGTTTTGTTATAATGTTGATGAGATGCCCTAGAAACTTAGCTCTTGCTTATATCAATTGGCCTATGATGAAACTGGTTTCATTATATGTTATTTTGCCACAGTTTCAAGAACCCACTGACAATGTTAAGTGAAGCTTAACTATAATTTAATACTATTTTATTTATTTTGTTGCTCAAACTGCTCCAGATTTGGCCATTGATAACTCTTTCAATTGGCTCCTATGTTCTCTTGGCATGCCTCCACCATCCACATTATTGTGAATTTCTTTCTTTCAAATTAGTTATTCCAGGCTCATCTTGTATACTTTCTGCCCCAGTCCTAGAATCATGCATTTCTCCATAGAGCCCTGGTTCCTTTTATTTGAGAATCATATTAGAAACTAAGATTGGGAACTAGATGTGTTTGTTGCTCCTAGAGTGTCTTTTCTTTTAGGTGTTCTCATTTGTCATAACAAAGAAATAGAAGTGTGTGTGTGTGTGTGTGTGTGTGTGTGTGTGTGTATTTATTTGTTGAAACATTCCACAACTTTTATTCCACAACTTTTATTCAGATGTGAACCATCTCTATGGCCATAAGACCAACAACAGATTTGAATTACTTGTTTTCACATATGCATTTTACTACAGTATTAAATCAATGGGTGATAATTTGGGTTTTTTTTTTTTTTTGGTAGTTTTAATTCAACAAACACCCACTAAACACGTACTATGCAATAGTTCACACTCCATTCAGAGAGCCATTCTGCCACCAAGCAGTTTTCAAAATAAAAGATTTCTTTCTGTATTTCTGCTTTCACCAATTCAAGGATATGAATATCTCACAAATATTTTGCAATTTTCTGTCTTTTAGATATTGCCAGTCCAGAGGTGTTAATCATCTGGATTCAATCACCTATTTTTGAATCTTATTTTTAGCCCAAAACACCCCAAAACATTACAAATCAAGTAAATACAAACCTATTGTACCTCAAATAAAGAAGCAATTATTTGATAGATGCATAATAAGAATCTAATATGGTTCCATGTAACAACTATTATTTTTTATAAACATATTCAAAGATTTTCTAAATGGGCAATTCATTGTGTAAGTTGGCAATATAAAAGAGTGCAATTATGGTGTGGTTATTAGCCAGGGTTTTCATGAAAAACAGTGGGCTACTTGTTTTTGATTTGAAATTTTCATGTGACAATATGTTCTTAGGTAGTTCAGACACTCTACATTATCTAATATTTATAAAGTACAGATTTCCTTACTCGGGGAATTTTCTAATTCAGTGTCTTCACAAGTAAAGAAAATACCTGATGCCTCTCCCCCCAAAAAACCATGAGCTTTATAGGTTAAAGAGATAAGTGAGATATATTTGTAAAATGACTAATTCATTTACATCCAACGATTAATTTGTTTTAAAGGAGTTGGTTGAAAATACATTAGAAAATCATTAAATGAGATAGCTACATTCTATGTTTTTTCCAACTTAAGATAGTGTTTAAGTACTATAGGCAAATGGGATATGGAATTGTCAGTCACCAAAATTACCTTCTGCCTTGTCCTAGAATCATTTCCTGTTAGAATTAGAGTAGTAATTCTCTACTATCTTCTGTGGCCCATTCATTTCTCAGATAAGAAAATTGAAGCTAAGAAAAAATACTTCAATACATCAAAAAGCAAACTTCTACTCTATAGTTTCCTAAATTTTCTCAGTTCACAGAGCCCTTAGGTTCTCAGTAAGTTTTACATGATGCTCCTAATACAAAATAAATACCAAATAGTTCTGTTTACTAAGCACTTATATCTAAACAACTTCAATTATTTATACTTTAACAACTCAGTAGCCATTTAAACAAAATCCTACCTGTTAATTGGAAGAAAAAAATCATTGCTTCATTCATAACCATAATTACTTATTAATGGAATATATACTCCTGCTATGCCTGCATGATCTCAAACCTTGGAATCAAGTTGTATACCATCATTCTCATTTTCTGATCCATGATGATTTTCATGTGCTACTTGCTTTTTATCATAGCGACTATTAAAACAGTAGCTTCACAAAAAATATGATATAATTGAAGTAAATGTAGTATGACATAATGTCAAAACTGTGAACTACCTTGAGGTGGTAGTTTGAGCAGTGACTAACATATGACAGATGTCACTGTTTCCCTCAAAACAATATTAAAATATCTCACGGTACTCCTGTGTACCTGCCCATGTACCAGTGTGCTTTAGTGGGCAGTTAGGGAACCATAAGTTTAGACAAACAGAGAATCAGAATTTCTGATTCTAAATTCAATATGCTTTCCACTATATTAAAAATTCATAGGCAATATATTTTCTTTTTAATTTAAATACTTTTTTCTACTTCAGCAAAGGAGTTGTCTCATGTAGCGGGTCAAGAATTTGAATAATTTGTTCATCATTACATAGCTGCAGAATTTACCCCTTCATCTTATAAGGGGTTCTCTTAGTCTCAGTCTGAATTGTAATATTAGGAGTTATATACTTAAATTCTTCTCTCAGTATAGTGTGGTGATTAAGACTGGAAATTCTGGAGATTATGATCTTGATTCAAATGCCAGTTCTGCCACTTATTCAACTATGAGTTAGATTACTTAAACTTTCTATTTCAAATTCTTAATTTGTAAGATAGAGATAATAATAACTACTTTAGAGTAGTGGCAAGTATCAAATCATCTGTTTCTAATAAATTACCTGAGTTGGATCAAAATAGAATGTTTCCATTATTTTTCAACCCTCATCACCACACATATATCAGATAGTATTTTAGGTTTACACAAAACAATATTGCCTATTATTGTCACTTTATAAGGTATCTTATTAATTTCTACTATGTTGATTTGCCATACTAAATATCATTTTAAAAAATATCATATTGAAATATGATACCTGATATACATAAATTTTTACATAAGATGAAAGGTTACATACTATGAACAAAGGGGAAATGATTTCCACATATGATACTGTTTATAAACACAATACTTTGGAATGGCGTTTTATAATCTACTGTTTTTATATAAATCCCATAATATTAGTCCTTGTTATGCTGGTTAGTCATGTATGCTTAAATTTCTTATCATTGAAGGACTAATGGGATAAGGAGTAGTGTATCTGTAGTATTCAGAAAATTATCAATTATAAAATATTTTAAAATTTCATTATATTGTGAATATATTTCACTTTGCTCTCCGAGTCCCATCTTTTGTCTATGAGAAAATATAATTTTCTTAGTCATATCTACATTGACCTTGAGTACTGAGCTAGGGGAATGCCTAATAACAAAATCACAATCCAGCAAGATCTAATTAACTAGACAGCTATGGGATTTGGCTCTTTAGAACATCATGTGTCAGAAATAAATATATTTTATTTATATTTTGAAATGATGCATTCATTATGGCCTTTGAGGGCATACAAATAATTCAAACCTTATTCATTAAAAATTCTTATTGAATGGTCAAAGAAAAACAAGTTATCAACAACTGCTGTGACCACATTATCCACCCAAAGCTCTATGACTAACATTAGTGAGTGTCAAAGGCATAATTTAGAAACCTAGCAATACTCATAATGACTAATTCTTCAATATCCAATAAGGATCAATTAGACATTTTTATTTCCTGATGTTTTTTTGGTAACATGTATGCAATTTGAACAATTTCGTTCAATTTGGTTGGTGGTTAAAATTAATCTTAGAAGCTATATATAAATAATATCGACTTTAAAAACATGAACATTTAGAATCTTTGTTTTGTTATAATCCAGACAAGACAGTGGGATGGCATTTCTTGACTGAAGCATGTGAATGGACATGAGAAGATAAATAGACAGGGAGCTTCCTTGTCTCTAAAATTTATATAGGAAATTATATAGGGAAGCTTTTCCTGATTTGACCTATTAGGATCTCAGAGTAAATATGTACACTAAAACATCTTCCTGGAATAAAGAAAACAAAATTGTGAAGGCTGTGCTTAAGCATTTAGATTGCAGCAGTTATTTATTTAACTCATCCTAGGTTTTGGCATTTGGTTGGACAGTGGTTCAGATCAGAATGAGCTATGACAAACTACCAATCAGCGATCCTAGGATTCCACCACCAGACATCTTGAATAGAAATCTCCAGTATCAAAATCTCTCAAGTGGGACCAGGGCTTCTGTATTTTTTTTTTTAAGCACCAAAAGTAACTATGATGCTCAGACAGTACTAACATAAACATAGGAATTTTTAAGGGCCTTAATTTGAAGCTGGGGAATGAGTAAAATGTTCTGTAGTTTGGAAAGAAGGGGTGAAGAATTGTTTTTAAAAAAAGGAGTAATTATAATGTGTGCAAAAGTTAGTATTATTTACCAAATTCTACACATTCTGCAAAGCCCAGCTCAAATTAACCTTCACGAATACCATTCTGATTCCATACATTTTGTGTTCTAGTCCTGTCAGTCTATTAACCATTTCTGAAAATATCCATCTCATAGGTTCACCTTTGTACTTTTGCTTGCCTCCTCCTTCATCTGGCAAAATAAATACTAATCAAAAGGTGAGACCAAAGGAAGAGTACCCAAACCTAAACAAACCATATATACACATGTAAGTGCCTTTTCTATTACCCTTTCTGTAAACATTTCCACATAAATGTTCCACATATTACAGCTGAATTAATCACTCCCATTTCTATATTCTTTTTCTTTTTAATGCCTATAGCACCCAGTCTTCCTAGGCGGTCTCCCCTCCAAGCACTAACCAGGGCTGACCATGCTTAGCTTCCGAGAGCAGATGGGATCGGGTTTATTCAGGGTGGCATGGCTGTAGACTCCATTTCTATAGTCTGACAGCGTTTATTTCAAGTCACTTTTATAGATTATTTATGTTACAGTATAGAGTTAGTTGTTTTTGCTTAATCGTATTATGATTTCCTTAAATAAAAACTTAAGTCTTAATACTTTTTGCATCTCTAAAAAACTAGCACAGTGTCTGGCAAATAAACCTGTACAAATATCTGTTTCATTATGCTGAAGCTCATCTGATATTTTGTACTTTTTTAGTAGCACTTACTATAAATTTGTCTATTAATATCATGTAGGAATGTATATTTCTGAACGTTTGGGAATGTAATGTCTGTTACTTGTCTGGAAATTCCTTGAAAGAGAAAATTGAGTGTTATTCTCTGAATCCACCCACCCCCTCCCATAGACTACAGTACTTTTCATGTTCATTGATTTAAGGCTGGCTTAATTGTATCCAAGACTAATTATTAGGACAATAGGTTATAAGGAAGAGATTTTGGAAAACACTGAATGTAGCGATAAAAGTATTGACTTGATTCAGGAGAGAATGAAATTTCATTATGGTTCCTTGAAGGGAAAAAAAATGAGGTATAGTGGGAAAGAAAGCTTTTCTGCTCCTTGTTAGTTGTATAATTTGATAAATTCTCATAACTTTTCTACATCTCAATTCTTTTCAATTTTGAAATGAGAAAATTGGATTATGTCAGTGGATCCCAGACTTTACTGATGATCAGAATCGACTAGGGAAATGTATTAAAAATAGATTCCTTGTTTCCACCCAAGTTTGACTAAATTTGAATCTCTAGGAATGGACCACAGGAATCCATATTTTTAAAACATCCTCAGCTGATTCTAATAATCAGCCAAGTATGGTCCATGGAGCAGTAGCATCAGCATCACTTGGGAACATAAAAATGCAAATTGTTGATGTCCATCCATACCCACTGAATCAGAAACTTGGGGGTGGAGCCCAGCAATCTATGTTTTAACAATTCATGCAGATAATCCTGATGTAAAAAATTTGAGATTCATTGAAATAGATGATGGTTAAAATTTTAAATTAGTTAATTATATAATCAAATGTAAGCAGAAAGACAGATCAAGAAGAGTCTAGAGGAAGTGTACCCAGATCTAAACAAAACACTGTGTAAATGCTTCTTCTGGTATGGAAAAGATTAACTTGAGTTTTGCCTTTAGCTATAATAGAAATTATTATACTCAGCTTCCAAAATAGTAGATTATGTTACCTTTTCTTAGAAGTGTGTCCTTACCTCTATTCCTAGACATCACTAAATACCTAATTCTGTCTCTCCTTCTACTCCAATGACATCCTCTGTAGATACTTATTCTAGCACTTACAATACAGTACTACTATAATTTATTCTCAACTTCTTATGAACAAGGACTATTTCTTGTTATCTCTATAAGCCTACCATATAATATAGTGTCTGTCCTCTTCTGAACATTCCAGAATGTTTAATAAACGAGTAAAGTGATAGATTCTAAGCAAAGGTGATACAAAATGTAATTCTAGTGGACCATCTTTGTTGACTCTCTAGTCAAATCAAGATTATTAGGTGATTTAAAAACTTCCACTTCAAATAAAAATGCCAGTATTCAATTGATGATTCAACACTTCATAATTGCTTGGGAATAAGTAAAGCTATAATAAAAACATTACCAAAAAGATAAATATCTAGTAGTCAGTTTTGACTAAATAGTCTGAAATTACTAAGCTACCTCAGATTTTGGCTTAACACATCATTATTACAAGCTGGAAGCTTAAAATGTCTCTTAAGAGACACCTGAATTGTTACAATAATATAAAAATGAAGCAGAAGACTAAAATTTTTTGCTAAGCAGTTGTTGGGAAAACATTTTTCCTAAGTTGCAGATATATAAACATTTGCACATGTTTTAAAGATTGAAATTCAAAGTCCATTATTTTAATGACTAACAGCTGTCTGGTAGGGGAAAAAATGCCTTGTCATTGTTACATTTGAGCAGAAATTTGTTTATTAGGAAAACATTTTGAAATTTTCAGAAATATGAACAATAGTATGGGAAGCCTTATTTCATAGGAGAAAAAAAACAGTTTTATCATTCTTCTTTGATTAAAATTTTTAATTCATAATACTATAAGTTTTAGCCTATCCCCAGGTCTACCTTTCTTTCTTGTGATAAGATATATCTGATTTTTCAAGTTTAATAAGAAATAAAAATTGATTCATGTATTTTCATCTAATTTAGGAAACATCTATTCTGTATATACTTGAATACGGCATTTTTCAACCATTTTTTTCTTTCAATTGCATGTTTTCCTTTTGTACAGAGCAATCTAAAATGAATGTTATTATTTCATTTTTGTAAAGTTCTTTCTAATCAATTCATGACGCTTGCACAATTTTATTACACTTTAGTATGTAGTTTTTATATCCAATTAATTCATATAAATAATTATATCATCTGAGGTCAATAATTAATTTATTAATATGGAGCTATCCATCTTCCTGTACAGTGTATTCTGAGCCTGTGTTGAAAAAACCTTGGTAAACTCTTCAGCATCACCTCTCTTTTGAAAGCTGTTTCTTTGGAGACATGAAGGGAATAGGCTCTGGCTTAGTTTACCAGCCTCTGCCATGAAGTCTTTCCAATAAATTCTATTACTCCCTAACCCAAATATTGTACTTTTTTTTTGTGCGGAAAGTTTCTGGCCCTAGTCAAAAGCACTGTCTTCTTTCAACTAATTCCACCTTAGAAACTACTACTTCAAGATGACAGCCAGTAACTGCTTTGGGTAAAGAAGCCTCAAGCTGTCACTGACAGCTGGATTTCTCAGAGGTGTCCAATAAATTCCAGAACTTCTACTACTTTTATGTGGTAGATCTTAGCTATAAGGGAGGATACAACTAGAACTCCTAATTAAATTGAAAATGCCTGCATCATCTTTTAATGTCATTTCACCATATTATTCAATTATTTAACTTTTACAATAAAGATGACACTACGGCCCCCCCTTAGGAAAATTGTTTTGCTAGTAATTTTACAAAATGCAGAGTGACTCATGCACCCTCATTTAATTTCCCTTTGTGATCAGAAACAAGTATTTTGAGAGAGTTGGCTGCAACTAGAAGTTCAATCTGTGGTCACTAAAAAAAACTGAGGATAACTGGACCCAAGTAGTGGACTCAATAGCATATTGCCCCTTCTTATACCTCCTCCTCTAACCTGTCCCAAGAGAAAAGTGAGTAAATGTCTTGGGTCAATAATTCTTTATAACAATGATTAAAAAAAAAAAAAAAAAAAGCTAAAGTCTTAAATACTCTAAGTCTAAGATTCACGATGACCTTAAATAAAAATAAAATAAAAATAAAATAAAATAAAAATAAAAATAAAATATTGAGGCCCATAGAATAATCCTAAATAAAGTATGTTTACTCAGAATTTAGAGTGTTCCTATTTCATTCTCAACCAATATAATTTGCTCCATCTTTGTCTTTCTTTTAAAAAGATAATTATCAGAGAATTCTGTCTTCTTCGTTCTGAGTTTATTGTAAAGATTGGATTGAGATTCAAAATTCTATATCTAAATAAATGACATGCTTTAGAAAAATGTAGGTATGTTTCTTCTCTGAAAGTCAACCCTTAAGAGAAATAAATTAAGCATCACTCTCAAAGAAACTCTAAAATCTAATGGTATAAGAAAGGGCATTTGTTTTGCTTTCTTAAAAGTGAAATAAAACTACTCTAAGATTATTTTTCTTCTAAAATTTTAAAGGTTTAAGTATTAAAACCATTAAAGAATTTTGTGGAAAAAAATTTTTAAAAAACAATCCAAAATGTTAACATTATTTACCTCTGCAAGATTTTGATTGAATAGCTTCTTTTTCCTTTCCTATATTTTCTAAATATATATATAATAAATTTATATTACTTCAAATATCAGAACATATAAAGTCCATTACATAGCCTCAGAAATTTTAATGATATTTGATGTTTTCAAAATACTCAGTACATTTTCAGTTTTTTGGATGACAAAAGTGACTCATCTTTTGTTCCTAATCTTACTCATATTCCCAAGGGGTCAGAATCAAGACACTTGCTTGCATTTGAGTTCCTCAGACATGACTGTACAAGATCCTTGGCATGATTTCTTTTTATTTTCAAAAAACAATTTCTGGAAAAAAATCATAAGGGATTAGAGATGGTAAAGAATATTAACAGAAAAAAAAAATAAAGAAAAAATTACCTCGTTCACATGAAATCAAGAGCTTATATTTTAAAATTCATCACCTCAAAAATTATTCACCTATAAGATCTCTCCATCAGTCAAAAAGGTAAATAAAAAAGTTTTTACCCAGCCTACTCTCAAAACAGACTCAAGGATAAAATCGAGAGCAGGAATTATGACTAAAGATTACACTTGAGACAAACAAGAGAGAGAGAGAGAGAGAGAGAGAGAGAGAGAGAGAGAGAGAGAAACATTTCATGGCCTCTATTTCTGAGCCCATTCACACAAACCCTAACTACTGTATACCATTTTCCACAGACTCTTACTAGAGAATTTGTTACACCCAAGAATAAGATAACTCTAGAAAATGTCCTTGTTAAAATATTTTATTGCTAGCAAAGATTTGGGAATTTCCTTTCTATCCCTTTTCCCTTATTCTTACCCCCAAAGTTTTATTGCACTGGTTCTACTAAATCAAGGAGAGAGGGTATCTTCCTAGAGTTTGATATGGAAGACCCCATCCTGTGTATAGCTGTCTCACTAAAACATTGTCCCACAAAGCTCAGTGGGTATTAACTTCAGAGTTTGAAAGAGAAATAATTAATATCTCACAAGCCTCCAATTGCAAAAGTATGAACGTTAAGGGTCAGATTTGAGAGCCTATTATCCAAGAAAAGGAAATGAAAAGAACAGTAAGAACTGCCTAATATATTCTCAGAAAGTAAGTTAACATTCTTCAGAGAAGATATTTTTCACCTAAGAATTATTTTTTCTTAAAAAAAAATAGGAGAAATTTTATTATTTGTAAGATCAGAAACCATAAGCTGCAAATCTTAACATTTTTGGTAGTAACATATTTAGGTATGCTAATTAACAATTAGAAATGTGTCCTTTCATATTTTAGTAATTATTTACCACTTCAGAAGCATTGTAGATGTGATGGAGTTTAAGGCTTTCATTTTTATGTATTTAAAATTTTCAGTTATTCATTTTTTAAAAAACAAGTTTATTTCACAGCTTTATTTTACCTAAGAGTTTATGTAAGAATTTGTGAACATCTAATCAATTTAAATGATTGAATATAAAGCAAAAAGGGCAACAAATTGTCAGGATATTTCCAAGTATTAGGATGATTAGAGTGAATTTTTTAATTATTGTCTAGAACCATGGTATTGTGAGGAAATTGTCTATATCTGCATTGTAGACATTGACAAATCATTCAAATTAAGAAAAAATTCCCCAAACTGTCATTTGGCAGGAAAAAGGGCTGTGTTTACATAACTACTCAATTGGTTGGAGCAAGAGCCATCATCAATCAAAAAGTCATTTTGTCTAAACAACACCTAACAATAGAATGAATGTGTCTTGTTTGTTTGTTTGTTTGTTTTTTGCCTCACTGAATTTATTAGTTGATTTGGTATCTTATAAACATGCAGTCTGAAAGACAGGGGAATTGACTGGGAAAATCTGGGAATATAAAAAAAATATTAAGTCATTTTAGAAATTATTTAGACATGAAAAATGGATCAGTAGCTTGCTCGTATCAGGCCAGATTAGTGTAGAAATAGTAAAGCTATATTACTGATATACTAATAAGTTCAACAGTAGGAAATTCAATACATCTTTCTTGTTCTTCCTTCCAACAAATACCAAATTGAACTTGATGGTCAACAAAACTTTGCAGAAAATATTGGCATTCTGTTTCTTTCTTTTCTCATTTATTAAACAGCCAGTTCTGCTTTCACAATTTTTAAATTCATCCTATTTATATCACTACAAAATAGTAATACACGCCAAGTTATTTTTCATCAACCAAGAGATATTATTTGCCATTATGATGACCTCATGATTTGATCGTCACCAGACAAAAACTAGGTGAGGTCTAAGGGCTCTAAAGCGGTGTAAAAACTGATTTGATGCTTTCACTGTTGCTTCAAGACAGGAATCCCGTTGTCTCTATTATGACTCCCAGGATTCTTTTGACTCCCATCAGAATTAGCAGTGGTACAGAAGCCTCTGGTGTTGAGCTTTTGAAACAGTGATTCCCTTTATTCATCATAGGAAATAAAAGCAAATATATATTCTGGCTGCCACTGACTCCTGTCCCTGGATAGAAGGATCTTTAATGATTAAAAAAGATATAATTTAAAACACTTTTATTTCACATTTGAATGAAAATAAACATGTGTAAAAATATAGGTGAGTATGACATGTACATACAAGCAATATGGGTTTATGAACACAGAAAATAGCCAAATTATAAAAGAAGCATTAAACTAAAAATAGTTGTCACTATTGCTTAATTTTATGAAATTGTCAGTAATATGCTAAACTCTACTGATTGACATTCATGTATTAACATATGTACAAACACACACAGAGTTATGTGTACACAAAGGCTTTCTTTAAAATGAATGGTTTATTTTTAATCAACTTTTATTTTGGAATAATTTTAGATTATTATCAGAAGAATTGCAATAATAGTACAGAGAATTCCCATATACCCTGGTTTCAGTTTCCCCTAATGTCTTCTCACTTTGCTGTGGTACATTTGTCAAAACTAAGAAACCAACATTGTTATATTATTATTAACTAAACTCCAGACTTTATGCAGATTTTACCAGTTTTTCCATTAATGTGCAATTTCCACTTCAGTATCCAATCCAGGATTCCACAATACATTTATTTGTCATGTCTCTAATTAGGCTACTCTGGTCTGTGACAGTTTTTCATTCTTTCTTCATTTCCATGATCTTGAGAGTTTTGAATTCTGTCAGATATTTTATAGAACACCATTCAGTTTGGGTCTGTCTAATGTTTTCCTTATAATTAGACTGAGGTTTTAGGTTTTTGGAAAAATTACATCAAAGGTAAAGTGCCCTTTCATCACACTATATCAGGGGAATGTGATGTGAATGTGATTTAACACTCATGAGGCTAACCTTAATCACTTGGTTAAGGCAGTATTTGCCAAATTTCTTCATTGTAGAGTTATTATTTTTCTTTTCATGCACTATTCTTCGGAAGTAGGCTCTAAATCTAACTCACACTTAAATGGGGGGGGGGAAGGTAATAAACTTTACCTTCTGGAGAGAGAATTATATACATATGTTATTTGTAATTTTTCTGTAAGGAAGATTTGTCTCTATGACCCATTTTATCTATTTAATAATAGATTATTTAATATGGACTCATGGTCATTTATTTTATTTTTCAGATTACAACTTAATATGACTTTTGTTGCTCTAATTGTTCTAGCTTTGACCACCAGGAGCTCCTGGTGTTTCTTGAACATGCCCCATCCTTTTGTTCTGTTTTTCTTTTTATTTGTTTATTTGTTTGCTTGAGGCTTCTTTTCCCATACTTTGTACTTTCTAGCACTGTAAAATTATCCAGCCTGATCATATGTTATTCCCGTCCCAGATCTAGAATCAGTCATTTCTCCAAGGACTCCTGGTTCATTCTAGTGTAGAAATGGTATTTAGAAATCATCAGCTGGATGGTAGGTAGAAATAAACAGATTTTTCACAGATTTAAGATCAATTGTCTTCAGAGGCTAACAATCACATGTTGTCCTGTTTATTTTTATAAGCGTAAATCTATCAGACTTTATCTTACTTCACTATTATTTCCCAAGAAAAAAATTAGTTACTACTTACTTTAAGTATAAATTTGAAGCTCCCTTTGTTGTTCAGAGGCCATTCAATTTTTATAAATCCCAGTTAATTTTCATAATTTCGCATCTTTCTAAAAAAGTCTCATCATTACTACTCTGCATATTAGCCACATAGCCTTGGGCAAACTATTTAACCCCTCTATCCCATCTACCTGTTTGGATTCTTATTAAGATCAGTTGAGACTGCAGACGTGGAAGTGTTTCATAATTTATAGTGTACTAAAAAAAGAGACACAAAGTCTTGGGTAATACAATTATTTATTTTTATTAGCAAATATCTCTATTATGGGTTAACTATTTGACTGTTAAACCTTGTCACTGTGTTTCTTCTTAAACTGATTTTTTCTCATTATAGAGACAAATAAGTACATAATCTATGTAGTGTGGGTAGCCCAAGACTTCTTAAAATTCATACATAACACACTTAGCAAATTACTCCCAAGACTGATATCCAGCTAGAAGGCACCTATAGGTCCTAACAATTATTTGTAGTTGGTATCCATTATGACCAGTGATAGATTTCTGTTCTAATTGGTGATGCATCTCTTATGATAATTGGTAGTTATGCCACACTGATTGTTGGATAAGTTATGTTACCTTGTCCACACTTACTTACCTCTGACAGACAAATGAAACACAAATGATTATCTCTTTCCTCACTTCCCCACATCAATCTTACTCCATTATCTGTTTCCTTTGGCCTGACAGCCCCATGGCTCTGTACACACAGCTGTAATATTGCCTTAAAATCGTGTTTAAGTGTCTCAGCAGAAGACAATTAGGTGGCCCTAACCACAGACAAGAAGGAGGAAGAGACAGACAAAGGGATGGTATGTGTTATTACAACATAAGGACTGGCAAGTCTCTCTTGGGCCTACAATGTATGGAGTAATTTGGCGACATAAATTCTAAAAAACTAAAGTTTTCCTAAGCAATTTCGTCAAAAAAAACAGCAGCATAATTTGTTTATGTGAATTTTTATGAGCTTAAAGGAAGTTTACATTCATTATTTGTGCTTAATAAATACTAAAATATACTAAAAATTTCTCAAAAAATAGTATAACCTAATGACTATGATAATTCAGAAATGTAATACAATAGGAAGAAACTGTGATCAAGACAAAAATACTTGCAATTTGTCAAAGAATGGCTGTGAGGACTAAATGAAGTAACGTTGTGATAACCTGTTAACATAGTGTTGGCACAAAGCAGTTCCAGAATAAATGCTTGTTCCTTCACTACTAAACTTACGATATAAATGCTATTTTATGTTGAAACTGTGAATCACGTTAAATTTGCTCTAATATAGCAATATTGCCAAATAACATGTGGTTACATCTCAGGAATTAGCATTTTCCACTAATAAAAAGAAGTAGTGATGAAGTACAAAATTACAGCACAAGCAATGACCCTGTGTGTATGGAGGAAATATTCATGCCAAACACAAGCGTTCTCTCTAATTCAAATCTGTAAACTCTATCAACAGAAACCCTTAAGAAAAAAAATCATCTTCGTGCAAGAAAAACATTATACCAAAGTCCCATGATACTTTAAAATAGATTTTTATAAATATACAATTCATTTATTTTATGTCATCACTGAATCTTTCCAACATGCAAGGCAAAAGCTTGGTAACAGTTTCTACCCTCAAGAAGCTTACCATCTAAATTAAAACCTTCACCTTCCAACTCTTCCTCACCAGTATCTCCTCTCTTCGTGATCACTCATTTCACAAATCTGGAAGTCACCTCTGAAATGTCCCTCACTCTAAAACCAACTCCTGGTAATGTTATTTTGTGAATATCTCTTAAATACATCTTTCTCCATGTCTCTTCCCTCAACTCTAATTCATCTCGCCTCTGGCTCTCTGTGGCTGAAAACTCAGGCAGAAAAGTCATATTGTTGAAGTTTGAATCCTGGCTCTGCCATTTAACACATTTGGAACCTTGGGAAAATAACTTATCTTCCCTGTGTCTCAGTTTCCTCATTTTTAAGTAGGGAAAAAATAGCTTACCTTATTGTGAAGATTTCATTAGCTATTGTAGGTAAAGTACTTAAAAGGGACACTGGCAATTTTAAGTACTTGATAAATTTTAGTCTTCCTTACTGCAAAAATCTACCAAGGTTACCTGTATTTTTGTCCCCGTCTTCTCCTTTTTTTGATATAGCCAAAACAATTTCTTTTCTCTTATAATAATATTCTAATTTTGTCAATACTTTGTCAATACTTCAACGATTTCCCACTATTCTTGCGATTAATCAAAATCCCTAATAACACCTTTAATTCCTAAGACTCATTTGTCATTCACTATTCACATCAACTCTGGACCCGCTAAATCTCTGTTACTCTTCTCTAGGCTGTGATTCTCACTACTGTCTTCACAACTGGGAATGAAGGCCTAAAAGATCAGCTCCTATCCAGTGCACACCATGCTGTCAAGGCAGAGAGGAGAAAGAAGGCTCGGGATAAGCCACATCATTGCATTTAAAGTTTTAGCCCACACATGAAAAATGTAATGTTCACTCATATCTCATTGTCTAAAGAATGTCAGATGGCCAAGTCTCGAAGTCATTGAGGCAGGGAGGTATCCAAGGGCAGATAGGGAATGAATAATTGTAAAAATATATATGTAATTTACCATACTTTCTGAGCTCCAAGAACACTGGATTGTCCTCTTCATTTCTTGTGTACCAGCTTCTTGCATTAGGTCCTTTCCATATGCAGTTTTCCCTCTCCTGGCATGTTCTCTTTCCTGCTCCTCATCTTCTTTCACTTATCTAAAATCTATCCACCTTTCAATTTTAGTTTAAATATCACTTCCTCAGGGAATCCCCATGCATACATAAGTTTTCTACTATTAGATTTTCTAATAGCCTTCTACAATTTTCTTTCATAGTACTTATCAAAATAGTAAGTACAGAAATAATGAACTATTTGGTTCTTCAATGTCTTCCTCCCTTACTTCTAAATATAAATTTGAATAAAGTTGAATGCTATTTGGGGACAGAAGGGTGTTAAATTTCTTCTGATAGATCAGTATTTGAGTCATATTTGAATTATCTACTTGCACATTAAGGCCATTGAGATTGTGATGATTAATTTTATGTGTCAGCTTGACTGAGCTAAGGGATGCTCTAATACCTGCCGGTATTATTTCTGGGTGTGTCTGTGAGGGTGTTTCTAAAAGAGATTAACATTCCAATGGTGAACTGAGTAAAGAAGATTGCCCTCACAAATGCAAATAAGCATCATGCAACTCCTTGAGGGCCTGAATAAAACACAAAGACCTAGGAAGGGCCATTTCACTCTCTGCTTTTGCTGAGACATCCATTTTCTGTCCTCAGACAGCAGAGCCTCCTGGTCAGGCCTTTAGACTCAAACTGACTTATACCATTGGCTTCCCTCATGCCAATATATCTTATTACTTTGGTTTCTCTGAAGAACCCTGAGTAATACAGAGATTCACTTCTTGATTAACCAAAGCCCAACAAAGACTTAAGGCAAGTATGTAAATTAATCCAGTTTTCATCTCTACTTTTATTTCATTGTGGAGACACAGCCCAGAGGACTTTGGAATTACGACAACAGTAAAAATCAAGATTAACTTGAAAGCAATAATAAAAACAAATTATAGGTACTACAGTAACAGGAAATGTTTTGGAACGTCAAAGATTTTGAAGAATAACATTATTTCCATTCTGTTTTCTCTCAGGATTCTTGAACTACTTTTTATAATACAGGAAAAACTAGTTAGAAGCAAACTTTGAATCTCTGTGTTATTTACGGTATACTTTCTTTCTGTATTGAAAGCATCAGGGACTTCATGCTAGATTTATTTGCATATTCCTTAAAATACATATTTTTTAAAAAAGAACAACTTATTTTCCACTGCATTCAACAAATAGGCTTTGCCTTCCTAAGGTCTTTAGAAATTGTTCTGAAATTGACTGCAGCTAGAATTTCCTTTAACACACCTTGTCACTTGAAAGAATATTTCTAATTATATAACAAAAAGAAAACCACTCTTTTAAATTTATTTCATCATGAAGCCTTGCAGAATCTTAAAAAAAAAATTAAGACCTCTTCCTGTACAAGAAGGGCTAAAGCTCCCTACCTCTAGCTCTTTATAATATACTGATAACGGAATACCGAAAAGTAGAATGAACACAACATACGACAGCCTAGATACAGGCATGTCAAAGGGCAGAGGTACTGTAAGAACTCATTCAGCTTTCATTGTGATTCTCTTGGGGACTGCATAGCATAGTGAAGAGTAATTCTCTGGGAAGCAGAGAACAGAGAGTATACTTTACATGTACATTATGTAAATCTCTGTGTACATATGTGTTTTACATTTATTGATTTATGAGCATTAAAAAACCTTTTGTTGGCTTTCAGACAAATGGTGAGTGAATATACACAAGCTTTTCACACCTACACTGTGCAAAATTCATCTTTCTTCCCTCTTTTCCAGCTTACATATTGTTGTCAAAGCACATCATTCCATGGTTTAAAAATCTCCAATATCTCCCCATGGCATATAGGATCAAGTATAAACTTCTCATCTTGTTATAATATTGCATAATTTTCTTTATACAAATTTATCTCTATATTTGCCTCAATAGGGATTCTCTCCTCCATGGAGACCTGGTGCTCATTGACCCTCAAGTGCTCTTGTTCTTGCTCTTAGGAAACAGCCTTCTTTTCCTGTCCCCCTTTATTAATTCACATGAAACCTATCCCTCAAGATCTACTCAACCCCACATGGACTTCCAACTTCAATGAACTACTGTGCATTCTTTCTTTCTGTGAACAACATTGGCACTTATTCACCTACTACTTTGTATCATTGCTTATTAATTCATATAATTCATATATCAGCCTCCCCTGTTAGATTATAATGTCAAGTGAGGTAAAAATTCTAATTTTTGTCTTTGTGTACCCATTATATTTACTGATGCTGAACATAATGTTATACATATAACTGACTATCAGATATTTTTTAAAGCATATCTTAAAGCAAAGGTAAATATTTATGTGTGTTACAAAGAAGGTTATAGTGCTATAAATTTTCTTTTTCCTTTTTCTCAAGTAAGATTTATTTTAAACTATTTCTGAAAGAAGGCTTATAAGTTACCTTGAGTGAGATAACAAATAGACAGGATGTACCTTTGAATACATGCCTAAGGCCAATGTTATTTCCTCAACTAATAAAGAAAAAAACAATACAGAGTTGGCTTCATAACTCTTCCCGGACAAACTCTCTGTGACTAGCATGATAAATTTATACTCTCTGCAGCTGTTTCCCATTGCTGGCATTGCAAGGCATGGGGATATAGAGGGCAAAGGTAAAATATGATGATCATCATGCTAGATAACTTCTTTCCAGGTCTGTTTCCCGCTAGGTAAAATCAAAATGAAGGTTAGTCTGAATACTCACAACCCGGGGTCCTCATGGACTTTATTTAATACAACCTTGTAAAGTGAAGTTTAGAGAGCTACTTCAAGCATAGCACTTATTTAAGAGACTTTCTTCAGAGAATCCAGGAACCACTCTGGCAGCTTTCTATCATATTAATTAGCTTTGCAATTCCAAATGAAACTAGTGAGGCATTTTCCCCTGAGCACAGCAAACTACAGTGGTTCATTTCTTAAAACTAGGAGCCCATACTTGAATAAGGTATTGGCAGAAAGACTGAGGGATCTTGAAGAACAGGTCTATGAGGAAGGTTTTCCACAGTTCTTACTGTGGCAACTGTGAGGAGAGTCACACCTGGAACAGTCACCTACCAGGTAGAGTTGCCAGACAAAAATACCCAGCTAAATCTAAATTTCAGATAAACCACACAAATAGTTTTAATATGTCTCAAATAGTGCATGGGGTATACTTATGCTTAAAACTTCGGTATTATTTATCTGATATTCAAACTTAATTGGGCATCTTATATTTTTATTTGTTAATTTGGCAACCAGGTGAACAGATTAAGATGCTCTTATGGCAGAAGGAAATTATGTTTCCTGTAGAAGGTACCTTATCAAAAATACATCTTCTATGAGCTTATCAAATATTACAATTGATACTTTTCTTCCAGAAATCAAATAATGTGACATTTGTCTAAACTATGAGCTGTACTAAAAGAAAACAAGCAACAATAGTTAAAGAAAGAATACCACTACAAAAATCTTAAATATCTCTTTATTTTTTCCATTTTATCTCATAAGGTGAGATACTAATTACCTTGGTCTTGAGCAAATTCAGAGATGAATATACCAAAGCTAGTAAATGGCAAGCCATTTCTAAAATACCTTCCTAGTGACATTTAAGCCAGTCATTCATACTAGGCCTCCTCCTCCTCCCTTACAGTCTTCAATAACTACTAATTTATCAACTTCAGGACATGTCTACAAGTCATATATGAGCAACAAGAAGTACAAGATGCCTTACCTCTCAGTCTCAAATATGTATCGTTAGATGAATCTCTTTCACTTGCTCTTGTCCTCTCTAAAACACAAAGATCTGTTCCTGAATTCTCACAATGCTTGTTTATCATCAGTGAATAAAACTCTAAGGAAAACAAAATACATCATCGAATTTGGATCCTACTCTGTAAAAATTAATGTCATTAGTGAATACAACGTGAAATGGGACACTTTTCCACTGACTGATTGTATTGGGGTAAGTTCTGATAAGGCATGTTATGCTCTGATCCACATGAAAAGGCCACTGAAGAAGAGCAACAAGAACAATGTGAGAGTTTAGCCAGAGATTCAGAAAGAGCCACGTGTATGGATATGGAGTGTGTAGCCATATCGGAAACATACTTCCAATCCTATGGTTTTGAACAATATGTTAAAGTGTTTACCTAGGAGTTTTTGACTGGCAAATTAATGACTGATTTACAAATTAAATCGTCTCCATTTAGAACATTAAAGTGCTAAATATATTCTGGTTACTGTGCTTTCTTAAAAGTTAGAGACATTCAAATGAGATCTGATTAGAAAGATCATATAAAATTTAGAAGTTAGTGAAACTTAAGTCCTGGGGAGTCCAGGTTAAGCTAGGATTGGCTTTATTTCCCAGATTAAAACATTAATTATTCCTTTTACTTTGGAAGCATCTTAGAATAGTTTTTAAAGTATTATTAAGTACAATTTTCTATTGATTCAATTCCATTGGCTGGAAATCTTTTTTAGAACCAATCCCAATTTCTAAAATGAGAGTGACTTTCCTCAGCCTTCAGAATCTCCAAAGTTCAAATGGGAGGTGCCATCTGGTGGAAATGTACTAGAATTTATTTTGATTACAGTTGGGCCATTTAAAAGAGGTATGTCTTTTCTCTTTTTAAAATGTTATTTACTTCCTGTTAGTGAACAGAAATTATTTTTATCACTTCAGAAACAAGAAAATTTCCTTTAGGAAATTATGTCGTTAACCTTAAGTGAGATCTGTTTTATTCCAGAAAGATGAGGAAGAGAGTAATCATATTATAAAAAAGTGCTCCCTAAGTCAGTAATGATGCTCAGGTAACCCATAAGAGGCATTTACAAAGTTTCACTTGATTAACCTAGGTGATAATCCACCATATTAAGTCTAGCCCCTGCCAGGATTTATTCAACAGTACAAAATTATATCCTATCTCCTTCCCAAGAACTAGAAAGTTAAGGGGAAGAAAAAAGAAACAACAGATTTTTAATTAATTATTGCTTACGTCATTTTTTTTCAAATTACCAAACACAATCGTTATCTAATTAAAGACAGCAGCAACTTAGTTTGAGTACCTTCTATATACTTCTGTAATTCTTAAAACATTGTCTAAGAGAATATTAGTCAAATAATGTCAGGTTAAGTGTTAGGCTGCTAAGCAAAATGTTTCAGAAAAAATCTGTTTGCCTCTTATTAATTCAAACTATGAAAGTAAAGATAAAAAGCAAGAGAAATAAAAAAGTGAGGTACACAGCCCAAAAGAAAGAGACAGAAGTGAGAGAAAGAGAACAAGAGAGCAAGTGAGAAAAAACGGGAGAAAGAAGAGGTTGATATTAATTGACCATCCTTATGGCTATTTAAGGAATTCATGAGCAATATTCAAATTTCTGCAGAAATGAAAGTAAGGTAACTTCTTTCTAAGGGTGGTCACTTTCACACTTGTTAACTTTTAACAATCTTAAGCAAGTCAGAGGTTTTATATTGTACAAAGAGAGGGTCTGAATTCTTAGGAAAAGGATACGGGGCCATGAGTAATGTCTAAGTTTAAGCACTTCTAAAATAAACACATTTAGAGGAAGTTTTCAGAGACGTCGAAGGCTCTATAAACACCACTTTCACCCACCCCTAAACACTGACTTGAAAGATTATTCATTTTAAATTAACAAAATGTAATGAGGTAATTTCTGAATTTGTTATGTGGAGATCATGGCCAAAATTTTACATTCTGCCACTGGGCTAATGCCTTTTTAAAATATAATTATTCCTCATATCCACAGGGGATTGGTTCCAGGACCTCCCCATCCAGGACACCAAAATCCTAGGATGCTCAAGTTCCTTACTTAAAATGGCACAGCATTTACATATGACCTGCATTTGCATCTAAGCTTCAGCAAGCTGTGCCTACACATGGCTTCATTCATGTGGATTCAGCATAGGTGCTTGGCAAGTGGCCAATTCAAAGTTTTGCTTTTTGGAATGTGCTGAGGTTTCTTTTATCTTCCAAATATTTTCTATCCATGTTTGGTTGAATCTACAAATGTGAAATCCACAGATACAGAGGGCCAACTATATGTACTGTCTTAGTAAAATCAGTAATATTTTCTTCGTTGCTTCCCTATCACTTTTATAAAGTAGGCCTTGATTCATAGTTTTTAGCACCCAGCAAGCAGCTCAGAAGTGTCTTTGAGATATTGCTGACCCACTGGCCAGCTCTCTCAAAATAGGTCTGTATCATAGGAAACCACTGAAGTTCAGAGAAAATGAGTCTATGCCAGCCTTGGGTTACTAAATTAATGTATTTTTCAACTATAATACCCTTACAGATACACACAAAGTTTCCATGTAGAGCAATGTACATCAACTCTGGCCACCATCAATAGATTTCAAATATGGTCATTTTAGTCTCAGCCTTAGCCTTGCATATTAACCTGCTAAGGCATGTGTTATGTGGTGATGCTTAGATTTGAGCATGTTTAAGAAAAGTAAAAACTTATTGTTTTACCAATGTTTACCAATCGCTTGTTCTTTTCTACTTCTAAGTACACAGAGGATTGTGCTTTCCCAACTCCTTGAAGTTAAGAGTGGTAATGTGCCTTGATTTGGCCAATAAAATGCGAGGGGAAGTAGCACATGCCATTTCAAGAGGAAGCATTTAATCGCCACTGTTCAACTCTTGCCCCTTTTCCTTTGAAGCTGAAAACTCTGAAGCATCATGTTGCAATGGAGCCAGCATAGAATAGCGAGGAATGGTTTGATGGATCAGGCCACAACTTCACCACTGACCCACAGTAGACATGCAACATGAGCAACTAAACTTTAGTCATGTTAAGCCATTGAGATTTTGACATTTTTTGTTACTGCAACATAAACTAAACTATCCTGATTGATACACTATCTTTTCCAATAAAGTAAAAAGAAAAGAGAGAGGCTTTACAATGTCAGTGAAAAAGGTTATATGATTATGATAAAAATACATTTTAAATGAAAGTGATAAAATGAAAAATATTTTATAGATATATAGGATGAATATTTCAAATGCAAGAATATTTCTAAAGGATAAGGAGTGAATCATTTCACTTGTGAAAAATTCTGTGTCCAGGCAACCAATAATAAGCAAATGATGACAATTCATACATGCACACACAGAAAAACACTACTATTAATTCAGGAGATATATAGAAGTTTGAGAAATTAAAGCCTCATCAGATAAAATACCACTAACAAAATTTTCATTACAAGTATAACTGGTATCTAGTATCATGGGTTCAAGTAATGTATGTAGATTACTCTTAGCAACGAAATGTACAATACCAACTAATTTTATAAGATCCCGCAAAAGAGAGACATTGTTGGGCTGCAATATGCAAAACTATAAGCATTTGAAGAACACATTTACTAGCCTATTTCATAAAAATATATTCTGGACTTGAACCTGAATTAGTCACTTTGAACTTAAAAACAAATGGAACTAACAAAAAGCTTTTTGAAAGCTAATATTTATATCCTAAGAAGCATCTGTACATAGATACAGACTTTAATTAAGAAATGTAGAAGAAATTCTAAATTATTAATTTTAAAAAAGGAGAGGCTAATCCATTCTCTATTTCTTTGAATTTGGTCTTCTCTTTCTCCACTTTCTTTTCAAGCTTTGAAGTTTATAATCTTGCCTCTTCCATGCTCAGACTCCATCTGTTAATCTGATATAGATCTCTATAGAAGAAGTTGAGAACTAGATCAAAGTGAGCAAAGGGGGTATTTTGTGCAGGACACTTAACAGACAGCTACTCTTGATGGCAAGTTTACAAATAGACATATCCGCATACATTTTTTTCCATAGTATCATAGACTCCAGGACAAGAAGAAAAAGTGCTTTAAAAGTAATTTAACTTTGCCCTGAAGTAAAAACATCCACTACAACATTTCTAATGAACCTTCTTTCCATCTTGAACTGAACATCAACCAAGGAGACGTCAATTGTTTCTAAAGCAATCCATTCTACTTGGCATGGATCTCATCATTTAGAAAGTTCTTTATATTTAGCCTGCATTTGCCTTGTTGCGACTTCCACTGATCAGCATTTCTTGTCTTGTCCAGAAGCATACAAGACAAAGGAAAGAGTAAACTGGAGTGTTTAAGTCTGTGTCCTGTGGTTACCCGGGTTGAAATCCTGACCCCACCTAGTGTCCATGTGTCCTTAGAAAAATTACTGAATTGCTTTGTGCCTGGTTCTCTTTTTTTTGGAAAAAACAGGGATAATGTGATAATATAATCAATATCTGTATAATAATGTTGATTTGAACTTAAATGGGGTAGTCTGTATGAAGTCACTGAGCACAATGCCTGCCATATAATAACCAAATAATAAATGCTAGCTGGATTATGAATATCTCTTCCAAATTACAATCACTCAAATATTTAATGGTTGCTCTATCTAATATGTCTCTTCATGCTCTCTCCATTTCCTTTATCATATGATATCTATCTTTTAAAGCTGTTATTTTGTGTTAGAGCAGCAACTTTTATTACAGAGGAAGAAAGAGGTCTAGATAGATTTTAGAGTATTTGAGTAAATCACCAAGAAAAGGAACAGCAACCTGGCCCTCTTCAGGCACAGATAAAGACCCAGAAAATAATCATATTTCAGAAACCACAGAGCACTCCAATTTAATCACTCTCAGGCAAAAGCATGTAGAAATATTGCTCCGTGGCTCATGTTTATCAAGTCCAAACAGATAAATGCTAAACCTGGTATTCAGATTATAATCCTTTGTAGTCATTTGCATTTTACTTTCTTAGGCTTGCATCAGAAATAAAACTACAATGCTTTCTGCCTAAATGTTTTCCCTTCAAACCCTTTCCCTCTTCCAAAAGAAGTAAGAAGTATATCAACCAACATTTTGCAGAATTCAAATAAAACTTCTATTTTTATTTCATTGAAATATTTAAACATTTAAGTTTTCATCAGCCCTGACCCAATACAGACAGCATCAACTTGAGTGACTTCTATGCAATCTCAACCTGGTACTAGCTTCATTTAATTTATCCCATTGTCATCTGTATCCTTGAGTTAATTTACTATAAATGAAGTTCATCAAATATCACATGGGAGAAAGTTGTCTTAATGAATGACCAGATTTATAAAATAAAAATTCATGTAAGATAAATAATTTATTTACAAAACATAAAGAATAATAAGAGAAAAATTAAGAGAATGAGGTGTTATGGAAGCCAAGGAAAGAGTGTCTGAAGAAGAGGGACTGTTAATTAAAGTAGAATTCTGCTATAAGAGTAAATGATATTTCCCATCTAACCCCAGAGGGTGGTATGTGGGAAAAAAGTTACACTATGTCCCTCCACAGAATTTGCTATGATTGGGGTCACTGGATTTTCATCTATCATGTGAGAAATTCCATTTAGAATGTCTAAAATATATTATGGGTAATAATATGTACGGCCAGCCACTCTCATCATGATACTGCTGACATTCTCCCTGGAATTTAACTCTCTTCTCCATCCTGTTCAAATCAAATGGGACCCAGGTGGTTATTAAGCTCTTAGAAATATGGTGAGTTGTGCAGGTGGGACCCTGCCTTGAGAAGAGTAAGCCAATTCAACATAAGTCTTAAATACACCTAAGGACATACTTAATATTTGTTCTCTCTTCTTGGGGGAACTATCATTTCTTGTCTCCTGCTCCCATCAATTCATTTCTCCATGTTTCTATCCACCTGCTTACTGAAAAGGACTTTAGAAAGTGCAATGCTAATCATTCCAGCCAATGATGGTTTTATTCACAATTTATTAGAAAAGTAGTGATCTGGTGTCAAGGAAAGTATATATTATTGTTCTATTCATAAAGTAGCCTGGAAGCTTTGTAGTTCAGGTGTATTATTCTCTACAAGTAATGCCTTTCTGGAGTCGAGGAGCCTCTTTATGATCTCTTTCTAAGTAGTAATTTTAAATGTGTAAAACCATAGAGTATTTCCATGAAATATACAATGATTAATTACTTGTATTCTAATAAAATGTTTGTGTTTTTGGAAAACTTTGTATGATTCAAAGAGGAAATGATTAAAAATGGAAACACAGGCTTTTTTAAGATTTAGGAAATATCATAAACGCATTTTATTTGAAAAAGTAAAACTGTTTCAGTGTATGTTAGAAGAAATTAAGCTTTCATATAAAAAATATGACTTCATTTTATGACTGCTTAAAAAAAGAAGAGATATAAGTAAAGAGGAGGGGGTGGAGAGATAAGAAGGAAGAGGAAGAAGAATCAAGGGAAAGTAAGGCACCAAGGAAAAGGGAAAATGAACGTGAAGAGGGACAATGGAAACAAAAAGCAGGAGAGGGGAACAGAGCTAAAAGAGTCAGTATTTCTTCAGAGTTAATTTGAGAAAAAATTGTCTTGTTTATTATAAATAAATTAAGCAACCCAATTGTTCACTTGGCAGTAGTCATCAGAATAAGTTCATACTCAGGCTTCAGTCCTTTTTGAAATTGTTTTATACTCAAACACTGAGAGACTTGTCTCTGAAAAAGTTATTCAGTAAACTCTTTTTAAAGTACTTACTATGTGCCAGATACACAGGCATGGCTAGAGCAACTTTAGGTTGGGAGAAAAAAAATGATTACATATACCAAAATAGCTGAGGTTACTACATATTTTCACCACAAAATCTTGAAAGAAAACTCCTCTACAGGCTTTAGTAAACAAATGAATTTCAGTCACAAACCCAGTATTCAAGAAAGCCTAAAAAAATGACAAATAAGACCCATAGTTTGGCTTACTCTTAATAGGAGCTAATCTTAAAGGCAAAAAAAAACCCAAAAAACAAAAAACAAAAAACAAAAACAAAACAAAGTTAATACATGTGGGAAAGAAAAAAACACAGTTCTTTTAATTTTGGGAGCACCCATTTTGTTTTTCTTGTTATTTGTTGTTTTTGTTGTTGGTTTTTACTTCAAATTCCATGATTCTTTGTAGCAAATCCTGCTATATTTTTAGTTCTTGCCAATGAGACCTCAGGCATATAGAATTATTGACTTTCAGAATCAAAAATTATTGCTTCCTTCCACAGATCTTTGTAGACAGGCTAAGTTACTACTTACAACACTTTAGATGTTCTTAAATCTGGAGACAAACCTTTGAAGATTATAGATCATCTCGTTTTATGGACTCATTTTATAAGTGAAAAGGTGGGAAACTTCCTAGACTCAGTTTTTGTCCATGAAGATTCAGATACTTGATTAAAGAAATCAAACCTATAAAATTCTGAAAGGTCATGTGTGTAGTATCAAAGATAATCTCGTCTTGGAGTACACTGAAATCTCTTGTTCTTTGAAAATAAGCTCTATCATAAAGAGAAGTGTCAGATCTAATTATCCAATACAAGATTCCTTCAAGGCCTGAGTATCTCTAAATGATCATCTCTCTCTTAAAATACCTGGTAAATGATTCTTCATCAATTAAGATCTGGTGGCCAATTTTACAAGCATCATCAATTATCTGTGCTACTTGACATCAATTATCAATTAAATCAATACGCAAAATAAACCACTGTAGTGGCTCTCTCTACAAATTAGTTTCCTACTGTGCTTGCCAAATAGCTGCATGCTCTAACAATCATTGCTAAAATCATATTAGTAGTTTTAGCCAAAGACACAGTATATTATTTCTTTAAAACTATAAGTGCTATTTTAAAAAACAAACAAACAAAACCAGAAGGTAAAGTAATGTGTGCTTTATTATATATAGCACACACACATCTTTACAAAATCTATACACATACATATTTCTGGGTTATGAGCTAAAGTGCTAAAATGTTATAAGATCAATGAAAACTTATCTAAACTCGTAAATGTTAAAGATCTTTTCCCTGGTCTTCTGGTCTTCTTCTTCCTCTCACTCATTCTCCCAGATCTTGACTTCTCAACTCATTTCCCTAATCTAAGCTCTTTGGATCCAATGGAACCTTTAAAACTTTTCAAATAAAGTCCAGGAAAAAGAGGGGTGGTGAGAGGAATGTTGTCAGTGAAACTAACTCAGGACAGGAGCAGGAGCCCTGGCCCTATATCAAGAGACAAATCCACACTCGCTCCTTGCTGCCTTGTCTGCCAACTTCCATCAAGCTAGAAGAGATTAAGATGCCTCCAAAACCAATTTGGGGGCAGACTAAAGATGTGGCCAACCAGTAATTTACGTGAGTTATTGTAGCTACTCCATGAGTACAAATTCTGCTTGAAAAAAACAAATGATCAACTTGAACTATAAAGAGTTTAGAAATTTATAGGAATTTTGCAACACATCATTTTCTGGCCCACTGTTAAAATTAAATAATTTTTATATTGTATTTGGCTTTAAAAATGAATATTAAACAGTATTGAGCTTTCCATTCAAAACAGTCTTATCAAAAATACATTGAAGCTCATACATTTTCAATTAGTAAACAAATAGCGCTTCTCATTTTGAAATAATATATGTAACTGATTGCAGCTCAGTATTTTATCACTACAATGGATATTTAAAACAAAATTTTAAGTTATGACACTGAAAGATTTCCTGTTTTGACATTATAGTATACATTTATTTTATGTGAAAATCTACTGAAGTAGAATACTTCTGGGTGTTGCTCAGCATATAGTCAATTCCTCTTTCTGAAATCCACCCTGTTTAGTAGTGGTGTTCCCTTGGTAACTGTATTTTCCTTCTTGACCCCACACCATGATCAGGCAGGGAGAACTAAATTCAAGCCAAAGCTTGTCTGCAGAGAGGTTAAGAAAGAATCTAGCACACAGAGAAAAGTAGAAATAAAGGGCTGAGCATATTACCTATTCTTGGAATAAGTCCCCCCATGGTCTAGCTAATCCCAGAATCTGTGAAATGCCTAGTATTTATCCATAGAAGTCTCTTTCTAGCTAACACAACTTGATAAGTCTGTTTATTTCAACTAAGAGGACATAGACCAAGACATAATAATTTTTTTCTAGCAGAATGATCTTCAATTTTATTACGATCATCAACAGTTAAAAAGAACAGACAATAATTTTAAAAATTAAATGAAATCTGTCTTTATGTAAAATATTAATTTAGTGAAAGGAAGGATCCCCAATTGCCTCCATATTTTTTTTTTTATCTTACATGTCTTCTGTTTGGATCAAAACATGGCATGATATTTCTTCCATTAAGGAACATGAAAAGGAGTTGACCAACAATTCAAAGTAGTCAAGACATATTTTTAATTTAAATGAACACACACAAAAGAAGAGATAATTCTATTTAAAGCAACAGCTGACATATATTGAGTACTAGTATTGCTTAGCTCTGCTCAAAGCATGTTCTTACATTGTTGCATTTAGCCATCACAACCCTATGAGGTCAGCTCTTTTATTATTGCCATCTCATCAATGAAGAAACTAAGGCATTGGAAAGGTGCCCAAGATTATGTACCTGAGAAGTGTTAGAGCCAGAATTCCAACCCAAACAGAAATGTCTCACAATCCCACTGTTAGTCACCATGTTATATATTTTAGTCACTACTAGACCATAAATGATCATAAACACATTTTTTAAGTGTACTTACTTTGCCCTTGAAATGAATCTCTCAACAATAGCTTTGTTCTTAAATTCCTTAGTCCATTAGTTTTTTTAAATCTGTTTGATGTGGACTTTGATACCTTAATAATAGCTTATATCATTTCTTTAATATTATAAAAGGAGTTCACAAAGTTAAACTTATTTAATCCTCTGAACAATCCTGTCAAGAAAATGACAAATGAGGAGAGAGTACAGTTCAGGAAAATTAAATGACTAGACTAAAGAAAAGGGAATTTATATTTATTGAGAAACTACTATGTTCTCAGAACTCGGCAAGGCACTTTTTAAATAAATTATGTCATTTAGTTACAATAATAACTACGTAATGTCTGCATCATTCCTGTTTTATAGCAGAGGAAACAAAGATTCCCTGTGGCTCAGTTACTGAGGGCCAGAGCTAGAACTCAAGTATGTCTGACTTCGTTTTTCAGCAATTATTTATTAAGTGCCTTTTACTGTGATAGTTACTCCGTTTGTCAGAGGGGGAAGTATAAAAATGAATAAAACAGAACCTAGTTTCAAGATAATATCTCATTCCATTGTTCAATAAAACGGTGCTGCATTCTCTCCCTTGCCCAAGGCATGTGGATATGAAGACTCAGGATAAGAAACAGAACTGATTCAATCTACTATTTACTAGAAGGACCTCAGGCTTCAAAATCCAAGGGAGATGAAGGACAGGAAGAGAAAGTAGACGGAGTTAAAAATTCAGCACAGGCACCGAACCTAAAAGAGAAGGAGGTCAGTACAAAGAAAATGAGAGGATGAAGGAAAATGAGACGTTGGGATAAGTCTTGCAAAAAGAATTTTGGTTTTGGAGGGGAAGGGATTCAAACTTTGTCTAAAGAGAAGCCCAAGTGTAAAGGAGTGGGAGGGTTAAAGGGCTGAAAGTCAGGCTAACAAACCTAACTGGAACTCGGGTCATTTACATACTGATGGATGGTTACATAATGGCATTCTTCATCAAAAACTTCACTGCTTGTTTTCTGCTGAAGTAGATAATGAATATATAACCAAGAAATTATGGTCTGAATCCAATATCACAAAGACTTTCCTTCTTCCACTATAGACCTCTCATGAAATACTGGGTCTACAAACAAAATAGCTTCTTTATATCTACTTAAAATAACACCTTAATAGCATTATTTAGAAAAACCAGTCCCAGACTAAAACTGAAAACATGTAGGAAAGAAATATGCTGCTGTATCACTTAAAATATTTTATGTGTCTATTTGCTCATCTAACCCTTTAGAGATTTTAGAGATTATCTCTGGAAAATATTGCATTCTACAAATTCCAAGAATTAATGTTATCCTGACAAAACTATGAAAGTCTTTTAAATAGTCCAAAAATGATTTATAGCTGGTTTGTTTTCTATCTGGAAAAGTAACAAGTGAACTATTTACACAGTAGCTGCTTTTCTCATTCATCTGGTTTGGATCAAATTAATCCCACTTTTGGATGAAAGTTATGAATTTAATGTTTATGATGCAAAGTGGTATTTACCAGATACTACTCAGTTGAATTCATCTATGATTTTTGCTACTACTGCTCCTTCAACATCAAAAAATATATAAAATATTTCTACTCATTAGGAAGAGAAATGTGGTTATTTTAACCGAGATAATCAATCAGCAGAGAGATAACTAATCTCTAAATGGTGGCAGTTGTTTTCTGAGAAAGACTGATTTGAAAGATGACTACCAAACCAATGTTCCTTTCTGGGATTGTCCGTTCCAGGGCAAGCTCAACGTGCATGCCTAGCTTCCTAGCTTCCATCACTGAAGCCTACTCCTTCCACCTACCTCATAAATGATGCTTTCTGCTCTTAGATGCAAGAAATTAGAAGACAGCTTCCAAAAAACTCTAGAATTCACATTTTTCAAAGTATCCTTTTAAAATCTAGTTATGAAATCAAACAAACATTTTAAAGAATGTAATTATAAAGTGATAATAGAAAGTGATTATCATTCACGAAAAAACATTATCTTTATGTACACAGACTTGTATTAGGCATGTGTGCTGTCATGCTGTCTTTGAGATTTATAGATACAGATATAGATGCCTATCAGAATATTGTGTGTTTCAAATATAAATCAATAATGGCTTGTAACCAAAGTAAATGTTTTAGAAAGATATGATAATGAAATCATTCTTTCCTAAAATATTGAGTTCATTATTTATTAATCCTGTGTAAGGCAAGAAGCCAGGAAAAAGGATTTGTCACCACCATACTTGGGAACTATGATAAATATGATCAGTGCTAAGATGCTGCCCAGGCTGGAGATGAGCTCAACTCTTTCTGTTTTTCTTCTTGTTTTTTTCTGCCACATCTGGCCTTTCACCTTGTCCTTATTCCTCTATTGATGAGATTATGTCCAAAACAAGATAAATGAGGACAGGGCCAGAATGATTTGCAAATTCCTTCTTTGGTTGATTCAACTTCTTTTGAAGTATGTTATTTAGTCCCATGAATGCACTTGCTATAAAGTTACAACTAAATTACCTGATCCTGAAAAGAATTGATTCTCTGCAATTGCTAAGTAGTTCTAAAAGTACCTTTTATCAAACAAGCAAGCAAATAAAAAAGAAATAGATCACATGTTATTTCTTTGAGGGCAAATGAACAATCTAAAATTGATTAATCAAAAATAGTGACATGGACTACATAAAATTTTTCTGTTCTTATTTGTGTTGAGATTAACACATCAATTTGTTATATTGCTGGAATTCCTTACTTTTATCTCGTTTATCCTTAACACAAATATTTCTAAAATTGGGAGGAAAAGGTTTTTCTTTTTCCTTTGTAGAAAAACAAAGAGAACCAGTTAATAAAGAGAAGCAGACAAGGTCATGATGACAAAGTGCATTCTGACCGCAAACTGCCAGACTGGGCAGTTTGTAAAAGTAAAGTAATCACTTTTTCCGACCCCTGACACTCATATATCTCCAGTCCTGATGCTTTGTCTTCCAGGATGCTAGCACTGTCCTGTTTAGCATCCCATGGACACTCCTCTTGCCAGCCATCTATTCTATATCCCTGGATTTGCCTTTGGCTCTCCTGATCTGGGTCCCACATCCTTTTCACGCAACTTTGTTTACTATCCACTCTCTCAATTCTGAAGAAAGCTAGATAACCTATGGTAATAGCCATCTCATCTCATGAGCTACAAATCACCACCTTTAATACCCAGTGTCCATGTAACTCTTTGCCAAAACTTGGTGGTAGTTTGACTTTATGCTTGGACTTGAGACCCACACATATGCTCGTGATAACTTGGTTTACCTTATCATACCACAGATAAACCTGCAGCTTATTTTCCAAGGGAACTTATGTTCAGGGGCCATACATGTTATTGTGAGGCTGCTAAAGAAGGAGCCTCGTCTTGACTCCAGGCTATGAGATGTATATGTCTGGTCCACGAATTAGATTTTCAAGTGAATAGTATGTAGGACATTGCTAAATCCTATCAAATAGCTATCCCATGGATAAAAGGACTGAAGACAGGATCTAGAGAACATCATTATAAGTGGATGAGCACAAGAAAAGAAATAAATGCAGAATATTAGGAAAAAGTGGTCATTAATAAAGAAAAATTATCAGGACTTGCTGGTGCTTTAGAAATCAAAGAATAAAAGTGTTTCAAAAGAGAAGTAAGGAATATATCCCTAAGTTGTCCAATAGCAGTTAGAGAGATCAAGATAAACATGACATCCCAAAGGTTGCCACAGAACATCAAGTAATACTCTTGTTTTAATTAACTTGAATTTTTTAAATACAAAGATGACTCTGCCTCTTCTTGTTCCCTTTCCTTCTCAGGAAGTTCAGACCCAAAATATAAGGTGGCACCAAGAAAGCCAAGGGAGCTGCAGTGCCCCAGAGGTGGGTGCCAAAGCCTGAGTGGGGTGAAGATAGTGCCTGTGTCAGAGGGCTGCCCCGTGTGGAGTGTTGGTCTCCAAGTGGAGTGAAGAAGGTGCCCACATTGGAGGGTGTGGTCAAGTACATTGTGTTAGAGCCCAGAGCAGGGTGAGGAGGGTGTCTGTGCAGGAGAGGGGCAGCACTGGCAGTGGAAGGTTAGTTCCATGCAAGGGATTGATTAAATAAGTAAATATATTTACTTAGGATCTGGGTAGTCAGATTCTCACTGAGGGAGAAGGGAGTTAAAAATACAAAAAGCAAGAAAACTAAGATAAACCTTGTGGTGTTGGATTAAAATTGGGGGTAATGGTGTAAACTCATATATTTCAATATACATATAGGTAAGTATCAAAATTAATATAGCTCTGCCCACCAAAACAGGCTGGGAGCAACAACAATCAATAATAATAGACACATCTAACTCTCAGATCTCCACTTCTGATTATCATTCTTAAACAAAAGAAGCATTAGGAAAATAGCAGAGTTCATGACTAAGGCTGAGAAGCACAGGATGGAGCATGTTATGCGAGAAATTTTTAAGAATGAACATTTGGTGATGGTATAAATTGAGAAAATGCTCAAAGAATGAGATTTAAAAATTTTTTCTAGCTTTCTTGAGATGTAATCAACATATAAAATTGTGTAAGTTTAAGGTGTATGACATGATGACTCGATACATACATATATTGTGAAATAATTATCATAATAAAGTTAGTTAACACTGTCATCACCTCACATAATCATACTTTACTTTTTGTTTGTGTTTGTGTGGTAAGAATATTTAAGACATACTCTCTTGTAAATATCAAGTATACAATACAGTATTGTTAACTTCAGTCACCGTGCTATACATTAGATCCCCAGAACTATTTATCTTATAACTGAAAGTTTGTACCCTTTGACCAGCATTTCCCCAACCCTCAGCCCTCAGCAACCACCATTCAACTCTCTGTTTCCATGCATTGGGCTTTTTTTAAAATTCCACATAAAAATGAGATCATACAGCATTATCTTCCTGTCTGACTTATTTCACTTAGCGAAATGTCCTCATTGTCCATCCATGTGTCACAAATAGCAATATTTCTTTTTTTTGGCTAAATAATATCCCTTTAGATGATTAATAGATGATCGATAGATGATAGCTAGATGATAGATAGATAGATAGATAGATAGATAGATAGATAGATAGATAGATGATAGATAGATCTATCTATTTCACATTTTCTTTATCCACTCGTTTATCGATGGGCATTTAGATTGTTTCCACATCTTGGTTACTGTAAACAATGCTGTAATAAACATGAGAGTGCAGATATCTGAGATAGTGATTTCATTTCCTTCAGCCATATACTCAGAGTGGGATTGCTGGATCATATGGTAGTTCTATTTTTAATTTTCTGAGGAATCACCATAATGTTTTCCATAATGGCTGTACCAATTTACTTTTTCACCAATAGTGCCTGAAGATTCCCTTTTCTCCACTTCCTCACCAACATTTGTAATCTCTTATCCTTTCTAACAGGTGTGAGGTGGTATCTCATTGTGGTTTTGATTTGCATTTCTCTGATGATTAGTGAAGTTGAGCACTTTTCATGTACCTGTTGATCTTCTTTGGAAAATGTATATTCAGGTTCTCTGCCCATTTTTCGATCAGATGACTTAGTTTTTTTCGTTACTAAGTTGTATGACTACATTGTATATTTTAGATAAAATCCTTTATCTGATATATAGTTTGCAAATATTTTCTCCCATTTTGTAGGTTGTTTCTTTTTTTGTTGATTATTCCTTTGCTGTTCAGAAGCTTTTTAGCTTGAAGCTCCACTTGTTCATTTTCACTTTTGTTGCTTGTGCTTTTAGTGTCATACCCAAAAATATCATTGCCAAGACCAATGTCAAGGAGTTTTCTCATGTGTTTTCATGTATGAGTTTTATGGCTTCAGGTCTTATATATAAATCTCTAATCCATTTCAAGTTAATATTTGGAGTAGTATAAAATAGGAGGGTTTTTTAATTTGTTTTGTTTGTTTGTTTTTTTGTTTGTGTTTTGGGTTTTTTTTATTTTTTGTTTTTGTTTGTTTTTTTTGTTTTTGCATGTGATATCTAGTTTCCTAACACTATTTATTGAAAAGCCTATCTTTTCTCCACTGGCCATTCTTGGCTCAAATGGGATTTTTTTTAAAGGACACAGAAGCATGCTTAATGTTCAAAGAAGCCATTGACTAAGCTGGAGACAATTTGAGCCAAATTGTCAAAATAAATATTTAAAGTAATGGATTATAACTAATTAAGCATAATAAAGACCATGAAATCATTTAATATAAGTAAATAAATTTAGAGATTTATGAAGAATGGGATATTTACATAGTTTCAAGGCACCTTTTTTAAAATATTTATTTTTTACAAAGGAGAAAGGAATAACTTTACACTGGAAAAGCCTAGCAAATATCACAACAGTCCAGTGATAAAAGCAATAGGAAAAATAAAAAATCTGTGCACTCGATAGGATACTGTTAAAAGAATATAGCATATCTGCCCTATTCCTGCCACATACACATAACCTGAATCTAAGCAATAAGAAACATCAACTAAATCCAAGTTAAGGGTCATTCTACAAAGTAACAAAAAGTTCAAATTCAACAAAATCAGAAAATACGAGGAAAGATTGAGAAATTGTTTTAAGTTGAAGGAGACTGTGAGATCCAACTAAATATCATTTATCTGTAAAGTGTCCTCTTGCTCTAAAGTACATTGGGGTAATTGGGAAATGTGAGTAGTCTGAGGATTAGATGGTAAAAAAGTATCAGTGTTATCTTCCTGACTTTGATCACTGTGCTGCGGTTGTATTGGAGAATATCCTTATTTATAGGAAATACACACTAAAGTATTTGTTATAGAATATCATATCAGCAACTAATTCTCCTAGTCCTGCCTAAAGAGAAGAGAACAGGATTAAATACAAACAACTTTCCTAGAATCCTTAGAGCTCAGGTACATTGATGGTTTATTAGAGGATTGGGAAGGATGATTGGGAGAAGGACAACCCTACTTTGTTTTACCTGGGACAAGCTAAGTGAAGTCTTCAGGTGGAACAGTTCAGTTTACGCAGCTCTGAAGCAAAATCAGAACAACTAATGTTGGCCTGCAGTCCAATGAGTGCAGGATGATGTCCGCAAAGGAGACTGGGCCAAAGAGTATGGCTGAGTCAATGTAAATCCATCACCACTACTTGAAAAACAACTCTAAGGACATGCCCTGGTGTCTATGGACAAATAGTGTCATATACAGGAAAGGGAACTAAGAGAAAAACAAAACAAATCCACTCCACAGTTTTGCTCAAGGTCAGTTCTAAATAAGCAAGGGAAAAAATGAAAAATAGAAACTGAAAATCTTAGGAGTATTTTTTAAATTATCTGCTTTGGGGAATAGGTAAAAAACACACAATTAAGCAGAATTTTAAAATATATTCTATGTTTCTTTGAAATACATTCTGGATCAAGGTATGTATATTATTATATATTTCAATAGTAATTCAAAATCATAATAAGCAACAAGTAAATATTATATTAGCAAAGAAAAGAGAATAAAAAATGTGCTTTCCTTAGTTAATTTATTAGTGAGGTATCTTTTAGTTAAAATATCTAGATAAGAAAGAGAAGACCTTGGTATTAAATCAGTTTTAATTTTTTTAAATATCCACATAATTTCCTTATTGTACAGATTCATTTTTACTTATCTATAACTACCCTTTAGAAAAATCAATATATTATATTACTCCCGACTCCATTCATTCTTTGATGTTTTCAAAACTATGAAAAATTACCTCTATTTCTGAATGAGACAATACACAACATTACTTAATGTTCTATTGCCAGCCACGTGTTTTCACTATTCTTGAAATTGTAATAGGCAATTTTGTTATAAAGAATGTCTTTTAACTTTATGTACTTTAGTACAACTGTTTCTTTAGAAATTTATTTTTAAAATGTCTTACGGTGTTATTTATTACTATTTCCACTTTATAGGGGAGAAATTTGGAGCCCAAAGAGATTAAACAACATATCAAAGACTTAGTAAATGGTAAGGCTTGATTTCTTATATTTTGTTAATTCTAAATAAGCACATTTTTCAATTAAAAAATACCCCCCAAAACCATGAAATACCATGATCTATAAGACGATCTTCCATCTTATACAATTTTGTGGTATTAAGATACCTGAGACCCAGCAATTCAAACGGCATAGAATATGTTGACGAAGATAAAATTCAAGACGTAGGTCTTAACTTTAAAGAAATTTCAAATAATATTTATAAGATACAAAGTTTCAGGAAATTAGCCAATTTTCTGTTTAGAAATTAAATTTGTAAGCTTACTAGAAAAATAAATTCTGTGAATTTATGTATCTAATCCTTCTGTGATTAAAACAGAGCATTAAAAGACTTCCTACCATGATCTTAAAGTGAATAGCTCAGTACATGTACTAAATAAAGTGTTGCTGAGGAAAAGGCTTAATGTAGCTGGGTGCACTTTTATTAAAATATAAATATTTTCTTAAATTTTTTTTCTCATTATTGGAATATTCAATTTTGCAAGTTGTGGTATCTGGTCTCATTGAAGACTGTAATTGATTTCACTACACAGTATATCCATTAAAGTACTATTTTAATAGTTAAACAATTTTTTTTGTGATTCTAACTTTCGGTAGTTAAAACTTTCACTCTACCTGGAGAAAGTAAGAATATTAGTTGTAAGTAAAAGCCTACTATTCTAAAGGAAACATTTTAATCACTCTTGAGAGAAAGTATCTAAATTTACTCGTTTTCCTTGGAAGTATTTTTTCTTAAATTATTAATATCAAGCAAATTACATAGGACAAATAAAACAGAGCAATTAAAAGCATCACTTTGGAACAACAGTGGCTGTCTATGTCACTGGTAACTTGCTCTAAAGATATAATAATTACCTTGTTGATAAATTTATGTCTCTTCTTTCACTGAACTCTGGCATGCTATTTTGATCTTGCTGAAAGTTGAATATTAAATTTTAAAATTAACATTACAACAACAGTATTATTAGTAAAGTAAAACAAATGTTCTAAAGTAACAGATAAAGGAAATGAATGATTAGGATTTTTACAACAGGTTTCTACAGGCAAAACTTTTTCCTTGAATAATCCTTTAATATTTGTACTGAGCTGTTTATTAAGAACATGCTAAAAAACAAACAAAAAAACAAAAAACAAAAAACAAAAAATTTCTTCAATGTTCTGTTTTCAATCACAAACAGAGATCTAGAAGCTTTCACCAGAGGGATAATGCAGCGTGATTGTAAATATCCACTAATCAAAGTGGAGTGATTGAAGCATTCCAATGAGAGGTGAGAGAGTCCCACCTACATTAATAAAACTTGCCATTCCATTGCTACCAGAGCAAAGCCATGGGTGATGCTGCCCAAGAGGCTGGAGTATATAAATGTACTATTTATTTTCACTCTCTTAAAAGTCAAATTTTATACATTTGTTCTAGCAAATGTATAGAAAATTAGTTCTGTGTTTTAACATGCAATGATAATTGTTTCTAATTTTCTTGTGATTTTTTGGGGGAGTGAAGGGCTATATTATGTGATCTCAAAATGTTCTTGTTTTAATTTTGAGTGTGAATTTGTGGAACAGTCATTTAATCTTTAGATTATGTTTTTCTTTCTCCTTTTGTTTTTCTAAGACAGCATGGGAATGAAGGAGAGGTGAAAATTTATAGCACTTCCATGAAAGCAGCCAAAATTTATGAGGGGGAATTTGTACATGAATAACTAGTTTCCTGAATTCTCAATTGTTGTAGAGTCTACATGTCTGATACCAGTAACAGAAATATTTTTGTAAATGAAGAGATCTTTCAAGGGACTAATATTTCTATAGTTCAGAGTATAAATATTTTTAACTCGAATCTTATTTATTCTTGAGGTGAAATATTTTTGAATGGGAAAATATTTCATATTTAAAAGCCAAATAAAAATTAATGAAATTTACATACAAATTTGAACATGTTTTTTAAAGTTTTCTTAGTTTATCAGTTCAAGTAAATAATTTTCTCCTTGCTTCTTTTTTACCTGCCTTTGAACATAAAGATAAGTAACGGTGTGAACTAAATACATTTATTTCTGAATGAGAGGGGGCAATGGATTGTTTTGAATTTCATATCTTAAAGGAAAAATAGCAGATATTTTAACATATGACATAGTTTCATCTTTCATGTAATACTTAAGCAATAAAGGAAAAAGGAAGTTTTTAGACTGATCCTGGACACAAAGATTTTAATTTGGATCTCGTTTGGGCAGTTTCTTCATTTCTAGTCACTTAGCTAACCTCAGGAAACCAAGTTTCAATTTTTCATATTTTAGCAATAACTAACCTCATGTTGTTAACATGATGTTCAAACATTTTATTCTAATTCTAATCGTTTTCCAAAACCACCCACTTGTCTGCATTGTCACTCATTTTTCATTGTACAGTTCTACAAAATATAAATTGTAACTTTCACCAACTAGTAAATGTCTGTCCACAACATGCTTTAAATTATTTTTGATATTCCTAGAAATCAAGAAATTTGATCATAAAACTATACAATGAAAGTAATTCATAAGTTTGTCTTTTTATTAATCGCATATTTAGAGTAAACATTTTCTTAACTATAACCTTGCCCTTCTTTATTAGAAATTCTATAACTCAAAAATTAATATTCTGGTCTCCCTTTGATCTTAAAGTCAACTGTTTGCCACATGATTTTAGAGAAATCTCTTCTAAAGATGAAGAGAAACCTTATTTTTTAAAAACATATTTAATGTTAAAGAAAATATCAAATATTATCTAATAAAATGAAAATAATTCAGTGATAAAATATTAAAATTTTGAAAAAAAACTAAATATTTAAACAGGAAGTTTTAATTTCTTTTTTCAGAAGCAAATGGAAACCAGTTCATTTTTTTAAATCACCCATACTCAATCTCATACCCAGAATCTCAAATTGTACCATTTTGAAGCATTTTACATTTTAACCATTCCACTATATATTTCATTATTTTGTCCTCAGCCTTTTAGACATGTTTTTCCTCGTTGGTGCAAACACATAATTTCCACTGGGACTAAAGGAAATTAGTAATGTTCATTGTATAAAAAATAGGTCCAAACATCTGATAACTATGTGGAGGCAGACAAAAAATGCCAAAGAAAGATTTAACTTGTAAGACAGATCTTGATTAACTTCACATTGTTAGTATTTTGTCTTTTCATCTAAGGCCTGAATTATTAATCTCCTTTTCAAAGGTTGAGATAAAATTTTATAATTTATTTTTTTTAATTTCTTACAAACTTCAAACTGAAAATTAAAAACATCAAGAGGGATACAAACATAAGCTTTTTTCCCCAAATGCACATACAGCTATCAGTTAAAAATGTGGCCAGTCACCTGAGAGTTCTACAAACAGAAAGAGATGTCTTTTCAAAACAGAAATCAACTTTGAAATTTTCAATAGCTTTTAGTTACTTTTGAGATAAAAGCCAAAACTTTTACTAATTTGATTACTCACCATTGCTTCTTGCATCTCACTCTTGTAGTTGAAATTTTCTTTTTGCAGGTGTTCCTACTAAAGAGAGGGTCTGTGGATAATTAACTTCCAAAGTCCTTTCATATGTAGAAAAGACCCTTATTTCATCTTCACTTTTAAATGTTGGCTTCATTGGACGTAGAATTGTAATCCAAATTCCTTTTCCTTTAGTAGTTTGAAAATTTGAATCATTGTCTTCTTTTATCAGTGTAGCTGATGAGAAAGTTGAGAAAGCTGATTTCAATCTATACTTTGCACATTTTAATTCATTTTCTCTCTCTCTCTCTCTCTCTCTCTCTCTCTCTCTCTCTTTCTCTCTACTCCCTTTCCCTCTGTCATAGGTTCTAGTATTTTTCTCTTTATCTTTGATGTTTTATATTTCACTCGGGGTTTTCACTGTTCCTTCTGTTCATTATTTTCTTTGCTTATTTTTAAAACTATACCATTGGCAGGATATTTACCTTTCTTCATTGCTGGGAAATTTCAGGTTTTATACCTTCAACTACAGAGTTCCATCTATCCTTTCTATACTCTCTTTCTGGAACAAATAATGGGATTTTCAGATTTAACTTCCATATCTCTTCATGTCATTTTTACTTTTATACTTTTATTTCTCTATATTATTCTTGAAGAATTTATTGTTTTTATTTTCTAACTCATTAAATTCAATCTTCAGTTGTGTTCATACAGCTATTCAGCCTGTGTTGAGTTTCTATATCAACAATATGTTTATTCCAAAATCTATGATTAATTTATTTCCATAACTTTTTTGCTACTTCATAGATGCTATATTTTTCTTTTGTCTCTGAGGATACTAAGTATATTTATTTTAGTGTTCTGGTTTGTCTATTAACTCTTCTCTAAGGTGTATGTAATTTTTCTTGTGTGTATATTCTTTGCTGACTGTTTTCTCTCTTTCATGTGGTTTAGGATTCTTAGAAGTTTGGAAATATTATATATCTTAGTCAAAAAGTAGTTAACTTGAATCTAGTCAAAGCTTTAGATTTAACTTCTAGTTTACAAAAAATATAGAGAATAGAAGAACAAGCTAAATACTACCTCTAAGGAAGCAGCCAGCCAAGTCCCAGAGGTAAAAATTCTACACCAGGCAGAGTAACTCTCTATCTAGTCTTCTGAGTTTGGCTACTACCAGGTCCCTTGGGCATTACTAGCCACACTGGGTACTGCTCTATCTGCCTTCCTCAAGCATTGCTAATGCCTGGCTCTTGCAGGGATAGAAAAGGAATTCATGGGAATAAGACCATCTAGCATTTCCCACTGTGGTTCCCACTTAATATCTTTGTTAATTTCTACTAGGATCCCCCTATTCTCTGCAGCCACTAACTCTGTAGGTGGAATGCTATGCTACTCTCCCCCTTTACTCCAATATTCTCTTGCAGGGGCTTCCCACATAGGTTCTTAGCTAGCATTTCTCTTTTAAATTGGATCCTTCCTGCTTTCAGTTTCTCGAGGATTACTCAAAAATTGTTATCCATCAGTAATTTCTACTTTGCTTTTAAGCATAGCCATGTACATACTTTTTGTTTTTTTACACATTGTGGTTATAGCAGAAGCTTTTCAGAATCATAGCCCATTGACACAACTTCTTGTACATGTTTGATGCTTTCTTACTGCAAGGGTCTAGGATTCTCTCTGCTTAAAAGCTTTCTCTAGATGGTAAAGCCTGCTTGCCCCATTAGCACGAAATGCAGATCATAATTACTAAGGAGTACAAGCCCCCAGGAGTGGCCCTAAAACAGTGATATATGGGAACTGGTGACTATTACACCAGTTTTTTTGCCCCTTGGTTAGGACAATTCTGAGGCTTGTTTTACATTGCCCTCAGAGGTACCCAGTATGATTGAGCCCTAATAGCCCATCACAATAACATACTAATTAATCTTACCCTGAATTAGCTTCTTTTCTTTACCTGTGTTACTTCTTGATTCCCCTACCAGTGCTGTCTGGAATTATCTTCCAAATAAACTACCTGTAGTAAATTCTAATCTCAGAGTATGCTTTTTAGGGGAACGCACCAAAGACAATACTGAGAAAAAAGGTATATGTATCTATGTGGTCTTCCTATCACACAGTCTGCTAGAGACTTTTTAGCCATATTCTGATTACTTTATTGAAAGAACTGGTTTCAAAAGTTTGGAGGTTATCACTCAAGATTTCATTAGGAAAATACAAAACCTATAGGTATCAAAGAGGAAGAGGTTTAATACAGGAAACTGGGAGCTTACACAACCATGGGAAAGACTGGGAGAGCAAAAGTCAAGGAAACTGCTGATAAGAAGAGTGCATGCAATTAAGACATGCCCAAACCACAGCACAGCCCCATCATGAGAGCTCCCTTGGAAGCCATCATAAGCCTTGCTTCTGTTAATTGTACACCTGCTCACAGTTGTTGCTAGAAAATGTTAGTTTCTCTACCCTTTTGACTTCCAAACTGGGTCCTAGTGCTTCCCATAAACAGAAGCTAACTGGAATACTTTGGGTAAGAAAATCTATAAAATGATCTCCCAGGCTTTCCCCATTTCACATGGCATATATACAGGGAGTGAGGATGAAGGAGGGTTGATCTCGCCCTGGAACACTATTAATTTGTTAAAATCTTAAGTGTTACAAGCCATTTTCCTGACTAGCTATTTGCTTAAAGTTCCAAACATCCCCAGGAAAGACAACCTTGTTCCAGACCTATCCACAGACAAATCTATTCAGTAACCATTAATAGAAATTCCATTGGCTGACACATAAAATATCACAATTCTAATCAATGTCCAACAACCCAGAAAGACAAAAGATTTCATACAATCTAGGAACTTCTTACAATCCTGCAAGAGAAACTTAAATTTCTCCTTAAAATATCATGTCAAAGATGTAGTAATCATTTTCAAGGCTTTCTAGAGAACTATCCATTGTTCTGATAGCTGACAACAAAGTGTTAGTTATTATATACAGAAACCTAAAGCAATTATTTAGAATGTCTCTAATGGTTAGGGATAAATAAAGAGCAAGGAAAAAAGACCCCATTTCTTTTAATTTCCAAAAATGCACATCAAATTTTTGAGAATAAAATAGTTTAATGGTTATTATTACTAGAAATTAATTTCGGGGAAAATGTGACTGAAAGAGTTTCTCTCCACATACCCTCAGAATTCTTGCAGCTCTGTAACTGATATCCCTTTGTACATGTACACACATTAATGACCACCCTATAGAAGTGGTGCATAGATAGCAATTTTTTTAATATATAGAACTATGTAATCACTTTTCTGTTATGCATTTTTTGAATCATTCCCTGGCAAGTCTATAGCCAGAAATAGTAAATCCAGTTTTAATGCTAATTCGATGGGAAATTTTTTGTTAAAGAAGCAGTTCTGGATATGTATTGTCGTAAAAACAAGGAACTTCCTAAGAATAGACATAATTTGTTTTAAAATGATGTCCATAAGGATTACAGGTTTTCTAAAATGAATTACACAGTTTTTATGATTTTCTTTACTAAAAAGTTAAGTTAAACTCTATAATGTATGTTTCACATAGTATGTCTTTTTAAATTAACTATTTTCTAAAATTTATATTAAAATTTTCAGTAATAAAGGAAATTCACATTCAAGGATGTGATTTATTCATACATGATCAATTTTAAAATTAAATTGATACAATTGATTAGATTTTTTTCTTTCAAAATACTCAAATTCCTGAGAAAAATCTGGATTAAAATTCAAATTGCAATTTCTGTTGTAAAGAGTTTATTTTATCAAAACTCAAGAAAGTCACATTCTATTTTTCTATTAAAATTACATATGTAAACTTTAATTTAAAAATTTTAATTTTAATCTAAACATTTTAATCTAAAATGTTTATGCACATTCAATAAAAATAGTGAAATTTGGCACTTGAAAAATTATTTGTATACGTTTTTAAATGAGTTTGTTAAATTCATCAGAACTATAACTTTTGAACTAAAATATTTTATTATTCAGATAACTGAAATTATTTCACTTGACATTAAAATCAGGACAGCTTAGGTGAGAGTTACAGCAAATCTACTCAATGTCTGCAGAACTTGGAAAATTCACAATCCCTCTGTATATCAGAATGTACAACTTTTTTGTATTTATTCAGTCAACATATACTTATTGAGAGTTGGTAGTGCAAGGCACAATGCTGGAAATAACAAAGGCAGAATAGCTGCCCTCACCTGCTGAGTGAAGCTAAGCCATGCACTGCACACAGGAGGTCTCAAGAGGGAATTCATTAACTAATCCTTCATCTTACTCACGTCTAAATCCATAGGTTTACCTTTTGAACTCACTCTTTTACATCTGTGAATAGCATCATTCTATTTTAGGATGTTGAATTAATATTAGGTGTATTTACACATACATAGTTCAACTTTATTGGAAAGAATTTTTACTTGACACAGAACAGATCCATTTTCATTAAGTTAGTAATTTCCCATAAGTTCTTTCATATATTAGGGAAATTATTAAGTGTATAAATTATTGTACTGTTGTTTTTAAAGTGACATTTGGCTGACCCTGGATTAGAACTGATTTGGGCATTCTTCAGCTCCTTTCAACATTGTTTTCAAAGTCTTTTATTTTCCTCTGTGTGTATGTGTGTGTACATGTTTGAATATAAAAAAAGGTATTTTTTTTAAAGAAAATTACTTTAAAACCTAAAATAAAGGATAAAAACCATGATACAGGCACATATAAATCTGTGTTATGGAATATTCATTTTTATGCTGCTATAAAAAAATTTTATTTTTTAAATTTATTTAAAATATCATTGAGATTTGTGAATTAGCATTTCAAACGTATTTTTGTAAAATATACTGAAATAGTTGTGAAAATGTGCGCTCTACTTTGAACTTTTAGAAACAAAATTGTAGGTGTACTCTGCTCCCTATTCCTAATAAATACAAATAGTTAGAAAAAAAGAAAATATAGAACAATAAAGGCATTCCTTATCTGCTTTACACCTATTCATTTATTCTAAAAATATGTATTAGGGACCTTTTGCCCTAAGATAATGTAAGTAATACAAAGATTGCTACACAAGGCCTCCATCCCCCAAAAGTTTACATTGTAGTTGGTGAGATATAACATTTGAATATGGAAATTTTCATATATCACTTAGTAAATACCAATGGAAATTTGTATCAATTGACTTCTAAGACCTCTTCCCACCTCTTAAGATACTAAATACCAAGAGCTCATTAATTTAACTATATAAATAAATGTATAAGAAAAAAATATTTATTAATTACTGTAGATGACTATGTGCCCAGCATTGTTTATAGTTATGAACAGAGCAGAAAAAAAATTACTATTGTCATGACACATTATAGAAGATGCAGACAAGAAATAAATAATAAAAATAAATATTTAGTCAGTTGTCATTCAGCCTTATGGAGGAAAATACAAATAAAAGGTGAGAAGCAGTGTGGGATCAGGTAAATTTCAATTTTAAGCAAAATGATTAGGAAGACCTCACTGAGAAGGGGACATTGGGTATATACCTGAGAGATAAGAGCATGAGCATTCAGAGAGCTAAGGCACAGGAAAAACCAGAATACAGAATACAAAAGAGCAAGGAGGCCATTGCAGCTGGAAAGGAAAAATAAAGAGAGAGAGAAAGAGAGAGAGAGAGAGAGAGAGAGAGAGAGAGAGAGAGAGAGAGAGAGAGATGAGTCATAGATGTAATGTAGGTGGGAGAAAACTTCTATTAATGCTTTATAGAATATTGTAATACCTTTGACTTTGATTCTGAATGAACTGAGATACCTTTGGAGGATTTTGAGTATAGACATGGTCTGACTTAAGTTTTGACATACTTAAGCACTGAGCACAGACACTATAGAGCAAGGAAAAAATCAGAAAAATCAATCAAAAGAGTTTGTAATAACCTATGTAAAAAATAATGGTGGCTTGGACCAAGTGGTAGTGTTGGAGGAAATAAGGAGTGTTTAGATTCTGGATGTGTTCATTTTGAAGGAAGAAGAACCAACAGAACTTTCTTACAGTATGGGTACAGAATAAAGGGAAAGAGAGGGGTCAAGGATGTCTACGGTGTTTGGACTGAGAGACCAAAGGAAAGAAGTGCTGTTTACTGAGACAGTAAAAGTCAGGAAAAGTAAATTTTAAAAGGAAGATCAGGGGATTGATAATGGACATGTGAAATTCAAAGATATCTAGTAAATGTCCAAATGGTAATGTCAGGGAAACAGTAGTACAGGAGTTTGAAATTTAGGTGAGAAGTCCAAACTGGAGATACAAATTTAGGAAATCTTGGAATATATATAGAATATCTATAGTTTTAAAAGTTATTAGATGTGACAACCAGCTAGTGAATACAGATAGAAAGTGAAGAGGCCCTCCCGGCTCACCTGTAACATGTGCACCACTTAGAGAACAGGGAGATGAAAAGGAGGCAGCCAAGGAGACTGACAGGTGGCAGTGAGAGAAGTGGGAGGAGAAGTAGGTAGTGTGGTACCCAGGAAGTGATGAGGAAGAGTTTAGAGGAAAAGTGGGTGGTCAACTCTGTTAAATGCTACTGCTAGAAGAAATAAGAGAAGGCCTGAGAGTTGGGGATAATATGAGATAGCAGGATTTTAAAAGTCCAAATATTTATTCTTTAAATACTTGGGCAGGAACTAACAAACAAAGGAATTAAACTACAACCTAATGATGTTGGTAAAGGTAACAAATGGTAATAAGCAGGAACTCAAGAAGAAGCAAGAATAATATAAATTTTGCTTGAATATTCCTCAGTTAGGAAATGGTCTTTAAAAAATAAGGTAAGTTCAACATCTCAGAGTAAGAAGACAAGCCCATGAAACATGAAAAAGTGGAATTCCTGGCACAGATGACTTGCTACTATGGCCCTGTTAAGTACCTGCTTGTGTGATCTCAGACTTGATGGCATTTATCACTAGCAGACACAGAGAACAGAAGGGATTCCAGAAGACTGTAAATGAACAAAGGTGGCTTTCATAAAAATGAAATATGTAGTCTGAGGGAAATGTTAATTTTAATATTGACCTTTAACAATTTTTAGAATTGTCTGTTACACAGATAGCTTTGGGATATTTTTCAGCTATCCATGTAATAAACATTTATTGAGCACATATGATATACAAATGCTATGCTACACAGGGGGGTATAAAAATAAAAATATCTGACGTATAATACATGTATTTTTCTTTATAGTTACAAAACATTTTACACATACTAGTATGATCATCGAAACAACCCTATTGTCTAGACAAAATAGTTAATACCACCTCCATTTAACAGATGTGAAATGCAGGATTCAGAGAAATGTAATGACTCCATAACCACCTGAGTCAATTCCTACAATATATCTCTTCTTATACGTATCTCTATATATTTTATTCATTCTATTTTTCTAGAGAATGCTGACTAGTACAAATGAGAGTGTTTCTCTTTGGAGGGTAAGGGCTATGGAGTTGACTGGAAATGGGTACGGCAGAGCTTCCTGGATAGAAATGTTCTATATCTTGTATTAGGTGATAGTTATGTGGATGTGCTCAATTTTCAAAGCTCATCAGACTGAACACTTAGGACATATATATCTTATCTTCAGTAAATTATGTCTTAATTTAAAAATATAAAACATTTTAAATATTGAGCTTTTTTGCCACTAAAGGAATAGAAGGAAAACATACGAAGTTATAAAGAAAGCAATTTCAGTGTAATAGAAAGAAATTCTAAGCTTCAGAGTTTTCAAATGTGGAATCAGCTATTTCATTAAAAAGTAAATTAATTATGTCTGAAAATATTCAAACAAAGGCAAAAGGCCTACTGTTAGAGGTTGTCTAGTACAAACACCTAATACAAAAATTCTTTCTAAAGCATTTTAAACCTTTCATCAATCAGTAGCTATGCTATATTAAATTAACAAGGTTATATTGAATTTTGTCCTTTTTTTATTTCTCATTTCTATCTTTCACAGTGTTTGTGAATACTAAAGGAGGAATAGCAAACAGATTAAAGCTTATGATATACGATTGGTAGTGCTTAAAGTACTGTGGTGAAAGGATTCTGAGGTCAAATCCATAGCTCAGTAGGAATGAGTATTGTCATTGTTTAATGATATCTATCATTGGTACAAGAGGGGAGAGAGTGACATAGTACTGGGACTTAGCATCACAGAGTTAGAAAAAATGTGTAGAGCTGTAATTCAGATTTAGTGTCACTGATTTATTCTCAGTGACTGAAAGATTCAGAGACTTGGGCTGTACAAGCCATGAACCGATAGATAATAAATTAACAGAGAAACAAAATAAGAAAAAGAAAAAAATTCTGAAAGAAAGATCAGTATTTAAATATACAAACTTTGTTTTTGGCTAATGTTTTATTTTCATAGTTGCCAGATTTGGAGAATCTGGAATCTTTAAACACTGTAATAAATTGATTTTGGTTTGATAACTAAACAAAACCAGATTGAAGTAGCCTGAATTTTCAATTAATAAAAGCTAAAATATTGTAACAATATTTTTCTACAATCAGGCCAAAAGTGCAAAGATGTCAGATAAAGATTTACATAAGGGTAAACCCAGTAGCAACCAAGTTGGACTTACAGGATAGAAATTATACTTAGAAGCTTCGTAAGGCATAGCCTGCTCCTTCCCTGCCTCGTGCAGATCTAAAGTGACCAAACACTTTAAATATGTAATGTGTAGCTTCCAACTGAAAAAAAAATTTAATCCAGCTCCTCCTGGCTCAGTCAGAAGGTCAATTCCTTGGAAAGAGCTGCCCCCAATGGTGAAAGAAGCTCCAATTGGAGCCTCAAATGTGGTAATATACAAGATGTTCTCAAAACAAAGCTAATCACCAAATAGGGAGCTTGACTAATTGACTGAGGATGTTTTCTGCGCTGGTCATCCTTTGGCAGATAGAACAAAGAGAGACCAAGAAAGAGGCCCAATGGTATGAGTGTGGAATTTGGGGATTTGCTTTCCTTTTGTGTGTGTCCCTAGACAATTCCTTTAACCTCATCATGTTTGATTTTACCATAAATGTAAGTAAGACTGAATACTTCCTAAGATGTTTTCCAGAAAACATAGCAGGCAGAACTATGAAGGTTAAAACAGAGAGGGAAAGAAAGTGACTATATTAAAGCATTATACTCTGTAACAACTTAGGTTTATTTCTTCTTAATTTCTCTTCAGTCAGCATGCAAAGTCATGTAGGGGCATTTTCATAGGGATGAAAGTTTTTATGGGATAAAGAACCACTGACAGTCGTAGCTCAAGGTTCAGAGCATGTTCATGACAAAGGGCACCCTAAGGTCAAAATCAGCCACTCACTGCCTTATCTTTTACCTTTGACCCCAAGGTTGAAGATTTAGTGAGCACCCCAGAGCAGATATGCAGCCAGGTTAGAAACCAGTCTTAGTTTAAATGAGTGAATGTTGGAATGTTTAGAAATAACCAGCATGAAAGCTGGGTAGGAAAAAAAAATGTTTCAAAATTTTAGACAATTTAGAATTAGAGCATAAAGTATTAATGCTTTAATTAATGAATGAAGATCTGCCACTCCTACTAATCTGTGGGTTCCTCAAGGGTGGATACCACATCTGTCTTGTTCCCCTCCCCCTCACAAACAAGGTTTCCTCAATTCTAGCACAGCTCCAGCTGGAAGAGGGGTCAAGAGAGCAGAATTCAAGAGCCCCACATTGGGTCAGAGAAAATCAAGTTCTTATAAGAGAATCACAGAAAATGGGAGGTGTCAGTAGACACAAGGGGTAGCAGAAGGTGCTCATTTTGAGTCCAGAACAGACAAAGAGTGAGTGAGTGAGTGAATGAGTGAGTGAGTGAGTGAGTGAGTGAGTGAGTGAGTGAATGAGTGAGTAGCCATAGCAGAAATCATAAGAATAGAATGGGCAGCAGATGCATCAGAGAAGGTACTAAGGCTGGAGGCAGAGGCAAATGCAGTCCTGAGCAGCTCATCTCAGAAGTCTCAGGGAAAGTGCTTTGATCAAGGCCCTTGAAAGGAGCTTTTACAGCATAAACCTAGATTCCCAGTCCACGTCTTTCTGCTTCTAAGAGGGCCTGGCTTATTTTTGCTATAGGGCAATTTAAACAATTTCAGTTAAACCAGAAAGGAGGAGAAGAAGACATTGCTATATTATCTATCACAAACAAACAAGGCGTGGCCAGCCAAAACAAAGTAAAACTAAGCAGTAATTCAATGAGAGACATCAACACCAAGAATCTTTGATCAAAGTATAGCTTGGCAGGGCTACAAGCTGTTGTTGGAAGATGCTGACAACACCAACCTCAGGTGTATGGGCCTCCCATGAATTTTCCTTGTTCTACTTAAAAGTTGCAAATCACAGTCCAAGAAGTTACAATAGTTTTGTAGCAACGTTATTAGCTGTTATTGTTATATATTAGAAAAGTCATTTTTTAAAAAAACTTGAAAAAAAGTGTTTCAATTTTTGAAAATCTTTACTTTAAAAATGTTTATTTTAGTTAAAATTTCATTCCCTGAATTTATGAAAATCAACTAAATTCTTTTGGTGGTTTGTTTTTTTGTTTCATTTTTGTTTTTTGTTATTGTTTTGTTTTATTGTCGAAAAGTCAATGTCCACATGCTGCACTGTATTGAATAAGTAGGGAGTGTGTTTGCTGGTTTCATCTAAATCTTCTGACCTTTTTCTCTTCTAAAAAAATAGGTACTATTAATACTATAGTCCCCCAAATCAGAGAAAAACAAAAAATTAGTCCATTTTCAATGAATTTCGATGATGTAACCATCATGCTTCGGTTATGACTAGTCCCATGACTAAAATCACTTGAGAACTGCTTGTTTCTCAACATCACTTGGTCTTAAGAGAAACTGTAGGTGTCTTCTACAGAAGACAGTAGACCACTGGCAAAAAGCCAGTGGAGACACACAGATGTTGTGGTTACCAAGTTGAAGCAGGAATACATAAATTTTATTCCAAAAGCCTCTTGCCAGAAGTGCTATAAAGAAAAATCCTTGCTTGATCCTCTACCTCCCACTTGATGGAAAATATTCAGATGCATTTGTCTGAATTCATCAAAGAACCTTGGCCAGTTTGTCTCCCCAATAAATATAGGCCAAAAGGGAGCATAAGTATAAACCTATTATGGGGACAGTAATCCCCACCAACCTCAATATGCACATTCTCAGAAAATAAAAGTGTGAAAAATTGAAGCAAATCCTACAGGTCAACAAAACTTTACCTTCCACTAAAATACTGGGGCATTAACAAGAAGGAATGAGTATGTATTGTCGCTGAGCATGCTCATTTCAGGAATTGTCAGAAAATTAAACAATCAAGAAATAAATGTTGTTTCATTACAAGAAAAAGGGAAGAGGACTAATTTAATGGGTTGCTATACAAATTTCTGAACCAAAATTCTCCTTAAAAGTAGAAAATGTGGACACTTTATGGAACTAGAAACTGTCCATTTGCCATGGACCTTGAAGAAGTGTCTGGTGTGGGAATGAGGGAAAGAAGAAAATTAAGCCTGAAATATCAGCACCAATAAGATGAAAGTAAGGAAAGGGGAGTATTGTTTACTTCCCAAGAAGTACTGTAAGGGCAAGAATATGTGAATAAAATCAAGTGGCAACTGATGGTAATAACCAGACAAGCCAGAGTGCCTGACCACTGTTCAGAATGCAGATCTCCCTGATATAAATAGTCCCACAGAATTCAAGGTTGTAATCACTGGTGTATATATGGATGTGTGGTAGGCAAAATTCTAAGATAACTCCTTATGCCAAAATGACCCATGCCCTTGTAAAATCTCCTCCCCTTGAGTGTCAGCAGAACCTGTGAATATGATGAGATACTACCCCTGTGATTATGCTAACATGATATGGCCAAAAGGACGATACCTGGGTGAGTGTGACCTAATTACAAAGTGCCTTTAAAAGCAAATATTTTTCTCCGGCTTATGGCAGAAGGAAAAATTAGAGATTTGAAGCACCACTGTTGACTTGAAGATGGAAGAAGCCACATAGCAAGACCTCAGAGCAGTCTCTAGGAGCTGAGAGTACTTCCTAGCTGACAGCTAACAGAAAATGGAGCTCGGTCCTACACCCAAAAGGAAATGAATTCTACTTGCAACCAATAAACTTGGAAGAGAATCTCAGCTCCAGATGAGACCTGCAACCCTGGACTGCACCTTTATTTCAACCAAGTGAGACGCTGTGAATCCAATTGCACTGTGCCTAGACTTCTGACCTAAACAACTGTGAGATAATAAGTAGGTGTTGCTTTAAGCCAATATATTTGTCATACTCTGTTACACAGCAATCGAAAATTTTTACAAATTTATAACTGTACTTGCTGGACTGATTATGACTAATCTGAGAAAGAATCCCCTTACCATAGTGAATGTAAATCCTCTGTCTTCCAACTCAGAGACTCTGTCATTTTAATAACAACCTTCTTGCAATAATGCATCATGTTAACCACTTGTTTAAAAAATAACCCCTCGAATTATACTGATGACATACTTCTTTCATATCTGAGACGTTTCTCCCTATAAACTGCTTAAAATAAAATCTAGAAAAGATATTTTAGATTTGTTTTACTAAACAAGGTTTCTTTGTCCCATAGGGGGGTTTACATTAAATTTTAGCAAATTAACATCATTTTATGGGAAATATTTTTACTTTGGTGATCCAAACTTGTGTAAAAGTTGTAAGCTGTTCAAATCACATGCTCATTTAATGTCACCTTAGAGTGTCTTCTAACACTCCACAAGTGATTCCTTCGAAGAAGGCACCCATCCCACTTATCTAAAGTTAGAGAGAGGAAAAGCACTCCCTCCAACAATCCTTTTCAAAGCAACTTCCTCCTCCATCAGATCCCTTTTCTCCAAATTTATTGTCTCATGTAACATGGGCTAAGTTGGTCATGAAATCACATCTAATTTTCCTTTCAGCAAGTCTGATGGACATGTCAGTACTGGTTATCAAAGCAAGAGAGCACATACAACCCATTATTCCCAGCTTTGAAGCCTCTGCTAAAACTCTATGACAATAGGAAAGTCATAGTTAAAATATGATACTATAGAATGAGAGAAGAATAATCATACAGTTTCTGTGTGCTCACTTAACCTAATAATTAGACTTTGTTAAGAATATACTTATAGCAATCCAATACAGATCAGGAGCTCCAGAAGTTGAAAGAAGATATTCCACATATAATGGGAGAAATTTTAAAAAGAACACTTTCAAATGGATCTTAAGTGGCTCAATTATGTTGAATAATTTTCTAAACATCCTCTTTGTGTCCTTTTAATGTGTGTGGTGGTTTCAAAATATGTCCATAAACTCTTTTATATGCCTCTCTTTAAAAGCTGGAGCTTAATTCCCCTCTCTTGAAGTGTGAGCTAAACTTGGTGATTAGCTTCTAAGAAATAGAAGGTTCTAAAATTGATAGAATATGACTAGTTCATGAAAGTCACTGAGGGTCCTTCCTGTTCTTTCTGTTGGATCAGTCACTCTGAGGGAAGACAGTTGTCATATTTAAGGACACTCATGGATCCTTATAAAGAGGCCCATGTGGCAAGGATCTGAAGCCTCCTACAAAAAGCCATGTGAGTGAGGTATCTCAGAAGTGAAGCCTCCAGCTCAAGTCAAACCTTCAAATAATCACAGCCCCAGCTGACAGCTTAGCTGCAGACTCATGAGAAACACTGCACCGGAACCTCAGTTAAACTGCTCTCAAATCCTTGACTTATAAAACTTGTGATTTAAAAAATATTTGTTGTTTTGGAGTAATTTGTTATGTAGCAACAGATAACTAATACAATATGGTCCCTAAAAATGTTTAGGTAAATTTAAAATCCCACATCTTTTTTTCCTGAGTTATATAAGCCATATATACCAATAATCAAAAGATACTAGTAATCAAAAGTATTCCTTAATAATTTTGCAATATATAGTGTATGAAATCATCATGCTGTACACCTTAAACTTACAACGTTATATTAGTTATAACTCAATTAGAGTGGAAAAAAAATCTCTTGACCCCAAGTCAGATGCTGTGATAACTTCTTTTTATATGAATCTAATTATTCACCTGAGTATGATTACTAATGCACAGATTAGATGGATCAGCTGATAACCTCCGCTATTTTTGGTGAACTGAATAGTTCTAACAGGAGTTACATAGAAGGACATACACAAATTAACATAATGTGAACATGTCTATTAGAAAATCATATCAAGGTCCACATGGGCCACAAACAGATAATAAAGACCCACTGTATAAAATTATTCTTGTTATAGATATTTGATATTCAAATATTGCAACTTTTTCCTATTTGTTTGAGATTATCTTAGTGTTAAAATTCAAATAGCTTTAGGAGAAATAATTATTTATCTTGTTTTGAATACATTATTCTTTTTAGCATGAATGAATGGTGTGAGATTAGGACATGGGTCACCAAGGAGAAAAAAAAAGAAATGATTCAAAAGCTGAGAATGCTAAGGAACACTTCACTGGCTTTCTAGACATTCTGAGGGTGGTCTTGTGCCCTCTCAAGGTCTGTGAATTAGATGGCATCAGCTCCCAGAAGACAGAGACCAAATTGTGTATCTGTTATGAGTAGCACCTAACACAATCCAGTCAGTGGAATACTAAACCACAACAAAATCATCAGACACCAGATAAAGCCAGACATTTATCCTAATAAGCAGCTGTTAGACCTGAAACTGTCAGCAACATCACTCACAACTTCTCAGACATTTTCATTAGGGTCACCTAGAAACCACATCAACAACAAACAGCAAGACAAAAAAATTACCCAAGGGATCAAATCAGATTCCTGGAGTGTAGTTGGTCTTGAAACAAAGCTCACAGCCACTCAGCTGAGCTTTGTTATGTGTATGTGATTGAGAGATGATAGCGGAACTCTGCGGCAACGTGGGATGGAAAACCAAAGGGATGTGACCACAAACACAACAATTAGAAGAAACAGAGCCACAGGATGAGCTGAATCAAAAGGCATCCATTCCCACTTGAAATCAAAAGCAAAAGCAAAGAACAGGCTATGCCAAGGATCAGAAATCAGAGATGTCTCAGTGCAGCTTTGACAATGAGCAGAGAAGAGATGTTGGGCTTGTGGAAGCAGTCTCCCTCAAATGTAGAGAAGTCTAACCAAAAAATATAGGAAGCTTCTTGTTATGGACACATACACACATATAATCAACCATACAGGTTGTGCCTTACTCCTATCAACAACCTTCCCAGAATATACACACATAAGCTACCATCACCTTTGAGCCACTTATGAAGTTTTGCCATTTTCCACTGAGTTAGACCCTATGGAATAAAGAGAGGTCTTTTTCTGCATATGTAAAATTAAAATATTATATAGATGACTGCTAGGGTCCTCATGGCTCTGAATCTTTGATATAAAGAATATTCGAGACCATGTGAAAATAAAACATCATCATAAACCAGATTTTAAAATTCCTTAGATCCCAGTGAAAATATGTTCAATGGGAAAACACAAAATGGTGAGAAGCATGAGACATATATTACTTTGACACTCTAGATTTTTTTAACAGCAGACTGAAATTAGAAATTATTTTAGAGTGGGAAAAGCCATTAAAGTTGATTTTTGTCAACTTTCTGTTCAGGCCACAGATGTTAGCATGACACTTAAAACCTCTGGTGTATGGGGAAAATTAGAACAGAATGCTCTCAACTCAACTGATATATAGCCTGCCTGCAACATTATTTTATTTTATTTCTTAAAAAACTTGATTTTGATAAATAAAAGGATTCCATAATAAAGATTATGGCTTAGAAACTTTCCCAGAGAAACTATAAAATGGAGGCTAGGTTTTTTTTCATTATTAAATTATTTATTTATTGCTTAGAAATCTAAATTATATTTCTAACTTGCCATTACTTGCCTATGTATAGTCTCCATATATATTAAAAAGAATTTGGAGATGTATAGATAGGATATGCTTTGTCATGTGTATTTTATTTCATTAACATACAGTTAACTTTTTAAAAATGTTGTATTTAGAGTGTCAGGCAGCATGGTATAAGATAATTTCTTAGTTTCACCTGAAATCACAGGATAAAATACTTTCCTTACTCTAAATAATAGCATACCTAAATAATTTTGCAGCTAAACTCCAATAGGACTTCACAAAGACAAAAGAGCATGTTAAACCACTTTATAATACAGAGTTTGGTTTCAGACATCATGCATAAACAAAGGCTTGTGACTTGTAGATGATGCCAGAAATTAATTTGCCAGTAAAGCAGAACTCTTCAATATGATAGCTACACTTTCCTTTTGGGCTTTGTAATTTTTTAATTTCTTTTTTTAATCATAGGTAGCCCCTACCGCAATACCTCTAGTGCCAGAAGTAAAATGCTCAATATATTCTTTAGCCACATTAAATCCATCACTCCCAAACCACTTCCATTTAGCATTGGTATAAATTCGTGGTCAAAATAAGTATACATATTTAAAATTTTTCTTAAGCCACAGGAAAATCAGAATCAGAATATAGCAAGTCAATATGAATGACTTATGGCTCAATGTGAAAATACTGCATAAAATATGAGTAAATGAGACAAGTCCAAATGCGATGAACCACTTAGAGGCCTTCAAATTCATTAAGTACATCTATGAAAATTAGGATATAATGTATTTTTCCCAAAAGGAATTTTATTCTTCAGCCTTTCAAAATCATCACAGCCAAGTTAAAAAGACTGAATAACTCTCTCTCACACACACACACGAAACCCAAGAATTTGAGTTAACAGACTCTTTCAAAATTGTCTGTTTCATGTCCTATTTTTATAGAGGAGGAAATTCAAATTCAAACATTTGCTCAAGTAAAAAGCCTATTAGATATGTAGCTGAGACTTGAACCTGGGTTTCTAAAGCATTTTCCCATTTTTTTTTATTTTTTAAAAATTGCTTTCGACTGTAAAATATATCATGTTTAAGCATATATATAACACATATTCATTTTAAATAATCATATCAGAAAAAATAAACATCCATGTACTTCTACCATATGCTTTAAAAATAGAATATCACCAGTATAGATTTGATATCACCTATCCTTAATGTGACACGATCTTTCTTTCTTCATCATAGGTAACTACTATTCCAAATTTTGATCTTTCCTTTACTTTAAAAAAAAGAAATTTACCAAACATAGACACAGACACACCCATGCTTGCTATTGTTTAGGGCTTTTTTAAAAAATTTACTGGACATGGTTTCATAGTGTAGTGGTTAGCACATCTGCTTTACACGCAGAAGGTACTGGGTTCACATCCCAGTGGAGCCACAGCACCTGGTCTATGGCCATGTCACCCTGAATAATCCTGATCCCATCTGATCTTGGAAGCTAAGCAGGGTTGGGCCTGGTTAGTGCTTGAATGGGAGATCACTTAGGAAGACCAGGTGCTATAAGCATAAATAGTAATAGGTAATGATTTTTTTAAATTATTAAAAAATTTTTACTACACATAGACACAGATGCACACATGCTTGTTATTCTTTAGTTTTACCCATTTTGTCATTTACGTAAATAGTCATTTCATATGTATTCATCTGTCACATTTTTTTTTTTGCTTAGCATTGTATGATTTTGAAATTCATACATAATGATGTGTGTAGTTATAGTTAATTCATTTTCACTATTGTACAATAGTTCATTGTATGAACATGCAACAACTTATTCTTCACCTCTTCTATTGATGGCCATTAGATTGTTTCTGATTTTTACTCTTACAGCAATGCTAACCTGAATGGTTTAATGCTCGACTCCTGACATAAACAGACAACAGCATCTCTAGGGAATATACTCTAGGAAACAGAACTGCTGCATCACAGGGTACACACTATTTCAGCTGTTATGAGGTATTGCCAAACTGGTTTCCAAAGGAGCTGTGCTGATTTCTCTAACTATTCTTCTTTTTTGATAAAATTACCAAAACTTAGTATTGTTCAATTATCCAGAAAGGGCCAATGTAATCACAATGATCTTTACTAGAGAAAAGAGGGAGGTAGAAGAGTGAGAGCCAGAGGAGATGTGATGAAGCATTACAAAGAAAATCCAAAATGTTATGTACTTTAAAATTTTTAAGTTAGCAATCTAAATAATGCTTTCAAAAAATTAGGAAACAGTGTAATCCAGTCCACAGAAGCCATATGGTATAGTTCTGTTTTATATGTAGGATATTAAATCTGTAGGTAAAAGATTCTAACTCCTTTTTCATGAGCATTAGTCAAAATTGATATTTAGCTGCTTGTCTTTAATTATTTCTCTTCATAAGTAATAAGTAAATCAAGATCTTTACAAATCCATGAAATAAGCAATAAAAGACCCCCAAAACCATTCCAGTCTATATGTCTGCTCGCCAGCTAAAACTAAGCTGGATAAATCTGTAATTATAGTCAAATAATTTTAGAGATGACTATTACCCTACCTCCACCAGTAGTCCATTCCAGTATTTCATCACAGGAACATCTCCTTGGGTCTTCTTTCTCCTAAACATTTTTTTTCTAAATTATTTCAGTTCTACCATTCCAAATTAATGTAAACAGTATCCCGAGATAATTTTTATATTGTAGTAGTTAGTAAGGAGATGCTATTCCAAGGTGGGTGTTATATCTAAACATCCCTCTTGGAAGAGCTGGCTGTGATCTAAATAAAAGCTTCTTATGTTATATAGGGTGTAACATTTTTTTTAAAATAGACATAATTTATTTTTAATGCTTTTACACTTAAATGTCTTTCAGAAACAGAATGGACCTTGTCTCAGTTCTATGATTGTGTAAAAACATCACCCCCAATCCTAATGGCATAAAATAACCAAATGCTTCAGGTAGAGGACTTAAAAGGCTGGGCTCTGATATCATATAAAGATTCGTTTACTCACATCTGACAGTTGATGTTGGCTGAAAGCTGAGAATGTAGCTGCAGCTATAGCCTAAAACAGCAGTATGTGGTCTCTCCATGCCTTCCTTACAACATGGCAGCTAGTTTCCAAAAGCAAACATCCCAAGAGAGAGAAAACAAGAAAGAAGCCATATTACATTTTATAATCTAGTCTCAAAAGTCACACAGCATCATTTCTGCCACATTCTATTGGTCTAGGCATTTCAAAAGTCCACCCAGATTTAAAGAGAGGAACCATCATCCCCAACTTAGGATGGAGAGTGGCATGTCACATTAAAGAAGAGCATGTGGGATGGAATATACATTGATGTAGCCCTTTTCAGGAAATACAGTCTGTCACAGGCTGGATTCCATCAAGAATGTGTCACACATCAAAGGTTATTATTGCTAGGAAACGAAACTATTTAATATCAGTAGAGTAATAATATGACAAACATATATAAGGAAGAGAAACATCTTATTTTAAATAATATTCATATGGTATCCAAAGGGAGTAAAATACACAATTGTGCAAAGTTTTACATAGATTGTGAGTGAATATAATATTTGAAACACAAATAATTCCAATTTGAAGCGAACATTCCAATGAACCACTGTATACACAGGCAAATAAACAGCTGCCACTATACAGCTTGAACAGTAAACAGTGAGATCACTAAAGGGATATGGAAAGACAGACGCTTCTATTACCAGTTACGAGAGGGGGTGATGCATCTTCAAATGTTGATGAGATTTATTACAGATTCTTAGGAGAAGCAGCGCAGAATTTGTTAACATACAAATGTAACTGCTCTATTCAGAACCACTTGGATTGAAAAGATTACAGGATGTTCTGCTCTCTGAAATTGCCAAAATCAATTGTGTCATAGAAATCTGATATCTCCTATTTAGATCATCCATATTAAGCCTGGGTACTAAAAAAAGCCACAAATCTAAAAACAAAAAAAAGAAGGATGACACATCTCTTTTCCTAAACCACATTTAATATGTAATTCATGGTGGGCAATTAGATACACAGTAAGTATAGTTTGCTCCCGTAACCAATGCAGACTATACTAGAAAGCCATTGTTTTATGTTCCCAGAATGCCCCCAGTTCCAATACCTTCTGAGAACTTCCCCAGGACTATCTCCATCTATCCGGTTTTACTGGAAACTGTTAAATTCTTAAAAGATTTCAATCCTCTGGCAAAAATTTGTTGAGATAGAAATGGAATCTCACCTAAGCCAAGACAAGGAAACCATTCAGGATTTAAGGACCTGGGAGCAGGAGCTACAAGATGTAAAGCTGGGAGCTTGAAGTTACCATTTCTCCACAAAAGCTACTCTTCTGCAAGTAAAGAATGAAGCCAAAGTGGGAAGAAAAGTGAAAATGGAGAGAGTCCTGCCTTCATTTGTGCTCTGGTTGTTATTTAGAACCACATTATTGCCCTTAGTCTCTGAGACACCCCACATATCAGCCAGAAATTACCCACTAAGCTATAAGGAACGAAAAGGTCAATCAATAGTGGTTTCAGTTTTTTTTGTTTTTGTTTTTTTGTTTGTTTTGTTTTATTTTTTCTTTCTCAGATTACAGAAAGTCCAGGGCTGAGGTAAGGATGGCATTAAGGATCCAGGTTACCCCCAGCATCCCAGCTCCCCACTCGGATTTAAGCACCTATCACAATGGTAAAAGAGACTGTTGTACCTCTTAGGTTTGGTGAGACTCTGCAGGGTAATGTATCTGAATTTCAGGCAGGCTTAAGAAGAATAAGCAAGAAGGAAAATGCAAAACCTTTCTCTCTGAGATTTTATTTGAGAGAGGATCTTTTCCGGGGACTCCCACAAAAACACAGGGCCACTCCCAGCTATAAAAGAGACTGGAGTTTCTAATTTTCTTGAGAAGTTGGTACTCATAAATTACTAATATGTAGGAAAGCTATCCAAAAATTTTGGTTGGCCATAAATGAAAACTATCTTCTAAATTTCAGTATACTTTAACTAACTTAAGGTAACTTGAGTTTCTGAAACCTGGAAGCAAATGTACAAATGGAGTTAACCATTTTTATTTCTAAAGTGTTTAACAACTAACTATATCTTATTCTTCTTGATTACATTGGTATCTCAATTATTACATCAAAAAGGTAATAGCTAAAATGAATATCTTAAACACAAGAGCAAGTAATATCTTTTAGAAATAAATAAAAGTAAACATCTTTTTAATAAGTGAAGTGGCTTAAATAGAGAACCAAAATGTAATAAGATTTCTTGTAAGCCTAGCTTTCATAGGTCTGTCTCCTCTAAGACCATTATGCATCCTTGAAGTGTTTTTTTCATCTATAAGGAAAAAAAAAAAAAAGGATGTAAAATGCTAAGCGCAATGTTTGGCACCAGGTAAAGCCCCAACACAACTTAGATCCCATTATTAAACCTGTCTCTGTCCCTGAATTGTTCCGGCACCTCCAGCTCCCCACCTCAATTACATCCTGCATAAGTCTCTCTTCAACTCTGCTGTCACTCAAACTAAAAATGTCCATTGTCTTTCCACAAAGAGTAGATTTCTTACCTGTTTCTGTGTGAACCACAATAAACACAGTCACCTAGGCCTGACATGACACTCTTCTTAGTTACTGTTATCTCTCTTACTTCATCTCGAGTCAGCCTCTGAAATAAATTTGTGCTCATCCCTGGCACCACCTTCTCCTAGGCTCTGTTTCAAATAACTCTTAGTATCTTAGGTGAAAAAAAAAAAGAATGAAATCTGCTGGTGTGTTAAATAAGATGGAATGCTCTTAAACCCTTCAAAGCCAGCAGCTGTGGGCGGACGCTCTTCAGTGGAGAGGGCAGCTGACCTTTGTAGCTCAGGCACTCTGGTTCCCTTGGAGACTGCTCTCTAATTATCATCTACAGACCTCCACTCCCTTTTAGATGACCTGGCTAGAGGGGACATATGGCTCTTCCTTTAATATCCAGTAGCATTATAGGCTTGGTTAGAATCTTTTAAATAACATTTGTTAATGTTTTCAATAACAAAAAGATAAACAGAAATAATGGCATATTTTCAATGACTTAGGCCTACTTTAAATGTTATAGTTTGCTTCTCTTCAGCTTAAAGGCCCTTGTTTGGTCACAGTATTTGGGGTTGTTCCAAAACACAGCCAGAGAAAGGCAAAGAGTGAAGAAGGAAGAGAGACAAGGAAGAAAAGAAAGATGGAAGAAAAAAGAAGGGAAGACCTATAGCAGTCATGTATATATCACCTGTGAAACTTTTTAAACATACAAATTCTAACTCAGAATCTCAGAATAGAATTTTTAAAAGCTCTCCAAGGGATTCTCAAGCTCCCAGCCACTTGCAGAGAGTTTTGACACTCAGTCCCTGAATGTGTACCTGGTAAGCTGGAGAGAGGGGTGCAAGCAAGTGGCTGACAGCAAGAAAGGTCTTTGAACTTTTAAGGTTTGTATTAAACATCCATGTGAATGTTTCTTCTAACTTCATAATTTAGCAGTGTTTGTCTTAATGTAAAAATTTTCCTACATCTACATGTAAAATGAATGCTTTAGGAATGTACACTTTTTTTTTCCTATGGCTTTTAGAACCAGAGAAACACTCATCCTTTTTGAGAAGTGCAGGACTAGAAAGAAAAGTAGTTCCTCTATTCCCTGCCAAAGACCCAGTTTCTAGGTTCCAGCCTTGGATTAGCCTCTCCCACCAGGATTAACCTTGAGGATGTCTTCTGGCAGGAGGGGAGCTTCTCCCTGCCTTCACAGGAGCCTCTACCCTATGGAGTCACCATCATGGGGGCATTTCAAGTTTACTCCTTCCTTCTCCACCTACACGTCGCCCATCCTGTGGCTTGATTTTGAGCTCCCCATTTGTCTCTGTCCTGATATCTAGAATGTGTGCCTTCCTTCATTTTCTACCCAGCTTCTAACTTCTACTTTCTTCAGTATTTTTTCATGGACACCTTGCTCTATTACATAACTCTGGCCTTCAATACTTAAACACAATGGTTCCAAACATATCACCTGCTCAGAGTAATCCCCTGGACTCAATCCTCTTCTTCTTGCATTGACTGTACTGTAAGACTCCCAATATGTCACCCTGTAGACTCTTACACACTGTCACCACTCATGTCCCTTCTTCGTGTTCCCTTCATTTATTTCCATTGTTGAACAGCAAGATCAGCTACATAATCTATGGGGCCCAGTGCAAAATAAAAATGTGGAGTCCCTTACTCAAAGATTAAGAATTTCAAGACTTTAAATCAAACACACAGCCCTTCTAGACTGAGACTCTATGTGGGACTCCACAGTTCTCATACCTGTGAAGCTGGACCTGGGTCACCCTATTCAAAGACTTCTTACATTTTTCTCTTACTAAATGTACTATCTAGCTGGCTTTTCTGACACCAGCTGTCTAGTTTTCCTACAGGTTCCTTCTATTTGATTCTATCTTTCATGCTCTTGTTCATTCAATACTGATAAACATATTGTAAAATTACTATGACTTTCTTCTTCCTTAATGTCACTACTCTCATACTTTGTCCTTTAATCTTGACCCAAATGGCTGTTTTGCCCCTACACCTTTGTTTAAGCTATTCCTTCAATATGGAATGCCTTTAACTCACTCCACCAGTACAAATCATTCCACAATCCCAGGCCTAGTTAAAATCTGCCACATCTATTAGTCACTTCTCTTTGCCCCCAGGTGGAATGATTTATCCTTCCTCTGAGGGCCTATACCTTTTATTATCTGTGTCATGCAGATGGCTATTGTTACTGTCTTGCATGTAACTTTTTCTGTGGGTAGTGGTTTGCCTATCCAGACTTAATTTTGGACTCTATCTTTCACCTTGAGCATGCTCAACACAAACATTGATTGTCTAAGGTGTTTTGAGTCTAATTATTTTGAACGTACCATGCAAAGAAGTCCTTTAACCCCAGACATTTAAATGCCTCTCTTTTCTAGTGAATGTCTGAGAGGGCATGTCTGCTATTCTTTGCTTCACAATGAGACGGAGATGTTCATATATAGCATAGGGAGGGGGAGGGATAGAAAAATAGAGGAGAGAATTGGAGATCTTCCCAGTTGCTCATAAATTGGGAGATGTCCAGACCTCTTGATTTATTGGCAGTATATCTGCCATATGAATCTACCTATAAACACAGTATGCATTCCAAAGGCAAATGAGTTAGATATTCCATTGGATATTAATGAATTTATGGGTTCTGTTCTCAACCATTAAAAGTGAACTGTATAAATGAACATGGTATTAAGGAAATGAATGAACTAGATAAAAGTCCTATTGTTTTTTTTGTTGTTGTTTGTTTGTTTAAGAAAATTAGGTGATTTCTGAAATATACATTCTGTAACACTTGGAATTTTATTAACTTATTTAACTACTATGTATTAGTACTATTGTATACTGAGGATTTGAAAATTAATAAAATATAGTCTCTGATTCTGAGTAGCATCAGAAAGAAAATCTATGTCTTCTAGAAGAGGTGGGTCCTTGTCTCTGGGATGAGAGGTAGGAAGAGGGTAGCAGCAATAGAAAAAAAGTGAGTCATATGGTGATTAAGTAGAAAATTACTAGAGCAAAGGTTACTAAAAGACCTTCCCAGGTGTTGGCATCTGGCCTTCCTCAGCCCCAGGAGAAACTTGTGTTGAGAAACAAGTGATGCGGCAGCCAAAGCTGCTAGGTGGGAATCAGAATGCAGAGCCAGAACATCTGTTTGAGAGAATCATCTGTTTGAGCATAGATATTAGAAGCAAGGAACAAGGACAAGCTGAGCCAGAAGGATGCTAAATTTACTGCAACCAGGGAATCCAGGTATTAGTAAACAAAACTCCCCCTGAAAGTTTTCTCAAATTAGGAAACAATGTAATACTCTCCCGAACCCTACTATTATTTATTTTCATTTAAAATGGAAATTCATATCCTGGCCCTCAGAATTGTTATAGATATAACCTATTCTCACAGAAATTCTCATGACCATACAAAACTATAAAAGACACAGAATGACAGAGCAAGCTTAAATAGTCAAGTCATTGACTAGCTCTAAAAGGTCATTAGAGCCATGACATCTCTTATTTGCTATTCCTCTACTTCTTCCTCAGCTGAAAAAAAAAAAAAAAGTGGACAATCTCTCCATTTAGAAAGCAAAAGCAATGCACTGCATGTCCCAGAAAGGTCACTGGCAAAAATGGTATTCTCAAAAAGTAGGTGAATGTCACCAGATTCATTAGAATATGAGCATGAGCCATATAATATCAGTTGTTTAACATTTTAGAAAGTGTGGATGGAGAGGACGAATTGGAGAAAAGGATGAAATTCCCAGAGATATGTCAAATATCAACCTGGAAGCCTGATAAGGCCTTGGTAGGCTAGCATGCCCTGTGCCAAGATGTAAGGAATACCCCTGAGAGGTACTTGGGGTAAAAGGGTATCTTGGATGTGGCAATAGAAATGATGCAGGCACCTGAAAATCAACACTGAAATTCCTACTCCTTAAAGAAGAGATCATAAAATAATATATAGGTACACCTTGGAGATATTGCAGATTCTATTCATTAAAGCGAATATCGCAATAAAGTGAATCATGAATTTTTTGGTTTCCCAGTGTGTATAAAAGTTATGTTTACACTATACTGTAGTCTACTAAGTGTGCAATAGCATTATGTCAAAAAAAGCAATGTACATACCTTAATTAAAAAATACTTTATTTCTAAAAAATGCTAACCATCCACTGAGCCTTCAGTGAGTCACAATCTTTTTGCTGGTGGAGGTCTTACAATTGGTTTGTAAAAAAAAAAAAAAGTAATATCTACCAAGTGCAATAAAGTGAGGCACAATATTATGAGGTGTGCCTGTATACATGACAATCTCTCAGTGTAGAGTCCAGACTGCCTGAGAGACTTCTCTGGCCTGGAGGGAAGGAACTACTGAAGGACTCAGGCTTGTAGGAAGAGTCTATTTTAACACGGCTTTCCAAATTGTTTAGCAGTGTGAGGCAATTTTTTTTTTAACTATGTTTCATTTTGCTTCCTGAGAATCATATGATTTCAGCATCATTGGTGAGACTCTGACTCAGAATAGATGCTGTGGTGTCCGAGTTAGAATACTTTAAAGAGTGGAAAGTATTATGTGACATTTATTAGATTTAAGGGGCTGCAGTACCTAACAGGCAGCTGACCGCAAGTTTGCTACAACTGTTGTGGAGATGGCTACAGGAGAGAATCTATCCTAAAACAAGGTCAACGATCAGTTTAGGGAGGTTCAACAGAAGAGACTTGCTGAGCAAATGTCCTTAATTGCAGAGTTTTACCACTATCTTTCCTGACTCTGGAAGACACAGACAAGGACAGGTAAGAAAGGGAGGCAACAAAGATGATCTAACTAGGTTAGTTGCCCCAGTCCCACACCTGGTATAGCACAGACCCCACATCAGACCACTCTCATTCCCAGGAAAGAAGGGGCAAATCCATGTCTGGAAACAAACTCTCCCGATCTAGAGTTGAGCGCTCTCTCACTGCATCACCATACCTAATTTGGTCTTGCTAAAATAATAAAACATTTCTGAAAACATGAATCAGCCTAAGAAAAGAGAAAAATATATAGAATTCATGTCAGTACAACCGGAATTATTATTATCAGTTCTATCTATCACTATCCCCGCCACCACATCCTCAACCTACAGCACCTGCTAGACAATTTTAGTTACTAAGATTAAAAGTATATAAAGTTTAGCATTAGTTGTGCACCTTCTATTTGCCAGACACAGTGTTATTTGCTTTATATATTTCATCATCACAGGCCTATTATAATCCCAATTTTAGAGCTGACGCCACTAAAGTTAAATGACTCCTATTATGAGTAGTGAAAATAGAGTTTGGCTGCTTAAGTATAAAATCCATGTCGCCAGTTGCTCACTACATTGTAAGGCCTTTCTGTCCTCAGCGGATGAACTGGTTATCCCTGAGAACAAGCGTGAGTCATAGGACAAGTGAAATAAAAGGTAGGAACCATTTAAGACATTTTGTTAAAATGCGCCCTAATAAATGTAACTATGTACGTGCAATACCACTTATATACACCACCAATCCATTCTTTTGCACATACAACCACACAATTGTCGAATTGGCACAATTTGCACAGAATTAACATTATAAAGTGGTTCTAACATTTATCCGTTGCATATCTCAATGTAAAAAGTAAGCTAAATAAATCACATGGATTTAGAAATTAAAACATTTGTAAAGGCATTAATGGGTCTGAAATGGCTACATGGTATAAATGTCCAGTTATCTCTTAGAAATCCCTGCCATTACAGGTTTTAATAGCCTATACATTCAACAGCTTATAAGTTTTCTAAAACAAATGTTTATTTCTCTAAAACTACAAAATGATTAGCTGATACATGTTTAAAGAAAAATGTATTTGGGCACCAAGAGAAAAAACAATCTAGTAATTTTCCATCAGATAATTTTTTCCAAAGCTTTATTTGCTCTTAGATAATACAGTATGTTTTGGATTTTAAAGTTCAGATTTGGCATGCCTGTATCTCAATGAGAAACACATTCTTTTGAAAAAAAAAAAAAAAGCTTTATTAGCAGAGTGAGCAAAAACTATAATGAATAATTATGCTCTCTTTCAGATAGAATCTGTGCCATACTTAATCATCTGCACAGTACAGCTTGATGCATACCAAAAAACACTCTTTACAAATTGCAACAAAAAGCCCTTTGTCACTTTCTTGCCTCAAAGCCAAAACAATCACTATTGGTTATTGCTCTGGATTGGATAAAAGGCAACTGTCAAAGCACATTGTTGCCTTTGAGGAAAATTATAGCTGTCAATACTAATACAATAGAGATGGTTAAGCTATCATTATCTCGTGGAAGTAAGAGAATATATGAATATTAAAAGATGGAAGTTTAGAAGCATAGAAAATCAATAAACAGAATGAGTGACTGTCACAAGGGAGCAGCAAAAACATTAAACAAAGCTCCACCAATTAATTGTTAATTTTACTTTTGATTGCATTTGTGCTTTTACATCTTATCCCTAATACAACATATTTTGAGTTATTAATATTTAATTAGAGTGCTAAAAAAACATATTCCCTGGGATAAGGATTATAGTAAAGAGAAACAAAATTAATTTTACTATTAAACTACAAAAGATTTAAAATGCGATAAAATATTAAAATAAATATTAACATAAAATGTAAGACTTGGAGATTGGAAGGTTTCAGCGAGAGATACCCTTTACCAGTTGTTGATAAAACTTTGTAATAAAAATACCAATGTTTGGCCTTTCTTCTTGGTCAAATTCAGTTAGACTGCTAGAGAATTTTTTTTACAGAACTCAATTAGATAGATATCTCTCTCAAATTGTTAGACCAGCTGAAAAAAAAATGTGTAGTTGAGAAGAAACTTTAAAACAAATAGTGAAAAATGTGAGAAATGGGTTAATGTCTGTTCCTGAACTTTCCTTTCCACTGTTGGAAGTATTAGGGTGAGGGTTGTCCACAGGTGACTAATTCCAGGCACCAGCACCTATAGCACTCCCCAAAGCCATAAAGTACTTTTGCTTATTTTCCTATAAGAGTTATATAGAGAATAGTGCTTTTCTGCACTGAGTCATAAAGAATGCAGATACTCTGGCAAATGTGTTTCAAAGATGGAACACCAAACTATTGGTTATCAGAATGGGCTCTTTTAGCTCAGGTGACATCATAATTACTTTTGTAAGGGATACGTGGAAGCACTTATTCAATGAAGCATGTGAACCCTATAACTGTGAATTAAAGATACAGTGGTGTCCAAATTCAAGCTGCACCAGTACAGATGTATCATCACTACAGGTAAAAAATAGAATAAATTAAAAAAAAAAAAAACAGTTTATGAAATCCCGAAGACTCTCAGACAAATTATTTGTTTTTTTTTTCTAAAACCAGAAGGTTTGAGCTTACATTTTTAATACAATCTAAAAATCTGTAATATAAATATTATAAATGTAAAAAATAAGCACCATGAGGACAAAATACATAATTGCCTATAATGTTCTCATTTATTAATGAGCTCATTAGAAAAATAAACACTCCACTGATTTGAGAATTCACAGCAACCAATCTGCATAAGATGTTAATGACCTATGTACTATGTTTCTGTAGTGATATATATTTCTATCCACAGCTTTACAGAAATGTATGTGGAAAAGCGCCTTTCAAAGAATATTAACCTTCTCAGGGACTTAGAAATCGTCTAATCCAGTTTTTCGCAAAATGAAAGCCCTAGACCCCGGTGGTATACTTACAGAGCTTTAAATAACTTTGAATAACATTCTAAGGAAATGACTCCTTTTTCAGTTTTTCCCCTTCCAATTAAGTCAAGGAAAAAACTCTCAATTACCGAACTTTTCTAACAAAGAGAGAACTGGCCTCAGCTTAGAGTCTTAACTAGGCAATGGTACCTAGTGTTGTTTTGACACCTTTATGTGACTTCTATTTATAGTATTGTTCCCCATTTTCCATTTAGAGTAGTTATATGTAGTTTCCCACCTAGGTAAATTTACTCTGGTAAAATAAAAGTGTTTTTATACCATTAATATGATAATGTATTTTAAAATTCTCTAGCGTAAATAGTAGGAAATGTATTTTGAATAAGTTGTTTTTAATCTATACTTCAGGAATTATTACCATCTGAGGCCCTGGTCAGAACCCAATATCTAAAGAAAAATATACATAAAAGATAACATGTCCCTAATCAAACCTATACCAAATGTTTATTAATTAGTATAAGGAACAATCTTTATTGGGTTAAATGAGTGTTATTCAAGAGAGGCAATGACTTAGGAATACTGAACAGGCCCTACCACCCTTGCATGGCCACTGCAAAGCCATAGTGTCACACTCAAGATCCTGAGCCGTGTTGATCCTGCACCCCTCCACTGCAGACCCTGTAGCCTGATTTTATCATAAGGATGGCTGTAACAAAAACTGTGACCAGAACACTAGCATCACAATGCTATGTGTCCCTTGTGGAGTAAGACTTTCTTGCTAGGGCTAGTGTACTTATGACAGAAGTGGGATTTCAAAGATACCGAGTAGAATAGATGACTTCTTTTAGTGCTCATTGCTAATACTTTATTTCTTTAACTTTAAAGTGAACATTTTTCTCACATTTTAATATGCCTGGCATTAGATGTGTCTTATCAATACTATCTTTTAATTATGATCACCAATATTTCTATCATTCTCAGTAATCCATAGAATTATTATGCATCTTGCAATAGATGGCATATTAGTTTTGGTGAAATATGGTACATGTTTGCACATTTGACAGAATTTGATCTGAGACCTTCATTCATTGCAATATATTATCTGGTAACAAAATTGTCAGAAAGAAGAAAATATCCTTTACCAACTTTTAACCACTGGAGGACTAGCAATATTTACCAAAGAAATGTTTGCTAAATGGCCTGATTGGCTTAAAGGTAATTTTGCACCATGATGCAATTCAAAGAACTCAGTAAGAAATAGTAGAGGTTATAAGAGGATGGAAAATATTAGAAAGTCTTAAATGAATAACTTAAGTTTTGGAAACATTAATTTGGTTAAACGCTACAAATAAGGAAACCAAGAATCACGATTTAGTGGCTTGATCAACATTCCACAGTGAACCGTGTAATGACCAAGGTTCATTTAACAGACCAAGGCTCATATTTTATGCTCTCTTAGTTACCCTGTGGCTCAGGGTCTTTCATAAGGTTGCAGTCAAGCTGTTGGCTACAGCTGAGGTCTCATCTGAAGGCTTGACTGGATTTGGAATCAGCTTCCAAGCTCACTCATATGGTTGTTGGAAGGAGTTTTAAATGATGCAGATCTCCCCAGAGCCAATGGAGTTTCCATGCCATTTATTCTTTATTATAATAGACACTCAGCTATTTTTCTGTTTGTGCTGGCTCTTTCTGACATTAACTGCTAAGATTATCATGGTCATAGGCAAAATTGTAGAATGTACAAAAATTATATTTATATTTCATGCCTGTTATTATATATATTTAGGAAAAAAACAATTTAACAGGGCATTTCCTTGGATAATAGAATTATGGTTGATTTTGTTTTACTTCTTTATATTTTTATACAGTTAAGTTTTCTACAAGAACTATGTAAAATGCAAGTTATTTAATAACTGAATTTTTTAATGTAAAACTCATCAGCAATTTAAGTAAATTATAACATATGTGCTTTCATGTTTGATTAAAAATGCATTGTTTGCTGCATTTAGGATTTTTTTTTCTTGAAAGTTCTGAATTAAAGTTCTGAATAAGTCTAACAATGAAAGAGACTTTCAACTTTGTTGCCAAATTCACAGCTCATGACAAGTTGCAGAAGCACAAAAGAAAGGTAGGAGAAAAAGGCCAAGTTCTTTTTGGTCTCTCAGACAAGGTGAAGAGGTCAGAAGGGTCAAATTAATTATTTTCTTTCATAAGTTTGGTTTTTTGAGAAGGTAGATCAATTCACAGTTTTCATTTCTGTCTTGCCAGTTTGCACACTCAAACATGGGCTGTATAAAGGCCCATGTAAAGGAAAGCCTCTTCGTAGAATCTCCAAGTTCAGACATTTGGATGAGCAGACCCTTTTCTCACCAGGCACAGCCTCTTGTGAAGTGGGTATTAGGTGTCTAATAGCTCTGAAATGTTTTCTTTCCTCTCTGTACCCCAAGATTGACTAGTAACTGTTGTTCCAATTATTCTAGAGAACAAGTACTATCTATTCTAAGAGATAAACTCAGGGCCCAGTGTAAACTCAAAGAAATAAAAAAAGATATCTTAAAATGATGCTGATTTAGCCTGAAGAGAATTTTGGAATTTGACTTATTTATATTTAGACAATAAAAACAACTGCATAGCTGTTTTTCTCATTTCTGAAGAGAAGAAAACACTGAATTGTGACCCCACACAAAGGACTTTATATTTTGGTCCCTAACATATGATTTATTCTTTTCAAATCAAGATTGTTTACTTTATTAACAGATCAGAAAGATGTTTTGCCTTAAATGTTTCCAGAATGTGATTTTTTCTGAGGATCCCACTGCAGTAATATAAACTTGTACATATGTTCGCACACAATTATAAGCTTAGAAGAGATCACAATTCCATGACTTCATCACAGTGGCTTTCAGGCCTGGAATAGTAATTACAGCTGTGTTCACTGTATTCATTATGGTCTTCAAAAAAAATTTATATGAAATAAGCTTCTCAAATTTTTTTCAAAATAGGGTGGTATATAAATAGAATAAATAAATATATCAAAATCTAAGTGATGATTCATATTTACAGTTCAGGATATTATTTTTAACAATTTATGGCCGCTTCCTTCCTTTAATTTAGCACCTCTAAATAAAAAAAATAATGTGTTTACAGATGGCTAGGTAACAGCAACTTCATGCAGTCAAGTATAGCCATGAAGAAAATCAAGAAGGCTATTTTTTAAATAAAGTTTAAATAAATAGGAGAGTGCATAAGAAAATTCCTTAAGCTGCTTAATTGTTGCCATTTGTATTATATATTTAAAAATCCTTCTAAGACTTTGAATGGATCTCCAAAGTGTTTTTTTTTCAACTTTAAGTACTATCTCATGTGAAAACTTTTATTTAAATTGTTAAGAAGCAGTATAATCTAAATAACTGAAGATAAACAGAGCTTACCTTGCTTTTTTCATATCGCCCCGATGTTGTGCCTTGTGACTGAACAAATCGTGGCTTGTGATGACTGGCTGTAGCTAATAGAAAAGAAAAAAAGTTAATGTATTAAATTCTAATATTTAATAAATGAGGAAAGGAAGAAAGCATATTAGTAGAGGGAATAGAGAAAGAAAAAGAAAAGAAATTGTAAAATGTTAGTCAATATACTCTCTCAAATGTTCCTGTGGTAGCTATTTTTCAAACATACTTGCCAAGACTCTTGTTATTTTGTCTTATTTTTATTTTCATCATTTGGCTTCTAATGGGACTGTGTACTAAGGAAGAAACTTGAAAAACATAAGCATTATCTGACAAAAATTATAGGCAATCAGGTACTATCGTAGCCTGAAACTATATTCATGCAACATAATTTAAGGGTCTATTCATGTATTCTTTAAAAGTAAGGATTACTAGGATTCTATAATACATAGACCTTTTCCTTAAGGAGTTTCCCATAGAGTGGTCATTTTAGGTCTTTCAGCTATAAATTTCTAATTTATATTTGCTCCATATTCAAAGGGGCACAGGTAGTAAAATAAGTTAAACCAATCATTTTCTGTGTTCCTTGATTAAAATGTTAACATAATCCCTCTTCTATGATTCTTCCCTCTCTTAACATAAGCAACTGTTACTACTCCAGAGATAGAATTCTCAAGGATAATGTTCATCAACCAGAGGACATATTTACCTAGAAAGATACCTGGAGGTATTATTAAACCTAGTACTTTATGAAGATAACAGAATTTCTCAAAAATGATTTATGCATTTTATAATGAGAATCCTCTTCAGTTTATAATGTATATTTATATATAATGGAGAGGAGAGAGTATATGTTTTTCCATACCTCATAACCAAACTAGATTTAAATATTCCATCACCCTAAGGAGGACAGAATCAAAGCGCAAACAAAACAATCAAATTCTCAGATTTTTAATTTCAAAAGCACAGTCCAGCTGTGAGACAGTAATATTTGAAAGAAGATATGATCAGGCACAGAGTTTTCATCACCGTCACCCACTCCAAAACTAACTGAAGACCCTTAGGGCCTGGAAGGTGGAGGAGATGGCCACACCCACATCTCCTCAGGCAGAGCTCCAGGAAAGGACACATTCTGAGGAGTCCCAGAGTTCCGGGGCATGTGCTGTCTAACTGTCTGGAGCTCTGGGGCAGCGGCCCAGCCAAAGCTCCTTCTGTCTCCACGGTACAGTAGTGGATGAATGGCTGCAGGAAAGCCTAGGCCAAAGTGGGATCACAGCCCAAGGATTCTTTTGCAGTCCCATCTGTAAGTGGAAAAGCAAAACTACAAAAGAGCCAGGAAATTATCACTAGAAAACCGGTGATAACTCTGACCCAGAGTAACCATGACAAAGACACTCACTTTTTCTGGGACCTCTCTGTGTCCCCCTTGTCCCCTGCCATCAACACAGATATGGCTGCTTCTGGGCTTTTATTCACAAACAGTCACCTGTCCCTCATACCTTATCAAGTTATGGTTGACCCCTGAACAACACAGGTTTGAACTATGCAGGTCCACTTATAGGTGGATTTTTTTCAATAAACACAGTCGGCCCTTTCTACAGGCAGTTTCACAACGAACAGCAGATCAAAAACAGTATTTTTGTATTCCAAACTGCAAATTCCCAGCTGCGGATTTCCACCCCGCACTCAAAAATATTGATTTTGATCTGGTGTGTTGAATCTGCAGATGCGAAGGGTTGACTATAGAGTCAAAAGTTATAGGTGGCTTTTCCACTGTGTGGGGTTGTCACCCCTAACTCCTGCATTGTTCATGAGACAACTATGCAATTTTTAAATGATGAATTGTTAGCAGTCCATTTCTATGCAAGTTTTGGTTTCCTTTCAATTTGCTCAAGAAAATATTGAGTATGCAATGTTTCAGGGTCCTTATCTAACTATTTAAACTAATTTAAACTAATCTATGTTTGTATTTCCAGGGACTATAATTCTCTGCACCAGGAGAAATTTTGTAAATATGAGACAAGAAAAAGGATGTCGTAAAGGACTTGTAATGAGAAGAGTGAGAGACTGTTTGTCACATAAGAAGAATTCAATAACTACTTGCTGGGGGTTAGTGAGGTGGGAAACTAATAAATGAATCTGAGCTGAAAAGTAGACCTATTGCATACTTTTTAAAACACTATCATTCTTATGTATCACCAGGAAAAGTAACCCCAGAAGCAGTAACTGAAAAACAACTAACATCAAACAGACACACCAACTTCTAAAAAACGAATTTTCACATCACACTGTAATCACTGATTTCCTTGCCTTTTAACTAAACCAAATTATCAGCTCCTTGAAAGCAAGAACTGTGTTTTGTTCATTGTTGTTATTATCAATTCCTACAACAATGCCTGGGACATAATAAGTATTCAATAAATACTCATGGAAGGAAAAAACAAATCAATGAAAAAAATGTTAATTATTACATATAGAGATCTATCCAGCTGTGTCTAAAATATACAACATCAGCACCACAAGGTAATTGTTCTTTCTCATATCCTGCTCTCTGTTTAAATGAGATCATTCCAGTGAGAACTGGAACTTCCTCCAATCATTAAGAACAAACCACAATGTCCATTTTAAGGTAAACAGGAAACCATGTCTAAAGCTGTTGGTGGGCTAGGGAAACATTCTCATTTGAATGGAAATTCTCTCATATATATATACACACAGGTTGATCAACCTGAATTGAAATTTTTAGTTCTGACCCAATTCAGCCAATGATGTCACTACCTCTTTATATTTTAAGTTCATATTTGTTTGTTGCAGATTAACTTTAAGGAGAGATATTACATTTCAATCTGCTCCCAGTAGACTGAAGGATCAAGTCTCTGTTTGCATGCGCTTTATAATTTCAGAAGTCTTTTCATTCATATTACCTAATTTAATCCTCTCAAAATTCCTATGAATTACAGAAATTCCCCTTTTCCATTTAATGAGTAAACTGAGGCTAAGGGACTTGCTCAAGGCCATGTGGCTTTTACATGGCAAAATCAAAATTTATGTAGGTCTTTTAACTCTATAGCTTCCTAGCCCTCACTCTCTGCGCCATCTTACTGACTTTTACAGAAAAGTATGTCATTTTGAAATATTTTACCTAGAAAACTGAAAAAAAAATTGTTTTATATAGAGGTATATTTAGCAGTCATAATTATGATTGTGAATTAAGAATACTAAAGAAGAAGAAAAACTGTAACTTCTGTGTATCTGTTAAAATGTCTAGGGCATAAATATACATCTTAGGGTAACATATTTTCCTGAGAAGAGCTTGTGGGTGTATTATCTCATTTCCTGTGGCAAAGTTTTCTCGTCCTGGCTCTGAGTGCAGACTAGGACACAGAGCCAGTGTGTAACTCCAGATGGAATCCTGGCAGGAGAGTCCTGGCTTTACTACAGCTTGCTGTCACCCAGAAACCTTAAGGGAATATGCAAATGTTCCACCGATTGGCAAAAGTAGACTAAATTAAATTGTGAATAGTGTTATCTTTTTTTGTTAATCACTGCACACTGACTTTCATTCTGCTTGACATCTTACTAACGCACGCAATTTGAGCATAAATGCATGAGAAGAGGAAGCAGATATCATTAGTCATTATTCCCATGTAGCCTAATTCCTGACACATATGCATTAGGTGTTTCATAAAGGCATGAATTCAGTATAAATGTACATGTAAAATATTATTTGTTATTGTGAAAAAAATATCCCACTTTCCCAACTTTCCCTACCCCTTGTCTTCTCAGGGGATTGTTTGTTGATTAGTGTGGTGGGTATGAGGATGCAAAGACAACAAAGAGAGGCAAATTTATCTGCATAAAAAGCATATAAACATACGGTAATATCACAAAAAAAATTCCAACAAGTGGAGAAGAATAAAATGAACTGGAGAACCTGCAAGATGAGTTTCCATAAAGAAAGCAGCTGAAGACGAAAGAAGAACTTGAAGAGGGACAGAACAAGAACTTCTAATGGCTTTCTTTAAAGGCTTACTTTATGGTCTATCAGCAGCACTCTTTATCTTCCACAAAATCTTTAGTAAAATCTCTATTACTCTCTAACATTATGACATTGAATTTGTTTGAGACACTTCAAAAAAATTCTGTTTACTTCAAGTTAGACTAAGAAATTACATAAATTTGTTACCATTAGTTTAAAGTTTATAGAATCTTTTCATCATATGTGCAATTTGTATAGACTCAGAATAAGCATCCTCAGAAATTAACTAATGCTCTATTTATACAGAGAAAATTGAGACAGAGAAATTAATTGACATTTACCTCATCATATCTAAGAGTCATTGTAAGAGGCATATATATATGTATGTGTGTGTGTGTGTGTGTGTGTGTGTATTTATATGAATGCCATTAATTAACTTGTAACAATATATATTATCAATTTTATTTTATATTTGATGAAAGAGCTATTTTAGAACATGTTAAATGACACCATGCAGATATAATCAGCTAAATTCAAAATATGGAAAAATTCTATTACAAAAAATTAACCTGTTTATTTAACCAAAAAAAATGCTTAAGGAAGGAATAAACTATTATACAATAAAAAGAATTTGAGACATATTAGCCAAATGTAATGTGTGGATCTTGTCTGAAGTCTAAGTTCAACAAACCAACAATAAAAATTAATTTTTCAGGTAACCAAAGAAAACTGAATGGACAGAGTATTAGTTTTTATTTAAAAATTATTAATAGTAGTGAGTGAAATAGTACTATGATAGTTATGGGTTTTTTAATTCTTTTTATGTTGGAGATAAACAATGAAGAATTTAAGAATAACTCTATATGATATCTGGCATTTGATTTTGAATACTTCACCAGAAAAAAACTTTAGAATCCAGATAATAAATTCTGTCTACCCAATATGCTCTAAAGTTTCTATTAAAAAGTTTTTAAAGTTTTTAGATTTATTTTGACATAAATTTTATTGTTATATGTTAAATATATAATAAATACTTTTAAAATGTGTTAAATTGTTTTTAAAACATCTTCGCATTAAAAGCCAAATATTTCTGAATAATTTTTAAAATATTATAGTTTTAGATTTATAAAAAAAATTGTTGAGATGGTACAATTTTAATATACCTCACCCCCAATTTCCCTTATTATTTTATTTACATCTTAAATTAATATGGTATATTTGTCACAATGAATGAAGTAATATTGATAATTTATGAACTAAAGTCCATAGTTTATTCAAATTTCCTTAGTTTTTACCTAATTTTTGTGTGTGTGTTTTCCAGAATATCATCCACATTACATTCAGTTGTCATTTCTCCTTGGGCTCCTCTTGAGTGAGGCAATTTCTTAAATTTTTCATTTTTGATGACATGGACAATTCAAGGAAGTACAGGACAGTAAATATGTAAAATGTCCCTCTGTTACGATCTGTCTTATGTTTCTCTCATAATTATATTGGGTTCTGTAGAATAATACAGAAGATAACATCATATCAAGGGGATATACTATTAAGATGATTTATCACTGTTGATGTTGACTTTGAACACCTAGCTGAGGTCACATTTGTCAGGTTTTTCCACTATAAAATTACTCATTCCATGCTGTACTCTTTGGAAGAAAGTCACTATGTATATCCCGTACTTAAATTATGCTTTAACTCCTTGAGGATGGAGTGCCTACATAAATTATGTGAAATTTATGAAGATTTATCTCTTTCTTCTCATTTATTTATTTATCTAGTCATTCATTTATATCAGTATGGGCTTATGAATATTCATTTTATACATTAGTTTATAATCCAATTCTATTCTTGTTTTGTTGCTCAAATTAATCTAGTTTTTGCCATTGGAGATCTTCAGTTGGCTCCAATGTCTCTTTGACATACCCTCATCACTGTTTATTTTTTTAGTACTTCCTTATATGCTAGACTTACAAAATTCTTCAGACTCATCTTATATTTTTGTGCGCCAACTGATTTTTTTCTTTTTAGCTCAGAGTGATCAATAACCATGTTTTCCCATAAATTTTTATCCTCTGCACTATCAAGAACATCAGTAAAGAGCATTTCTTATAAAAAACATGTTCCACTGATGTGTCAAGGCTTTGTTCCAAGATGCTGAAACCCATTATGAATAGTGTTTTTAGCAAAATATCAAAACATAAACAGAAGGTTTTTATACAGCTATGAACAAGCTTTCTCACATTCTCTCTATGACAATATTTTACATCTGCCAAATGGCAGGTAAGAATTTTTAAATCCTTTTGTGCAGTTCTGCTGATAACAAATTCTCTCCTTTTTTTGTGTACACATTAAAAACTTGCTTGTTGTGATTTGCTTTTGAAGACATTTTTGCTGGATATAGAATTCCAGGTTGACAGTTATTTTTTTTTCTTCTGGGGTCTGGGTTCCCAACCCAAATACCAGTGTATGTCTTGGTCCCATAACTGAAATAGAATTATTGATAAGGGTAATTCTCTCTCTCCCTCCCATCTAGCTCCAATCATTCAGCATTTTAAAGATTTTTTGAAGTCAAGTATCTTCTTGCTTTCATAATTTCAATTAAGAAGTCAGCCATTCATCTTAAAGTCACTGCTTTTAAGATAATGTGTCTTCTCTGTATGCTTTAAAATTTTTCTCTTTGAGTCTCAACTGTTTTGCTACAATATACCTAGTTGAAATCATGTGTCAAATTTGGAAAATTCTCAATTACTTTGTCGTTAAATAATGATTCTACTCCATTCTCTCCACTTTTTTTGTTTCTCAAATTATAGTTATGTTAGATATTTAAACCATATCTGACACTTTTCTCTCTATTTTCCTTTTTTTTTTTCTTAATCTTTCTAACCTTGAATCTGGCTATTTCCTTCTTACCTATAACCCAGGTCATATATTCCTTTTTCAATATATCTAATTTGCAGGTAATTTATCCATTGAGTTATTTTTTCTTGTTATTTTGTTTTTCAGTTCTAGAATTTTCATTTGGTATTTTTTAATTGATTCCACTTCTCTGCCAAATTTTAATCATGTTTTGAATTCCGGGAACATATTAATCATAGTTATTTTTAAGTCTGTCTGATAATAGAATTATCTAAATTCCCTATGAGTCGCTTTTAATTTTTATTGCTTTTTCCTTGGGTTGAATTATTTCTTCTTTTTTTAATCTTTTCAGTTATTTTTATATTGTGTGTCAAACATTGTATTTGAAAATTTATGTCGATAATTTTAGGCTCTGAATTATGTTTTTCTGCCCAAGAAGATTTATTTTTATTTTTTTCAAGAAGCTAGACTTGGAAAAAAAGAAATTTTAGATCATCTTAATCAAATTAGCTATTGAGATTATTTGAAATTGAATTTAAATTCCTTGCAAGATGGCATTGTGATGGCTTAGATAGAGGGAAGCTATTTGAAAACCCAGCCAAAAGTTTGCTTGTTTTGTTTTGTTTTTTTTCTTTCCAATGCCTTTCTTCATCAGGCGCTGACTCCCATTTTTGCCCTTACAGCCTAAGAAATCTGTTGAAAGATGTGCCCAGCTTCTTATTTGTTGTGCCACCACTTTCAGAATAAGCAGGGTTTTGTTTTTTTGTTTTTTTTTTTGGAAAAAAGCAGCTCCAGTTTCTGAGTTCACAATTCTACAGTTCTCTCCTCTCCTAGATATTGGTCCCACAACTCTTTACTGCTTTGTTAACTTTCTAATTTCTCAAATTTTTTGTCTACCTTATCTAGATGTTCTAAATGGGAAAATTGGTCTCAGCTATATATTCTACAATAGCCAAGGGCAGAACTTTTTACATTTACTTTTCTTAGGTCAAGTTATACTACTGTATCCTCACTGCATAATATTATAAATAAATGATAATATCAAAATATTATATTATTAAAGTCACTTATTACTGATTGTCAATTACCGATTATCGATTATAGGCTCAGTCTAGACAAAACATAGTGATTGAGTATGACAAGGAAAGTATAAATATTGTGAACTTTAATCATAGAAAGTGACAGCAGAAGTTAAGTCGGGGTAGGGAGTAAAAGGTAATTAATTATAGCACTGAAAAACCTCATCTTATTATACGGTTTGGAATCAAAAAATACAGGTCAGGAAGTTCAGTTTTATATATATTATTTAATGTTTGAAAATAATCAATATAAGATTGAAATAATTAAATAATTGAAAATAATTACAAATAAAACAATGAGAAAATGAAATCTATAATTATTGATTGAAATATAGAAACATAGAAATAGATGAATAAATGTTTTATTTGAAGTTATGAATATAACCACCATAAAGCTAAATATAGTAACAATTAAAAAAATTTATTTTTCAATAGTGGGACTTTGTGGTGGGGTAGAGAGTATTTTTCACTTGATACAACTGTTTGATTTTGTTTACGTTTTATAACAAAATTTTACATAAAGGGATTATTCATTGATTATACAGAGAGCAGCAAATAAAATCCATCATAAAATAGGAGAAAATGTTTAAATATAAATGTATATTTTAATATAACTTCTTTTGACAAAAAAAAATATTTTCTATAATAGAGTTAATTCATTCACCTTGTGAAAGTATCTCTTATTATCGGGCCAAGAAAATAAATTATATATTACTAAACTAAAAAGTCTAACTATAATGGAATTGACTCCTATGGTGAGTAGACTAACTCTCTAAAGGAAATCAAATAGGAGATAAATCATATTTTTCAAGTCATAAGGAAGCAAATTAGTAGCTGAAATCACTCCACAGTTTCTGAGTACAAGTGACAAAGATGAAAGTTTTCTTCCTAAACATGATCCATTTGGCAATTGTGTTTCAAGTTTATTATTCACACGCTCAGGGGAAAATATAAATGGTGGATATTTGCTGAAATCACTTAGATATTTTTTCAAACCTTAGAAGTTGCCCCAGTCAATAAAATTAATAAATATGTTTCAAAAACAAGAATATTTTTTCAATGACACCAAACTTTTGATTTAGTTGGACGTCCTCCCTGGGAATATATACAATCTTCCAGGAGATTTAACTATGTGAACAGAGCAAGCAGAAAACTTCTTATACTTCAGGAAATCACAGTACATAAAACACCAACAGTTGGAGAGAAGTGCATTTTATAAAACCTCCATGTAACAGAAGCTAATCTGTGAGTAGCAGGTTTATATGCTAGGACCATGAGTTCATTTTTTAATTTATTTTCTTTATAACTTAGTGTTTATTTTCAATAAATATCCTATCTGAATCCTATCTGAAATAGTTTCCAAAATTTACATTTTTTATTTATTTTACACATTGACTAACAATGGTTAATAAAATCAATTACTGAGAAGTAGTTCTGGCATAGAGTTGTAGAAAGTTAAATAATTTCCATACCTAGCTGTTATTTTCAGCTGAATATTTAGCACATGCATACACCATTTACGTGTGTGCTCATATATGTATATTCTATACGTATTTTCTTATCAATTTTCCTCAGATGCCTTTTTCTTAAGAATCATTTTTTCAAATGATGTCATACTCTTCCAAAAGCATTAGTGTTATTGATAGGCTGACAGGCATTATTAATGCCCAGAATGGCTCCAGAGATTTGAAAATATTTTAGCACTGAGATCTCCTATGCTGTATCTTTCCACTCTCAGAAGTTATGCCAGATAGGCTATGCCAGGAGCAGGAATGGTATACCTGCATGGCTATAGCCAAAGATTTTTCTCCATAGACTATACTGTTCAGAATAAATTCTATATTTATAAAGATTCTGATTGGTTATAATTGTGGGCTGGGGGGAAATGTTCAAACCCAAATTAGGTAGTTAGTTTTTCTGTGACCTGTGTCTGTAGCCAGCAAGCCCCAACCCTGGCCAACTACTTGGTCATAAGTGGGGTCTTGGCAAAAGATGTGGCTGGAACCATTGTAAATTCATTCCCACTGTCAGCAAAATCTGGGAACACATGTCCCACAGATGGTGGGCCAGAGTCACTTTGAATATAAAATAGAATACATTTAAAGTCATCTCTTTATTACAAATAGATGGGCCTATCAAGCCCAGAATTCCGTTTTCTACATCATCAACTAGTGCCAGCCACCGTCCAAGCACAGTTACTATATAGGATTACAAAGTCTGTGGACTTTTATAATGTCACTAAAAGAAATGATTTGCAGAACTAATCAGCAAAAACTTTTAGTCTTAATTCTCTCCATATCAGCTTCCTCATATTTCCATTCTCAAAGTTTAATGATAACCACAGGCAGTTTATGATTATTCTAAAAGTACTTCATTTTTAAAGTATCTAAATACTGAAATTTTGGAGCTGAATTAAATAAATTGATGAACTGTTATTATTAGCTTCTCTGAAATTTCCTCCTCCCAAAAAAATAAAACAATTTTCTTACTTAAGTAATTGGGCCTATACTTTATTTATATTTTTCTAATATTAAACTTATCTGTTACAGTACCCTTTAAAATCAGCTTGAATTAAAATAAAATGTTTTAACACTTTAGTTAAAATCAAATTAATAAAAATGATTGTTGTGCCTGCTTTGGCGGCACATATACCAAAATTGGAACGATACAGAGAAGATTAGCATGGCTCCTGCACAAAAATGACACACAAATTCATAAAGCATTCCATATTTTTAATAAAGGCCATATCTGACAAAACCTCAGCCAACATTATACTTAACAGTGAAAAACTAAAAACCTTTCCTCTAAGATCAGGAACAAGACAAGCCTGTCCACTATTACCACTCGTATTCAATATAATGTTGGAGGTCCTAGTGAGTGCAATCGGGTAAGAGAAAAAAATTAAAGACATCCAAATAGGAAATGAAGAAGTCAAACTATCGCTATTTGCAGATGACATTATTCTCTATATAGAAAACCCTAAAGACGCCACAAGAACACTACTAGAAATAATAAGTAAATACAGTAAATTTTCTATATACAAAATTAATGTTCAAAAATCCATAGTGTTTCTATACTCTAATAAATTTTAAAAAAAGGAAGTGGGAAAAATAATTCCTTTCACAACTGCAACAAAAAGAATAAAATACCTAGGAAAAACCTAACGAAATATGTGAAGTACTTATATGATGAAAACTTTAAGACCCTGTTAAAAGAAATTGAAGAAGACACAAAGAAATGGAAAGATATTCTGTGTTCTAGGATTGGAAAAATAAAGATAGGTAAAATGACCTTACTACCTACAGCATTTAATGCAATCCCCATCAAAATCCCAATAGCACTCTTTAAAGAAATGGAACAAAGAATTATCTAATCTGTACGGAAGCACAAAAGACTCTGAATTGTCAAAGCCATTCTGAGAAAGAATAACGAGGCTGGAGGCATCACTCTGCCCGACTTCAAATTATACTACAAAGTGACAATAATAAAAACAGCAAGCTATCTGCAGCAAAACAGACACACGGACCAGTGGAACAGAATCAAGAGTCCAGAAGTAAACCCATATTTATATGGGCAAATAATTTTCAATGAAAGAGCCAAAAACATACAGTGGAGAAAGGAAATCCTCTTTAATAAATGGTACTGGGAAAACCGGAAAGCCGCCTGCAAAAGAATGAAACAGGATTGTTTTCTATCACCACACACCAATATTAACTCAAAAAAGATTAAGACCTGAACATAAGACATGAAAAAATAAATTGCATAGAAGAATACATAGGAACTAAACTCATGGACCTTAAACTTAAAGAGGATTTTATGAATTTGACCTTAAAGGCAAGGGAAGAAAAAGCAAAAATAAATGAATGGGACTATATCAATCTAAAAGCTCTGCACAGCAAAAGAAACCATTGACAAGGTAAAGAGACAACCATCTGAATGGGAAAATATATTTTCAATGTCTCTGATAAGGGCCTGATATCCAGAATATACAAGGAACTCATACAACTCAATAACATCAACCAATAATCCAATTAAAAAGTGAGCAGAGGATCTGAACAGAAACTTCTCCCAAGATGACATACAAATGGCAAACAAACATATGAATTAGCTCAACATTGCTAGCTATTAGGAAAATGCAAATCAAAACCACAATGACATACCATCTCACACCTGGTAGAATAAATGTTATCAACAAGACAATAATAACAAGTGTTGGAGAGGATGAGGAGAAAAAGGAACCCTCATACACTGCTTGTGGAACTACAAATTGGTACAGCCACTATGGAAAACAGTATGGAGGTTCCTCAATAAACTAAAAATCAATGTACCATATGATCCAGCAATCCCTCTACTGGATATTTACACCCAAAGACTTGAAAACTCATATCCAAAAAGACATTTGTACACCGATGTTCATGGCAGCATTATTCACGGTGGCCAGGACATAGAAGTAACCAAAGTGTCCTACAATAGATGATTGGCTAAAGAAGCTGTGGTACATATATAGAATGGAATATTACTCAACCATAAGAGATGAAATACTACCATTTGCGACAATCTGAACGGGCCTTGAGAAAAAGTTGAAAATCACATGATATCACTTATATGTGAGATATAAACCTAAAAGCAACACAGAAACATGACAAACAAACAGAGACTCATGGATATGGACAATAGACTAATAGTTACCAGATGGTAGAGGAGGCAGGGGGCAGGGGAAGGTAGAGCAGGTAAAGGATGTCAAATATGTGGAGACAGAAAGAAATCTAACTACGGGAGAGGAACACACAACGCAATATATATGTGCCTTAGTGTTGAATTATACATTTGAAACTTATTGGATTTTGTTAACCAATATCACCATAATTTAAAAAAAAAACTTGAAAAAACTTAAAGTTAAAAAATTAATAATAAATAAATATAAAAAATAAAGTAAAAAAATGATTTTCAATTAAATGAAGAAATTCCTCTCCCATAAACTCAGAAAAAAATACTCTAATTTTCCAAAACTCTACCACATTTAAACAAAATGTTTTTGTTTTCATATGGTTTGCAAAAAAATAATCTTACCAATATCAGTATTAGCGTATACTTTATATAAGTATATTACAAAAGTACTACATATAGATTAAAAATATAAGGAAAGGATATATTTATTGAATAGATGATAAATGAAAGCTGTTTTTAATTAGAAAACCTGTTAAAAGCTTTATTATTAAAATAATAAAAAATATCTAAATTAAAAATAATGAAGTTTTTAATCAAAGTTAGATTGAAGGAAAGTATGAAAATATAAACTAGACATTCATAGATGCATTAATTCAACCTCTTAACATACATTAAATATGCTTGATGTATTTTTAAAAAGAACTTTGACCAGTAATATAATAACTGATGTTTTTCCTCTTTCAACATTCAACATTAATTTAAACCATTCAATATTCATTTTTTGTGAGCAGGCGAAGAAATTTAATAGCAAGTCAGTGCAGCTATATGATAGAATTTTAAAAGATATTTAATATTAGCTTTCTGCATGATTAAGTTACTAAGTCTACATAAGCAAGTGAGCAATTAGAAGGAAAGAATTCCTAGGAACACTGGTCACTTGGGAACTCTTACCTCTGACAAGACCACTTTGGTTAGCAGTCAGTTGGCACATTTTATACTGACATTATAGTTTTCTAGATAATGTGGTTACTGCTTATGCAACATATAGATGTAAAGTTAAAATTTACAAATTTCTGAAAGAATAGTTCTAAAAGAATTACAGAGAAAAATCAAAGTTTGCTTTCCAACTATTCAGGAACAAGGGCCTCAATGAATTGAGAGTTATTCAGGAAAAGACACTCATTAACAGGTAAGGAAATCTAGAGTTTAACAGAACTTTACCATGGGCCAGCTAATACATGCTTATAAAGTGACATCATAGCATCATTCGTATACTAGATGCCACAAAGGTATTTTCTTCTTGGAAACAGACACTCCTTCAAGTCATTTGCCAAAAACTTAAGATGATCAAAATTTTTTTAATTGTGAAAGAATATGCTAAGATTAAGAACCCAAGAAAGTTAATTCCCAAATTTGATAAGGAAGTCAAATATTGGTAAGTCATTGAAATTAAAAGTTCCAAAAGTTTAAAGAAATTTAAAGAGATTGATATTTTCAAAAAAACTGGGATTTGTGTAATTGGGAAGTAGCATATGCTGGAATAATATGCAACCATTAAAATCTGGTTCTCAAAGAACACTAAATGACAGAAAAATCTCATGATACAATACTAATATAAAAATCAAAATATACAACTGCATATTTGCATTATCCCAACTTAAATATAAAACACAATGCAAATGTGTTATGCTTTTTGATTGCTCAATATCTTTCCAATATGTAGAGAATTTTCTCCTTTTTATGTCCCAGTGGGAAGCAAGAGTAGCCTCCAAATTATCAGAGCCAAAACTCTTTTTCGCACATTCTTTTATAGTTAAGGAATAGACATGTAAATTGGTCCGTGCAACTGTCACAGACTTTGTTCAAGCACTACTAGCCAAGAGATAAGAGAGGAAGTATTCTGATGTCCCTAGGAAGAGTTTCTCCAAAAGAACTAGTTCTGGGTTTAGGCTACTTGCCCTGGCTGCTTGGTAAATCTGACTCTCCTAGACTCCCAACAATTCTCTAAGCTCCCAGCATTCACTTCATGAGTTCCTTTCCAGCTTAATTGAACCAGAAATAGCTTCTATTGCTTACAATTAAGACCTCTGACTTAGGTGGTCAAATATATAGTGACAGAGGAAAATTTAAATTTTAGTGGTGATAGGGTGTGAAAATATTGATTATAGAAGAAAATTTAACTTTGGGTGAACACAATGCAATACACATATGATGTATTATTGAATTATACATTTAAAACCTAGATGATTTTACTAACCGATGTCATCCTAATAAATTTAATTTTATTAAAAGGAAAAAATAATAATAAAAGGCATCAGTGAATACAGACCCTTCAAAAAAAAAAACTGACTTGGAGTAATACTGACCAAAAAGTTAAGTGTTAAGTTTTCTGAAAGGTTTATGAGGCACTCTTACTTTCTTCTTTATACTCGAGTTAATTAATCATGTAAATATATGTTTTATAATCAGAGCAAGAAATATTATTTTTTAAATCAGAACTTTCTCTGGTGCATAGTTAGTTAATCTAATGAAATATGGTTTATAGAACCAGTTGTGTAGTGGAGCTGGCTGGTATGGGACTGCAAGATGTGTACTTCTCTCCTCATTCCCAATTAATCATGTCATATCAGTAGCTTGAAATCAGTCATGGTGGGAAAATATTTACATGAAGGAAGTAGGCATGGCTTTCACTTCCCTAAAGAGTTGATATCATAAAATTCAGGCCTTTCCTCCATACCTTGGAGGCAGAGTTAAACATTTACCAGCACACTGTTGTATGTAGCCTTAGCTAAATACATTAAACTCTGTATTTTATTATCGATTTCTTTAAAATTTAAAATTAAGTCTTGTACTTTGCCAAAAATTTATTGCTATAGTAAGCTAAGTGCCTTTCATTATCAAGTAGCAGTGAATCACTTAGGATATTTCGGCTATATATACTTCTGATCAGAATGGCTCAATTCCTTACTATACAAAGTATGGTCCATAAAACAGTATCAGAATCACCTGAACACCTGTTAGAAATGCAGTCTCAGGCCCTGCCCCCGAACTACCAAATTCACTTTAGCGAGATCCCCAAGTGATTCATCTTCACATTAAAGTTCAAGAAACAGTAATTTTAAAAATTGTGGTTTATTTTTCTCACATAGCCATAAGCGTGGAGGGAGATAATATTTTTCCCACTTTACTGAATTGTAACTAACATATCACATTGTGAAAGTTTAGGTGTACATGTGATGATTTGATACCCATCTATATTGTGAAATGATTATCACGTATCCATCATCTTGCATAATTATCATTTTATTTGTGTGAATATTTAAGATCTACTCTCTAAGCAGCTTTCAAGTATATAATACGATATGATTAACTTCAGTCTCCATGTTGTACATTAGCTCGTCAGAAAATACTCATAAATGGAAGCTTGTATCCCCCCTATAACCAACAGCTCCTCACTTCCCCCACCTACTTGCTCCTAGTTACCACCATTCTACTCAGTTTCTGTGAGTTTAGCTTTTCTAGATTCCACATATAAATGAGATCATCCAACATATGTCTTTATATGTCTTATTTTACTTATCATAATGTCCTCGAGGTCCACCCATGTGTCACATATGGCAAGATTTTCTTATCTTTTATTGCTGAATAATATTCCAGTGTGTGTGTGTGTGTGTGTGTGTGTGTGTGTGTGTGTGTGTGTGTCTGTGTGTGTAGTCTTTATCCATTCATTTATTGATAGACACTTAGGTTCTTTTCAATTCTTGGCAATTGTGAATAATGCTGCAATAAACATGAGGGTGCAGAGATCTTTTCCAAATAGTGATTTCATTCCCTTCAGATATATACCCAGAAGTGGAATTGCTGGATTATATAGTAGTTTTATTTTTAATTTTTGAGGAAGCTCCATTCTGTTTTTCATAATAAGTGAACCAATTTACATTCCATCACAGATGTTCTCTTTTCTCCACATCCTCACAAACACTACCTTTTATCTCCTGGATGATAGCCATTCTAACAGGTGTGAGGTGATATCTCATTGTGGTTTTGATTTGCATTTCCCAAATGATTAGTGACATTGAGCATCTTTTCATGTATCTGTTGGTCACCTGTATGTCTTTCATGGAAAAATGTCTGTTCGGGTCTTCTGCCCATCTTTATGTAATTATTTGTCTTTTTGTTATTGAGTTGAATGAGTTCTTTGTATATTTTGGATATTAATCTATTATTGGCATGTGGTTTACAAATATTTTCTCCCATTCTGTAGGTTGGCTTTTCATTTTGTTAATGTTCTCTTTTGCTCTGCAGAAGCTTTTTAGTTTGATATAGTCTGATTTGTTTATTTTTGCTTTTTTGCCTTGTCCTTTTTGTGTCATATTCAAAAAATAATAATAATTGCCAAGACCAATGTCAAGGAGCTTTACTCCTACATTTTCTTCTAGGAGTGTGATGGTGTCAGGTCTTATATTTAAAACAAGTTCATTTTGAGTTAATTTTTGAAAGTGGTGTAAGATAGGTATCCAATTTCTTTTGCATGTGGATATCCAGTTTACTCATCATCATTTATTGAAGAGACTATCATTTCCCCCATTAAATATTCTTCTATCCTTTGTAAAATATTAGTTGACAGTATATGTGTGGGTTTATATCTGGGCTTTTGATTCTATTTCATTGGTCTATGTATCTGTTTTTATTCCAGTACCATACTATATTGATTATATAGTTTTTTAGTATAGCTTGAAATTGAGAAGTATGATGCCTCTGCTTTGTTTTTTGTTCTTTCTCAAGATTGCTTTAGCTTTTCAGAGTATCTTGTGGTTCTACACAAATTTTAGAATTTTTTTTTCTTCAAAGGCTCTCTCTTACTGCGCTGGGGTATGTATAGGGAGTCACTTAGGTAGTGAGGGTATGTGTGCATGAGGCATGAGTAGCTTTAGGGATACCTGTGGACCAGTTGACAGAGGGTGGGATATGCAGGTGATATATCCTTAGTGTTCCTGGGCAGCCCTCCTGATGGAATTTACAAAGTGGTTAATAGGATCCATGTTCTTTGATACCTTTCGATAGCCCTGGGCTGCTATTCTTCCAGCTACTCTCCACCTCCCAGTCTCACAGTGACCCTCGGTATTCTAGATGGGGCCACAAAGAAGTGGATCTCTTTGCCAGCATTGTGCACAGATGAAGTTCAGTGCTCACTTCCACTCTCTCACTTTCCGCCATAAAAGTAGTCTTCATCCAAAGATCTCTCTGGTGACTGAGCTGTGTTGTTTTGAGGGAGGAGTGTCATAGGTAAAGTGAAACAGTTCCTCTTACCTTCTTCAGTGTGTCCAATCTTGGACTTTTTTTTTTTTTTTTGCTCCAACTTTGTTCAGGATCTTCTCCACTGGATTAGTGGACTTCCACAAAGCCACTCTCATCTGTGGGAGATTGTCTAAATTGGTACTCTTTTGGAGGAAGACAGTAGAAAACTCATACCATGTTGATGATGTCACTCTCAAGCAACTCTTCAGTCTATTAAGAGATAAGCAATCCTACATGTACATGCTTCAAACAACAGAGTTGAAAATTATATAAAGAACTGAAAAGAGACATAGACAAATCCACAGTTAACAATTAATACTACACTAAGCAGGAATTTAGCAAGACTATACAAGAATTGAACAAAACCATTAACCAACAAAATTTAATTGATATTATAGATATATATATAGATATAGATATAGATATATATGTATATATATAAAACTCTACACAAGAGTATTTTTTTTTCAAGTGTGCATAGGACAGAGACCATATTCTGGACCTTAAAAACTTTAAGTAATCATATAGAATGTGTTCAGTAGCCACAATGAAATCAAACCAGAAATTAGTAGCAGAAAGATCCCCAAACACTTGGAAACTAAACAATACACTTCTAACAACCCATGTATCAAAAATGAAGTCTCTAGAAAATTAAAAATTACATTGAATTGAGTGAAAAGGAAAATACAACATATCAAAATTTGTGAGACACAGCTAAAACAGTGCCAAGAAGAAAATATTTAGTACTAAGTGCTTACATAAGAAAAAAGGAAATACCTCAAATCGATGATCTGAACTCTCACTTCAAAACCTAGAAAGAAAAAAAAGCAAGCAGAAAAAAAAATTAATAAGAGCAAATAACACTGAAATTAAAAATATAAAGAATAAGGAAATTTAACTAAACAAAGTGCTGATTCTTTCAAAATGTCAATAAAAATGGCAAACGTTTATTTGGCAAAACTGACAAATAAGAAAAGACAGAAACCAGCAATGTCAGGAATGAAACAGGGATATCATTATAGACCCTGGAGACATCAAAAGAGTCATAAGGACATACTATGAACAACTCTACATACACAAAAATTTGATAACTTAGTTGAAATGAACCAAGTCTTCAAAAAACACAAACTGCTATAATTCACTCAGTATGAAATAGGTAATTTGAATAGTCCCAAAATGATTAAGGAAATTGAATTCATAATTTTTAAACTCCCAAAAAAGAAATACTCAGGGCCAAATGGTTTCACTAGAGAATTCAACCAAATGTTGAAAGAATTAACACCAATTCTAAACACTCTCTTTCAGAAAATAGAAGGAAACATTTCCCAATATGGTTTATGAAGCTAGCATTTCCCTGATATCAAAACCGGACAAAGTACAAGGAAAAAAAAACTCCAAAACAATGTCACTAATAAATATAAGTGCAAAAATTCTTAACAAAATACTAGGGAAAAGACTTTAGCAGTACATAAAAAATTACATGGCTTGGCCAGGTAGGATTTACTTCATCAAAGCTGGTTCAATATTCAAAAATCAGTCAGTGTAATCTACCATACATACTAACAGGCTAACAATTAAAAATCACATGATTATATCCATTGATGCAGAAACACATTTGACAAAATTTGTCACTCATTCATGTCAAAAATTCTCAAGTTCCTTAGCTTGATAAAGAACATTATTTTTAAAAATGCACAGCTAACATACTTAAAGATAAAAGAATAAATGCTTTCCCCCTAAGATTGAGAACAACACAAGAATGCCTTACTCCCACAACTCTCATTAGACATATTGCCGGAAGCTTTAACCTGTGCTGTAAGACAATAAAAGAATGTAAAATGTGTAGAGACCAGTAAAGAAGAAATAAAATTCCCACTATCTGCAGATGAAGTGACTGTCTCTGTAGAAAATGTCAAGAAATCAACCAAAAAACACTCAGAATTAATAAATAAATTCAGAAGTTTGTAGGATACAAGAAAAATAAAAAATTAATTGTATTTCTATGTACTAACAATGTACACTAAAATTAAATACACAATACCATTTTAAATTGCTCAAAATGAAATATTTGGGTGTAAATCTAACAAGACATGTACAGGACTTATATGCTAAAATATACAAAATGCAGATGGAAGAAATCAAAGATCTAAATAGAGAGTTATATTGGATTGGAAGATACAATATAGTAAAGATGTGAGTTCTCCTCAAATTGACATACAATTTTAATTCAATCCTTATCAAAAGAACAAAAATAATTTTTTGTAATTATAGACAAGATAGTTCTAAAGTTTATATGGAAAGGCAAAGGAATTAGAATAACTAAAACAATTTTGAAAAAGAAGAATAAAGTGAAGGGACTCAATCTACCAGATTTTAAGATTTATTATATAGCTACTATAATCAAAACTGTGTGGTATTGGCAGAGGAATTGACACATAGATCAATAACTTAAAACAAAGAATTCAGAAATAGACCTAACAAGTAAGCCTCCCTCAGTGAAGGAAAGATAGCTTTTTCAACAAATAGTGCTGGAGCAATCAGATGTCCATAGGCAAAAAAAAAAAAAAAAAGAATCTTAACTGAAGTTTCACACCTAAGACAAAAATTAACTCAAAATGGATCACTGACTTAAATGTAAAATCTAAAACTATAAAACTTATATTGAAAAAATCTTTGAGACCTAGGTTTGGGTAAAGAGTTCTTAGCCTTGACACCAAAAGCACTATCTATGAAAACTTTTTTTGATTAACTGGCTTTGTCAGAACTAAATACTTTTGCTGTGCAAAAATTCCCTACTGAGGATAAAAATGCAAGCTACAGACAAGGAGAAAATATTTTCAAACCACATATTCAACAAGAGATGATTATCTAGAATATATAATGAACTCTCTAGACTAGTTAAAAATAATCTAATTAGAAATGGGCTAAAGAGCCAAACAAAAATTTCACTGAAGATAATATACAGATGGCAAATAAGGACATGAAAAGATGTTCGATATCAATAGTCATTAAGTAAATGCAAATTAAAACTACAATGATATATCACTAAACTCCTATCAGAATTGATAAAATAAAAAATAATGACACCAAATGTTGTCAAAGATGGGAGAAACTAGATAACTCATACATTGCTGATGGGAATGTAAATGGTACAGCTAGTCTGAAAAACACTTTGGATTTCTTAAAAAACTAAACATCCAACTACGATACAACTTCATAATTTATCTCAAAGAAATGAACACTTATGTTCACAAAAAAACTTGTACACAAATGTTTATAGCAGCTTTATTCATAATAGACAAATCCTAGAAACAACCTGTACATCTTCAAAGGATAAATGTTTAAAGTGTTGTACTTTCATACCATAGAATACTACTTAGCAATAAAAAAAAAAGAGCAACCTACTGAAACGTGCAACAATTTGTATGAATTTCCAGAGCATTATACTGAATTTAAAAAGCCAGACTCTACAGGTTACATACTATATGATTGTATGATTCTCTTTATATGACATCTTGAAATGTCAACATTACAGAAATGGAGAACAGATTAGTGGTTCTCAGGGGTCAGGAGTTGGAGAAGGAAGGGAGGTGAATTTGGGTGCAAAGAGCAACAGGAGGTATTCTAGTGGTTATGGAAATGGTCTATATTTTGAGTGCAGACTATTTACATCATTGATTATCAAAATAGTCTGTATTTTGATAACCAATGTCCACAACTTGGTTATCAAATTGTACTATAGTTTTACAAGATGTTAGCATCGGGGAAAGCTAGAAAAAGGGTGCATGGGATTACTCTTTATTATTTCTTACAACTGCATATTAATCTATAATTATTTCAGAAAAGTTTAATTAAAAATAAAAGGTAAGGATAGAACATTTTGAACAATTTTATGCCAATAAATTTGACAATTAGATGAAATGGACAAAATTCCTGGAAGACACACCACCAAACTCACTCAAGAAGAGAGAACCTCAATACCTCTATAACTATTGAAAAAAATAAATTTGTAGTTAATATTTTTTTGCAAAGAAAGCCCCATGCCTAGAGTGCTTCACTGAAGAATCCTACAAATGTTTAAGGAAGAAATAATACCAATTCAACACAAACTCTTTGAGGAAGTTGAAGAGAAGGAAGTACTTAATTTATTCCCTGAAGCCAGCTTTACTCTGATACCAAAAGCAGAAAAAGACATTACAAGAAAACTATAGGCAAATATTCCTCATGAATACAAATGCGAAAATTTTTAACAAAATTTTAGCAAATCTGGTCTAGATATATATTACATAATATAGCATGACTTATCTTGAAAATGCAACAATATGAAAAAAGAACCTTATGATTATCTCAATAGATGCAAAAAAAGCACTTGACAAAATCCAACATTCACTTATGAGAATAAAAAAAGAGAAAACTCAGCAAACTAGAAACAAAAGGAAACCTCTTCAACATAATAAAAGGCTTCCTAAAAGACCTGCAACTAATATACTTGATGGTGAAGCCTGAGTGAAGTTCCTTTAAGATCAGGAGCAAGACAGTGATGTTTGCTCTAGCCATTTCTATTCAACATAGCACTGTAGCAATACAATTTCTAAAATAAAGAATCCAGATTGGAAAAGAAAACTGAATTTATTTACAGGCAACATGATCATCTATGTAGAAAATCTGATTAAATATACACAGCCACTAAATATAAGTTAATTTTAAGTTTGCAGGATAAAGATCAATATGCAAAAAACAAATGGATTTCTACATTCTAAGTAGTAACAAAGAACTGGAATTTCAAATTTGAAAAATAACATTTATAATACTATTAAAATTATGGAACAGTTTTTAACATCAAAATTAAAATATTTTTTTCTTCTTTGAAAGACGGATTTAAAAAAATGGAAAGACAGGGTATAGATTCAGAGAAACTGTAAAACATATATCTGTTAAGGGGCTTTATATAGTGAATATATAAAGAACTGTTACAATTCTAAGAAAACAACACAATTGCAAAATAGTTAAAAGATTTGAACAAAAAATATATAAATATAAAATTAGCATGTAAAAAGATGCTCTACATTACTAGAAATCAGGAAATGCAAATTGAAACCCCAGTGATATTTTAATATACATTCTCTAAAATAGCTAAAATTTAAAGACACTGTATCAAGTATTGGCAAAGATGAGAAACTACTGTAACTCTCACACATTGTTAGTAGAAGTGGAAATGGTGCTGCCACTTTTAGATAATTAATACATCAGTACCTTGCACTTATTATAGGACTCAACATTTCTACCCAAGACAAATGAAAACATATGTCTACATGAACATTTGTACACAAATGTTCATTGCAGCATTATTCCTAATAGTTGGAAACTAGAAATAATCTAAATGCCTGTCAATTGGTAAATGAACAAGCAATTTGTAATATGGCTATATAATAGAATAGTACTAGACAATAAAAAATATATATATTAATATATACAACAACATGAATGAACCTCAAAACCATTACACTAAATCAAAGAAGCCAAACTCAAAGATTACATACTGTGTAATTCCATTTATACAAAATTCTGGAAAAGAAAAAACTGAAGTGGCAGAGACCAGATCAGTGGCTATCTATGTCCAAGGGTCAGGGGTGGGGAAAACTGAAGAGGTGTGTGAGAAAGCTTTAGGGTGATTTTTGTGGTGGTTACACAACTCTATATCATTAACAAAATTCAGCTAACTGTGCATCTAAAATAGGTAAATTTTAATGTATGTAAATTACATTTCAATGAATCTGAGTTGATAGCTAGATGAGAGAGAGAGAGATACAGACAGACCAAACCAGCAGCAGTGCCCCTTAACATGGTCTCCAGACTGCTGTAACTTGTCCATGATACTGGCCTATTCAAATTTGACGATTTTTGCCAGCACTTTTCTTGTAAGTAACCATGGCACCAAGTTTGTATATCCAGTTGTTACATTGGTGTCTATTCTCTATCAAGTGGACCCAACCTGACAAAACGCAGCTTTTCAAGGGTACTTAATGAATTCATTTAGAGTCAGAGGGATGTCAGCAAAACTACTCTCAATTGATAGTTTTAAAATAAACAAGCACTTTCTTAAGCAGGTTTGTAATTTCTCACTTTCACTGTGAGTCTTACTGAAGCAATGATTATCTTACTTCCTAGTACCTTTGTTGAAACCATACAAAATATAATACTTTCCATAGATGGGCCCCAAATGTGCATCTGGTTTCTTTCTTTGACTTTTTCTTGTTTTATTTTTTGTCTTTGATTAAGTTTGGAAATTGTGACTCACAATCTCTTTGTAAAGGCTGACTTTCTTTTTAGTCTTTCCATTTTTCTGGGCCTTAAGAATGGTATACTTCTTTTAGATACTTGTTGCCTTTTACTATATATTAAATGATTTGTCTAATATTTTGACAACATTCTTGCAATATATTATTTTTAACTAATCTGAGAATCTTCTGAGAGAAGTAAGGAAGTTCAAATTTGTCCTACTTTCTAAATGACTTCTTTGAATATAAGATCAGCATAGTTATATGACAAATAAATACTAAATTGTGATTATTAATAATATTTTTAAAAATAGAAATATAAGCAGAAAGTAAAAAACAAAATTGTTAGCAATATATATTACACGAGAGAATTAATGCATGATTCAGTAATCATAATTATGAGACATACTAGCATGATAGAGTTGAAAAGACAAATAAAATATTGACTTCAATACTCAAGAAGCTTGCAACCTCAGTAATAAGACAAAGCATAACCATATAAAACATTTAGTCAGTATTTAGTGTAATTTTCATTTTACATTATGTGATTCAAATTTATATTATATGAATATATTTACAGAAAAAATGTTTCACCTGTTCTGTCTCAGAATTTGTTTGAAACAAATTTTTAGTGTTTTTTCTACCTACACCTGTCTACTTAAACTAGCATAGAGAAAACTATGTATAGAAAGATTTCTAAAAAAATTATTCTCTTGTGACATAAGAAAAACATTATACCAAGAGTAACATAAGATGAATAACAGTGATGTTTTGTTGTAAAGTGATTCCTTTCAAATTTTAGTAAAAGAAAATAAATGATAGGTTTTAAGATTTCTCAAAATTATTTGCAAATCCTAAGTGTGCTGTGGATGAAATAAATATTATATTTTTATTGAAATATATTTGACATATAACATTGTGTCAATTTAAAGTGTATAATATGTTAATTTGTTACATTTATATATTGTAATATGATTGCCATTGTAGTGATAATTAACACCCTTATCACATTACATAATTATTGTTTTTTTAGTGATTGGAATAATTTAATTTCAGTCTCTTAGCAAGTTTCTTAATTATAATACGATATTGTTAACTATATTCACCATACTGTGCATTAGCTCTCTAGGGCCTATTTACTACTCATTATAAGTTTATACCTGTAAACAACATCTGTCCTGTTTTCCCTTCTCCCATTATCTGTTAACCATCATTTTATTCTCCATTTTTACAAATTATGCTTTTTTAGATTTCACATAGAAGTGATATTACAGAGTACTTGTCTTTCTCTGTCTGACTTATCTCACTTAGCACAATGTGCTCAAGGTCCATCCATGTTGTTCAAATGGCAAGATGTATTCCTTTCTCATGGTGGAATAATATTCTATTATATAAATATATACCACATCTTTATCCATTCATCCATTGCTGGGCACTTATATTGTGCCCAAATCTTGGCTATTGTGAATAATACTGCGATAAACAAGGTAGTATACGTATCTGTCTAAAATTCTGTTTTTATTTCCTTTGTATATTTACCCAGAAGTATAACTGCTGAATTATACAATAGGTCTAGTTTAAAATTTTTAGGAACCTCCATATTGTTTTCCATAGTGGCTGTACCAGTTTATATCCTCACCAGCACATGTTATTTCTTATCTTCTTAATAATAGCCACTCTAACAGGCATTAGGTGAAATCTTATTGTGGTTTTGATTTGCATTTCCCTGATGATTAGCTATGTTTGTATTTTCTGATTATCTAACAATCTAGGCTTCTAAAGTGACTCATTAAATAAGTGTTTTCTTTCTAAAGTACATATAAAATAAAAATACTTGTAGTCTAATAGTATCTCTCACAAATCACTAGTATTGTTTTGAAGAGACTATTAATGAAAATTATTTTTAGATAACATGTAAACAGGGAATTTATAAAGATTGCACAAGATTTTGAAGTAAAATACGGATAATAAAAGAAAGTCAAGAAACAGATTGAAAATGAATAACAGGAAGAGAATTTTACCCACCACAATGATTCATAATTTTCTATTTATGTAATACTATTAGAGTATAAGAACTTTGAAAGCAGATACAATGTCTAATTAATGAACCTGGTACCTAACAGTAAATGTGTTAAGGAATATCTTCTCCTCTCTCCTCTCTCTCTCTCTCACGCACACACACATAGGTTGGACAACAGAACCCTGAATAAAACAGGGAAACATGTGGTGGGGCTTAGGTAAATTATATTTCAAGTTATCTTTTGCTATAATTTTAGTGTTTGAAAAGTGTTTCATAATAGAACAGAGCAGCTTTATTTTTGAAGACATAAAATGTTCGAAAACTAGCAATGTAGTGATTTTATAGAAATTTAATCAGTGGTTGGCCCAGTATGAAAAGGATATTTTGCTAAATTCATGGGATGAAAGTCCTGGAAGAGGTCTGTACTCCCACATGACTGCACTGAATGTGTGTGAAAGCGAAGCGTGTCTGGTCCAGAAGTGCCTCTCCTATGTATATGTTCTCCTTTTCTGGGTACTTCTCAGAGCTCCTTCTTTTTCTTGGCCAACTGGTACTGAGACAGACACATTGACTGAAAGTCATGTATCGAAGATAGCAGTACCTCTGTTTAGCCTTGATTACTGATTGTTCCCACAGAGAATGTCTGGTCCCGCTGACCAGAAATACCACCTCAAATTGGTATGTGACCTAGAAATAGGTTTCTGTTGTATCTGAGCCACACGTATTTTGAATCTATTTGAAAGAGCACCTAGTATTAGCATAATACACTATTCTTTAAATATACCTGGAGTCATTCATTTAATTTTCATTCGACAGCACTTTTTTTCAGCTTCTACTCACTACAGTTACAAAGAATATGGAAATCAGTAGAACATACTTTTTGTCACCAAAGAATTCCCCAACTCATTGGAAAAGGAGATATGCAAACAAATAATACAGGTTATTATTGTAGGACACAATCCTGTGTGCTATGTAAGCACACTGGAGGTGCCATACGAGATTGTAGGTTAAAGAAGTAACAGACCAAAGAAAGCATCCTGGAGCAGGTTTATCTAAGCTACATTTTGAAAGATAAGCAAGAGTCAATCAAGTGAAGAAAGAGGCATTTTAGGCCAAGGTTCCAGTCAGTTTGGTAACCCAGCAGGTTTGGGGTATTGTCAGCCGTTATGAAGGGCCTGAGGTGTGGAGTCCCTGAAGAGGGAGAGACGGCAACATGCAAAGTATAAGGGGGAAACACAGAAGCTGCAGTGTCTATAGTTTGTGTCTGAAATGGCAAAAATGCAAGTAGATGCAGTCTTCCTCAGAGGCTTTTGGCATTGACTATAAATAGGTTACCTGAAAAAGGAAGAGTCCAATATCTGACCTAATTTTTGAGATATCAAGCACACATGATTCCCATATAATTTCCTGTAAACCAGGGCAAAAATATAGCAAGCAACATGAAGGGTCTCTGCAAAAGCTAGTTTGGTCTTTATTTAGCTTTCTTCCCCTCCCCCCGCCCTTCATTTTTGAATAACATATCAGAGTAAATTATTTTGATCTGTACCTTCATTTGCTAAAAGAAGGTTGAATAAATAAATAAACAAACAACTTTGCTACCAAATTGTTTTCATTGGCAGATCTGTGGATACAAACAAATCAACGTTAAGAATATTTGGATAGCATATGCAGTGAATAATGAACACAATATAGTTTAACAATCAGAGAAATTGGTATGCCAATTCTACTTTAATTATACAGGAGATAACATACACAGGATGCAAACTTACTAAATACCAATGGGAAAGAGGGGGGGAAAAGATCTTGATTTAAAAGAAAAAATCCAGTTCCCTTAATCTGTTGTGAGCTGTGACCAACTGAAAGTCACACATCACCGGTGATGCCACTGTTGTGGGGAGTCACAAATGAGTCTGTACAGAAATAAACCTGTGGGTTGACTTTTCTCTACTCAACTATCTCCAAAAATTTTCAGTGTTGTTGATATTTTAAAAAGTCTTTAAAGACCTGCAACTGCTGCTGCCATTTTGTCATTGGTATTGGCCCTTGCCCTGTCTTTTCTGTGCCTGCTTCAATACCCAGTAAGTTTACTTTGGAAGCAGAATGACAGACACTCATCACCACCATCAGGTCCTCTTGAGATTGATGCAACAAAGACAGAAGTCTTTTCCAAGAGTTAATAAAAACCACATTGAATAAAGTAAAATTGAAAATAAGAAGAAAGAAAGAAAAGAAATCTCATTTCCTATTGCAATCTTAGAGGAGTTTTCAGGATTGCTAGTCTGGATGGAGTTGGTTTTAGAAAAGAATAAAAACAAAGTATAACTGGAGATATCTAACTTATAACAAAACAACCTGCCAAGAGATCTTCCAAGTTCATTAGACAGAAAGCTGCCCTTCATTCTTGGAGATGAAAATGTGATCTTCCCTCAGGGACAGCTGTACCCCACATGTATGTACTTTGCTAATCACGCATAGCCTTGAAAAGAATCTGAATCCTTTTTCTTAGTTTTGTCATGGCTTCTTGGCCACTACCTGCTGTGTTTCTAAGGCTCACCCCAGGAATTCTGTGGCCCCGGTTTTTTCCTTAATAAACTTTTTTCTTAAGTCCAAAGATTAAAGAGCCTTTTTCCTGAGTCTATGCAGGGGAGGGGGCAGAGTTGCTCTGCAGCTGCTGCAGGGGCTGCACTACATGTTTGAAATGACAAAATGAAAGCAGCTGTAGGCCACTTAGAGGTCTTTTGGCACAGAGTACAAACAGGTCGCCCTGGGAAGTGAAAGCTCTCATTAGGTTAAAATGTTTTGTGTTTCCCATTTGACAATCATACACGTTCAACATACAGCTCTGCTCTACAGTATTAAAAAAAATGGCTTATGTTCACAGGCAGAAAAGCAAAGAGAAAAGCAAAAAATCCTACTAGTAACATTGAGCTTCCAAAATTCAACCATTTGAATTATAGGGAAATTTGCAACGTTTCATTTTATTATCCATAGCTAGATGTCTCTATACCAGGAAGGCCTAGCCTATTATTTTAGGTAATACAGAAATCCATAAATAGCTCTGGGACTGTCATTACCCTGTCAAATATTATGCTCCTTCATAAGCTGAGTTGTTATGACATTAAGAGAAGATGTGATCAAGTGGGAAATGCACTATTGTAAGAAGTCCCGAATGCTCTTCCTTGAACTACCTGTGGGATTTCAAGACTATTTAACTTTTTTGCTCAAGTATACAACATAAAAGTGACCATTTTCACTCAAAGAACATTTTATAAATAATCAAGCAAGTAGACAGAACAAAAACTAAAATTCATGCCATTTAAATATAACTAACCTTCACTTTCATTGAAGCTCTTGACTGGATATCGGGTTTCACACATCTAAGAATGGTTAAGACCTAAAGATGATATGGAATTCACATAATATATAGATTTCTGTAATGAGTTGCTTTTAAAAATAAAGATTAGATTTTAAAAAATGGAAATTAGTGGAATCCCAATTCTCACTTAAAATTTCAAAGGGTGGGGAAGAAAAATCAGATTTTCAGTAAGAAAGGCCAAAAGAAAGAAGAGGAGAAAAATGAAAACAAATAGTTGAGGTTGAAATTAAGTTAATCTGCCATGTCATTTTGATATCCTAGAATAGTAGTTTACTAGTTATATAGTCTCTGGACAACAAAATAGTCTCTGGATTGCAAACACCCAGAAACTTGTTAGAAATACACATCTTTAGGCTCCACCCCAGACCTACTGAATCAGAAATCTTGGTTGGTGGGACCCTGTGTTTCAACACAACCTCCAAGTGACTTATGCACACTGAACTTTATGAACTATTACTGAATTTTAAGTTCTACTAATTAATACTAAGACTACTACTCTAGCGAAAACAGGTTGGATTTAATGAATGGGTGTTAGATGATTGAATAAGCACATTGTCTGAATGGGATGAAATAATATTTAGGAATATGAGGAGAATACAAGAAAATTATTATTTTATTTTGAATTATGTTATCTAAATTTACATCTATAAACAAAGCTTTTTAAACTTGCTAGATCAAGGGCGTGGTGAGGAGAGTGAGAGAGACACTGACCTCCCAACAGCCTGAATAACAGGATTACCTGGGAGCCTTTTTTCTAAACTAGACATGTCTCTTTCCTTCTCACTCATTGAAAATTTCTGCCAGTTAGCCATTCTACTGACTGGAGGATTTTTATATCCTTCGGATGAGTTGGAGTGGAAATAATTTTGGAAACCACAAAATTCAAATATAGCACCAATAATAAAAAGATAGCTGCAAATTATTTGATATCATATCCTTTGTACCCACACTGCACTGAGGACTTTAAAATATTTTAGCTTTAAATCCTCGCAGCAACACTTTAGATAGAGCATTATCCCCATTCCAAGTTAAAACTATGATGTGGAGAAGTTAAGTAAATTATGCAAGCCTCCACACTTAGCAGCTGGTGCGGTTTGGATTTTAAGGATTTCAGGAGCCAAGCCCAGAGCCCATGTCTTTTTCTCGGAAACAGTTTTTGGACTTTAGTAGGGCACTTATGGCTAGAGACATAGGATTAGTTACCACTAACATATAGTAAATAGTTAAAGTCTCTATAAGAGACAAAAATTCTAAGCAAAGAAAGAGATGAGAACTAAGGATAGAAGTCTGGAGAATGCCAACATTTAAGGGCCAAGTTCGGGTGACCAGCCTTCTTGGTCTGCCCAGGACTGAGAGGTTTCCTAAAAAAGAGAATTTTCAGTGCTGAATATGGAATAGGCCCCAGCAAAACGGGGTGTTTGGATATCCTGTAAGTGGCAAAATAAGAGAAAGCAAAAGAAAATGAGGAGTAGCTGTAGAGTCAAAGAATGAAGCATGTGCCACAAAGACAGAGGTTATTTAGAACACCCAGAAATAGTAAATTCTCATGAGTTTCAAAGGCTTCAAAAGAAGTCAAGAATATGAGGATGGAAAACACACACTAGAAGGGCATTGCAGGCCTTTAGAGACCATTTCAACCAAGTGGTAGTAGCTTAAAGAAATGGTTGATGAAGAAATGGACGAAGAAGTTGCAAATTTCAGAAATAAACAAATGTAAATTTAAGAGAAAAGCAGTGTTTAGGAAGATTGTGATTTGTGTGTTAAAGATTAGGAAGATGAAACACATTTTTAAACTTGGAAGAGAGAAAGTAAAGAGACTAGTTTACAATGTTGGAGATGAAGATTCATGGCTAGAGTGACATACCAGAAGAAATAAACATGGACACAACCTTGTCGTCTTTATTTAAAAAAAAAAAAAAAATGCCATATGTACCAAATAGAATCTGGGGTTTAAAAAAAAAAATAAATGTGTGGTGTCTATTACAGGCCAGGCTCTGTAACAGTACATTTACTTATGCTCTCACATTAAACTCCAGTTGAAGGAGTCAAACACTCTCAAGAGAATTTTATTGCTGGCAGCACCTTAAAGTTAATATGTGCCTTCTTGAGAACTATAAATAAATAGATCAGAGAAATTTACTATACTAGACATATGTTTCAAATGCTTTTCTTCACATTAATTAGCAAAATTCTCTCTAATTCTTTCCATGTTTACATAAATTATCATAAGTCAGTTCTTATGAAAACTGTGCAATTTGCCTTTCCTACTCACAGTTTGCTGTCTGGAAGACTTAATTCTATTTGTAAATGATTAGCATCACTTTCTTTTTTAATGTATTTCAGTTTAAAAATAAACAAATGCAAGAAAGGTGACCTCAGAAATTGTATCTGTGGTCTTCTAGTTTTCACACACTCTAGAGAGTGAGAAAATATAAAAATATATTTTAAAAAATTCTTAGCTTTACATAAAATTATTTATTCAAGTGCTAAGGCTGTGCCATATAACTTGAGTTTATAATTTATAACTAAGTAAAAAATAAAATTATTTTATCTGTATAAAACAGTAGATATAACTTCAGGACAATGTCTTAGAACTATAAATAATGCTCACCAAAAATGAAGTCAAACAGAATGATTCCATAAAGAAAACAAATAACAGTGCAATTTCTGGCACAGAGAAGTTGCTAAACAAAGGTTAATTTTTCTCGGTTTAGAGATAACACTCCAATTTATGATGCTTTTTTTATACTTAATCAATGATTTATCTTATCTTTGTTCCCAAACTCATCAAAAAGCTCATTTTACCAAAGAAAAAAAAGTTTATAGTAATTTTATTCTGGAGGGTTGTTTTTTCCATTTGTATTTATTTGTACACCAATATACCTCATTCTGTCAAGCCAATAGCTTCAAATATTTTAGATTGTTCTGTTGGTCAAAACCATCAGTTTTGGATGGAAGGCCATAAAAACCACAGAGAATAAATATAATATCTGTTTAAAACAGTTTGTGTAAATGCTAGCATGATTATAAAGCTTGAGGAGAGTTAATACATAATGTTTAATAATGGCAGTGGCAGTGATATCAACATTAAATACTACCTTAAGTTATAATAATCATACTGCTAAATTCATATTGTTATTAACATTTTCTTCTTAATATAATAGTTCAAAAGAGCTGAATGTTCTGTACTCAAGAATTCCACAGCATTTTAACCACTGGATTGTGCCAGAAATGGAGATTTCAAGATCACACAGAACTACAAAGGTCGAAGAATCAACTGATGATTAATTCATCAGTAAAGTCAAAGGACAAATTTGAACTTAATTTTCACATACTAGACCAATTCTTTGGCTGATGAAATTAATTTGACTGATTCAATATCCTAAAGGGAAAGACTCAACAGTTTATCATTTAAATGACAACTAACATGGCACTGGTTTCTATGAAGCCCAATCTGTTTTATTTAATATGGTATACACAGCAATACAAAACTATACAGTTAAAACATCATTTTTTGTAATTAAAATGTTAAATCAGAGAACCCACTTGATTCTGGACATTTCAGTCTTGCTTTTAATGGTTTGAAGAATTTAATGGTTTGAAGTATTCAAGTTAACATTACAACTGTATATCTAAATACTAAAAAGTTTTGCAACTTTGAGTATATAAAAATAGATTATAATATCAATGAAACACTATGGAGTAGTAAATTCTTTAAGGAGACTATAACCCAAATGTATAAAATATTTCAAAACTCTCATTTTCTAATAATCCTGCAAATTCAACATATCATTTGTTCTCTACAATCATTCACACTGTCATTCATTTAACAAAAATTGTTGCTTGCCAGCCACTATGCTCCGAGCTTAGTGGAATAAATGGACAAATGCCACCAATAGGAAGCCTTGATTAACAACTCAGATGATAACAACATCAACAAAACTTGTAACACATAGAATAAGAAAGGAAACTTACCAGAAAAGCCATCTGAATAGATAATTGAGTTACGTGAAGTCCTCAGCAAGGAAAAATTATGGTTAGAAATTTTGCTAAACAAATCTGAAATAAGTATAATAAGAAACATGTGTGTTATATTATACCCTGTCTTCCAAAGAAAGTGTCAAAGAACATCAAAGCTGTAAATTTTCCTAGGTATTTTTGCTAGGACACTAAATTATTTTAATATTTTGCAACTCCATCTATTATAAATCTTAGAAAATATTCACTGGATAATCCTTTTTTCATTAATGAAAGAGCTGCCAAAGTGGTACTAATTCTCAAACTGGTATTGATTATTGAAATATCATGAAATTTGTTATAAAAGAAATACTTACTTCCCTCCCTTTTCCCCAAAATCACTAGTATAAAACCTTAAATAAAACTAGGTGATACGTCACCGTAGTGGTGGTAAGACCTTCGTAACTGGGGGTTTACAGGAAGGGGCTGAGCCTTGAAAACACTCTATCACAGCTTCTTTCATGTAAGAAAAAAGCTTCCAGCATCTGATTTTTTTTTCTTTTTCAATCTACATCTCTTCGTATTTAATTATATCTTATTGAAAAAAAATCAGTTACTCTTTCCTTAAGGATTTTCTCCCTCACCATTGAATTCTGTCTCGTTAAGTGATCCCTCATGATCTTCCTAAACAAATATTGGCATAAGATTCAAAAAACTTAGTTTATCACCTGGCTTTGCCTCTTACTTTGATACTTACTCATTTTCCTTCTCCTTTAGACTCCTTGTATTAAAAGTAGAAAAAGTCCTAAAAAGTGTTTGCCAATCTATCACTGGGGGTTGAGACTGTTGTTAGTATTTGAGCAGACTATAAGACATAAACATTTTTGTACCAATATTTGTCAATCCCTTTAAAATTTTTTAGAGAAATTTTTAAGGGCTCAGAGTTGGTCTGAAATTGTCTCCACACTAGACAAGATGTCTAGAGTCGGTGAAGAAACCTAGGATCTCACCCAGCCAGGGAGACTTTGGATTCTAATCAATTTACTACTGCTATTTCTTCCTGTTGTCTCAAGGATGCTCGTGTCTCTTAGCAAAATAGATGCTGATAGGTTTAGAATATGCTGAAATGTAAAGGCTTGCTGGCCCACCTCCCATTTCCAGGGTTAGAGGGAGGAAAACCCATTGCTCTGCAGGTCTGAATTCCTCAAGGAAGTATCACAAATCTTAACTCTTATGTTATTTTTATTTATTTGAGGGGTATTTTTTTATTAAATTTGTGGAGGCAACATTGGTTAATAAAAGGTTTCAAGTGTATAATTCAATAATATGTCAAATGTATATTGCATGGTGTGTTTACCACCTAAAGTTAAATTTCCTTCCATCACCATATATTTAACCCCTCCACCCTTATCTACCTCCCCTACTCTTCCCCTTCCCTCTGGTAACCACTATACTATGTCTATGAGTTTTTGTTTGTCTTGTTTCACACATAAGTGAAATCATATGGGTCTCAACTTTTTCTGCCTGACTTATTTCACTTAGCATAATAATCATGCTAAGCGAAATAAGTCTCATGTTATTTTTAAATATTTCATATGTAGCTATTCCTTTTGGTGTCATACTACACTTGGAATCTTTGTCCTCCTCTTTCCTCCCCCACTTAAACTTCATCACTATCAAGAATTGGGCAGTTTTCCTCTTTTCCTTTTCAAATCTCAATTGCAAAAGATTGATTTTACCTTGTCTGACTTCTTAATTGTGCTCAACCTCTAAGCTACCTAGGGTCTATCTTCAAGGTCCTTACATCTGTCTGAAAATATTTCTTTTTTGACCCATGGTCTCTGTTGGACTCTGCAGATCAACTCAGCTCCAATCAATGCCAACTTTTCCCAATCTTCTTTAGAAAACTGGAGCTTTTATAAACCATATTAACTTGATATTAACTTGATTCCTTTGCCCTCCAGCTCTCAACTAGTTGGCCAATGGAAATAGAAATGCACCTCTCAGATCTCCACTACAGGGAATGCATTTAACTGACAGCCTCAATCATTGCATTCTGAAACCCATCATCACTTCTCGTCATGGTCACATTTCCTATGTGCTACTCCTCAGCAATCATTGAGCATAGCAAAGAAATTAAGGAGGTTCATTTGTAAAAGACCCAGGACTCCTCTGATAGATAGCCTCAGTCTGTAACCATCCCAATGGATTTTTCAAAGCTTTATTAGAACTGCATCACAGTCTGATTTGTCCTACCAAATCTTCCTACCTCCTCAATCTCTACGGGTGTTGGATGGTAGTCTGACAACTTTTAGTTTCCTCCAGCTCTCTCCCTATTTTCTGTCACAGGCATTTCCCCAGTATATCTACTGCATGCCTCATTCCATCCTGGTGTCTACTTCTTGGAGAACCTGAACTAATATAGAAGATAAGAAGAGAAGAAGGTAAAAGTATTCATTTCCCTGAGTTCTTCCCTGTTGGGTCAGGGGTTTGAAGCTCCAGTTTGGTTGCTCTCTTTAACAGCTGCAGGTTTTTCTGGGTTCTGGTAACTTATCAGTCAACTTGTCTTTTGGACTTAAGAGTAGGTAGCAACTTCCTCCTGATGCCAACCCTGGATGCTTCACCACTTCACCATCCCATGTTAATTACCTTTAACCTTCCTCATGTCTTTGTCCCCATATTAAATTCTCTTTAATCAACCATTTCCTTTCTAACTTTTTATTTTAAAATATTTCTAAAAGTAACAAAATAATATAAAGAACCCTTGTATGATTTCACTCAGATTCCACAGTGTTTAACATCATACATGTTGGCATACATATCATAGTAATTATTATAACTTTTTCTGAATTACTTGAGGATAAGTTGCATGCCTGATGCCCCTTCTACCCTAATAATTTGGTGTGTATTTCCTAAAAACAAGGGCCAAGGACATTCCCTTACATATCCATACAATAATTATAAAAATAAAAATTAACATATAATGTAATACTATTTTCTAACCTAGATCTTTTTATATTTTTTATTTTTAAATTAAGTTTGATATACAATATTATATTATTTTAGGTGTAAAACATAATGATTAGACACTTATGTAATTAAGGAAGTGATCACCCTGATAAGTCTTGTATCCATCTGACACCATACATAGTTATTGCAGTATTGTTGACTATATTCCCTATGCTGTGCTTTACATCCCCATGACTATTTTTATAAGTGCCCATTTGTGTTTCTTAATCCCTTCACCTTTTTCACCCATCTTCTTTATACCCCTCTAATCTGGCAACCATCAGTTTGTTCTCTGTTATCAATAAGTTTGTTTCTGTTTGTTCATTTATTTTGACTTTTAGATTCCACATATGTGGAGTCGTATGGTATTTGTTTTTCTCTGTCCGACTTATTTCACTTAGCATAATACCCTCTAGTTTCATTCATGTCATAAAGGACAAGATTTCCTTCTGTTTTTATGGCTGAGTAATATTCGTTGTATATATGTACCACATTTTTATCCATTCATCTCTCAGTGGACACTTAGGTTCCTTCCATTTCTGGGCTATTGTAACTAAGGCTACATGAACATAGGGGTGCATATATCTTTTCAAATTAGCATTTTGGATTTCTTCAGATTAATACCTAGAAGTGGAATTGCTTGTCAAATGGTAGTTCTATTTTTAATTTTTTGAGGAACCTCCAGACTGACTTCCATAGTGACTGCACCAATTACAATCCCACCAATAGTGCAAAAGGGTTCTCTTTTCTCCACAACCTTGCCAACACTTGTTGTTTGTTGATTTATTGATGATAGCCATTCTAATGGTTTAACCTAGAGATCTTATTTAAATTTTTCCAATTGATCTAATAATGTTCCCTACAAAAAAAAAAAAAAAAAAAATCTGGTCCAGGTTTGAATCTAGGACCACAAACCACATAATCCCTCTCTTTGCATACAATATCTATTCTTTTCCAGGATCCTAAAATTTATAGTAATTGGTACCAGGACAGACCCAAGGAAATGGAACCTCAAAATTGGATCCTAGGATAGATTGCTTACATGTTTAATGAGCATATATATAACCTTATCACTTGTTGTGCAAGGGAGATGGGACATTAGTAATCCATGGCTTGCAGTAGCCTCATGATCATTCAAATTGTCTGTGATGGCATGGAAGAGAGTGCAGGTGGAGAGCAAGAGATTGAGAGATCAAGTGAATGTAGCATTTAGTTACTATGATGATAATGGTGATTATAAAAACTGTATTATGTAATGGCTTCTTCTGATAATCCTAGAGAACATTACAGGAAAAAAAGACAAATTGACAGCTTTAAATGTATAACACAGAGCACAGGTCAAAAATCAGAAAGCTTCTATAGCAGCTTTAAAGAGTTCCTTGTTTATATCCACAGAGCAGATATGGCAAAGATCAAATGCTAAAATTTTGGCAAAATTACAAATAATTGAAAATATACTCTAAACAAAATCAGTATAAACTGAAAAAAGTCCACATTAAGCTTTGAAAATTTACTTATCGACTCTATAGAATACTTTTCTGAATATTAAAAACTCATAATAGATACTCACTCTGACCTTATCTTCTGGTATGTTCCCTAGTGCTACTAAAAGCAGCTAATTAACTAAAATTTTAATATTATTTCATAATTTATATAATTTCTAAATAGTTTAAACAAAACAAATTTTAGTAGCTTGAATAGGTTTAGTAAATTTTATGAATTTAGATTCTTCAGATTTATTTTAAATAAGCTAAATGATTTTCAGTTTATTGGCCTAGCATCTGCTGCTCTAAGAGTATAACATATTTTATGATCTCTAAAACCCTCAATTTTGCCTCAGTTTTACCTCAGTGCTTTAGGCTATGTTTATACAGAATCAAAACCTCTAGACATGTCAACGAAACAACTGTTCAATTCTGAAAAACATTTCAAATTAATTCATCATTAAATGTTTTATAAAATGTAGGAATTCCATAGATTTCATCACATGTTCACTTTAATAAAACATAAATTTAGTCAAAAGGTATTTTTATGTTCTCATGTTAACAACTACTAGAAGAAAATATATATAAAAAGAAAAATAAGAGGAGGGGAGAATGGGGTAAGGAAGTAAGAGGAGAAGGAAAACAATTAAATGTGTGCTTTCATAGTATCTTTGTAACCACATTTGACTATTCCAGCAACTCCATGAGGTATTGACAGTAGCTATAAACTTATTTTTCAGACAGAGAAACTAAAACTGGATGAATTTTACCTACCAAAAACCTCATGGAGTCAGAATTTTTAAATGGGCTGAGTCAGAATTTTTTTTTAAGAAAGAACACATGGACCTTAAACCTCAATCCTAGTGTATAACTTCTACCTTAACAAACAACACTCTTTCTTTTATTTTTTTTTATATAGAATCAGTATTGGGCATTTAAAAAATTCATTTTAAGTTCCCTGTGGGATCTTGAAATTATAAGGCTTTGAGAAATATTGCACATTCAGTGTTCCCTGCAATTATAGTTAAACACCATGGTCTGTACTTACTAATCCCACTTTTCATAAAGCTCTAATGGAACACCCAACTACCAAGGATGTATATGAGAAGCTTAGTCTCTAAAGCAGGCTTAGCCATGACTCAGAGTACCAGTTCTATAGTCAGATGCCAGAGTCAGAACCCCACTACAAACTTTGTGGCCAAGACAGGTTACTCAGCCTCCCTAAATCTATTCCCCCAACTCCAGATGGATAAATCAAAATAGTACCAACATCGCAGGCTGTTTTGAGAATTAAATGAGTTATCCATAGAAAGAATTTAGTATGCTCTCTAATAAGCACTCAAAAGTTTTGGCTTTTAGCTCTGCTTTAGAAGGGAAATGTTTTCGTATTTTGTCTAGAATAGATACTAAAACCCAATACAATTTAACTCCAAAAATATACACTGTTAAGGACAGTGTATAAAGTTCATATTGTTCCAAAAACAAGTAGGTAAATTTTCAATAATACCCATGTCACACCGTGTCCCATTCAAGCACATGGAGCATATTATATGACGATATTGGATTATAGGTCTTCTGTTACGTAAGAACATTTGTGTGTGTGTGTGTGTGTGTGTGTGTGATTATAGACATTCCTTTTCTCTAATCCCATCTGCAGTATAGTCTGGACAGTATCATCAGTGACTAGCTCAGAATTAAGTCCAGATGGAAGCAAAAACATTTTTTTTACTAGTCTAGTGCAGGAAATATCATAAGAGAAACATTTTTAATGTGAGATTAAGATAGATAGGAGATTCCTTTAAGACCAAACCAAGCTTAGATACTTTGCAATACAAATTTCTCTGTTCTTTTTATGGCCTACCTTTCCAGTTATTACAAAAGATCCAATTCCTAAGCTTAGTAAAGACAACATTATTAAAAATGAATAAATAACAACTCTGTGTTATCATCCTCATGTCATCATCAGTGGGAGATGAAAAGAAAGTAAAGTGTTCCTAGAGCATTGCCTATAAAACCTAAGACTGGGATTTGGTATGAACGGCCATTCATGAGAATTGCACACCAATGAAAAAATACAGCCTAGTGTTTAAGAAATTTAAAAATATTTAAAATGCTATTCTATCGGTGATAGAATACACGTGTTTAATTCTTCTTCTCTCTCTCCTTTATTATCTCATTAAACTTCAGCTGATTCCTAAACAATGTGATAAACTGACTATTGTTTACCTCTGCTTCCTGAGTACATGCAAGAGTTCATTCCTAGCCCCCTAGTAATTAGGCAGGGCCATGGTTCTGGCTGGTAGGCTACAAGCAGAAGTGGTATGCTTAAATCCCTGACCAAACCATTTAATTGCAGGTGCAAAGTGTTTGCTTTCTCTCTCTCTCTCTCTCTCTCTCTCTCTCTCTCTCTCTCTCTCTCTCTCTTTCTCTCTACCCCACTCTCTCTCTCTCCTCCTTACCCTTGCCATAACTTGGAGAGAAAAGCTGAATGATGTTGGAGCCTCTGATAGCCAAAGTCCTTATGAAGCACAGTCTCCCACAAACCCACATGAGGCTATAGCATAACTCACTTTTGTTAAGCCACTGAGGTTTGATAATCATTACTTTAGTATAACTCAAACAATCCTGCCTAATACAAGCAAGAATCAATATTTGTCGGCCAGATTCCTGGAATGGCTGTTGAAGTCTTCTCATTTTACTATTATTAGTGAGAAATGAAACCATCTACACCCATACAGTTTACTATCCTTGATAATATAACACTATTCTTGGATTAGCTTCATCAACATGACTTTACTGCTCCAGGAAGAAAGTTACAGGATCCCACCAAGCCTAGAGAGCAATTCTTTGGAGATAAAGACACTAATTTATTATCTAATGTGCTCGTCTATTAAATACAATGTGGGAAGGTTTTATAATTTTGTTGAAATATTTGGGAAGTGTAACAGAAACTTCTAGGGGTCCTACAATATTCTTTCTCATGTTCTTACTCACATGGCTTCTTGAAATAAGAGGGAAAATGTTTCCTAGCTTCCCCTGCAGCTGGGGGCAGCTCTGGACAACGGAATGTAAGTGGACACAGTGTTTGAAACTCCTGGGAGGTATCCTCAAAGAAAGAAGGTACGCTCTTGTTTCTTTGTTCTGCTTCGGGATATAATGTGGGAAAATATATGAAGCCTGAATAGCTATCTTGAATCATAAGGTAGAAGTCTATATTGAAGATAGAAGAGCAGTAAAGTGAAAGAAGTCTTAAACACTGATAATTACTATGCTGCCATAACAACCTGAACTGCTCACCTCTGTTTTCCAAGGTATAAATAAACTACCTTGTTTAAACCACTGAGGATTTTTTTTCTTTTTGTCACTCTACCTGATTCTGACCTTGAATATAATTGGAAGAAATAAATACAAAGAAAACTATGTGAATGAAAATATGAAGAAATTATTAACTCCAGGGAAAACAAAAGCTGTATTAAAAGAGCAAATCTCTTCAGAATGTACCATTTCACTTAGCAATAATATGAGTATAATGTCATAAGAATGTAAAAAAATGAATGTTGATTTAATCAATAATTGTGGTATAACTATTTGGAAAGGGAAAAAAAGGTAGTATTATTAGAAAAGTAAACCTTCATCTACTTTAGTAAGTAGATAATATATAATACTTAAAATTGATACATGAATAAATATCAATATAAGTATACTTTTTAAATATGTAGATAAATACCAGAATAATCTGTTATATGAGTTGAAAGTGTTGGCCAGTGGCTGCCTCTAGTAGAGAAGCTAAGTGAGGGTGGGGGTGGAAAGGGTGACCTGGTAGGGAGCTGCTGTTTGCTATAAATTTTGAAGCATATTTTGTTTTTAAACTCTGTACATTTATCTCTTTGATAAAAATTTAAGGAATTTTTATTTGCTTGCTATATTGGATCAATTTGTCTACCTGGCTTAGATACAGCTTTAATTAAGAGTAAAATGCACTTTAATTAAGAGTAAAATGTTATCCTGGTTGGTGAAATTATAGACACAAGTATTAATTTGTCACTTAATCTTTGTAATGGCACAATATTTAGGACATAGGTGACTTGATTCAATTTTATGTTTGACTATCAGGAAAATACTTCCTCTCCCATCACTTCAGAAAAATATTATCTGTACCATCTTTTAAGACTCCAGTTAACTAGAAAACTAAACACAATCCTAAAAAGTTTATGCAGAGGAAACTGCATAATCTTGTCCAATAATAATTGTTATCTTCCACACTACCCTGTGGGCAACATGAGGGCTGGGATTGTGTTTGGTTTTCCAACTGTATCTTCAGCTCAGTGTATGACACATAGTAATTGCTCAATAAGTACTTAATAATTGAATAAAATCATTTGAGGGCCTAATATCTAGTTAACTTCCTATCATCTTCAATGATCCATGTACAATTTTTACTTTCTTATTGGAACATTCCCTTTCTTATTGATGCTCTAAAAAAAATAATCATAGGCAGGATTCCGGCAAGAGGAGAGGCATTCCAGAGGGATGGATCAGTGATATCCAAACAGAAATGGAACAGTGCTTAGCATCTGACAAAGTAAAGGAAGTAGGAGGACAAGAGATTGATCTTGGCTCAGCTCCATATACTTTCAACAACCCGGAATGGAAACCTAAAGCTCAGAGACTTTTATTAAATTGCATACCCAGTTTCTCTAGTGTCCGCGGCAAGGGACTAGTAATTTTTCATCATATACAGATATAGGTTGAGATAAATGTATGTATACTCACATGTAATTCACAAAAAATGAACCACATTATTGGTCTTTAGAGGACTGTGGTAAACTAATGACATGAAGTTCTTTTTACAACATTTTATATTAGGCTTGTTGTTCAAAGAGTGGTTTGAAAAACAATCTCTTTCTGAAACTTATTTAGTGTCTAAAAAACTTTGGACAAAAGGCATGATATATAAACTCAGCAATAAATAGATCAATAAATCAGAGATGTCATGATGTCTTCCTGCAGGAATGCTAGATTAAAGCAGAAACCGGTTATTTAGAAATCATAGACCTTGCTTAAGAAATGAGAAGTTTGAACAAGTTCTCATGGGTTCAGTATTTCGTTTCTGCCCAGAAGATGTTAGCAATGCACCCTGCCTGGGCCACAAGCATTCATATTACAATTAGGGTCTCCCTTATCCATTCTCATTAGTAGCACTGGTACAAGGGCTGGAGAAATGAAATACCATGTGCTTATGTAATTCTTTTCTCTAGCAAAAATGTGATTTAGTGTTTGTATTTGAAAAGTAAATTACAAGCTCTCAAAACTTTTTAAAAATATAAATTAGTTCCTATAACACATAGCAAGAAATGTAATGATTATCAAGATTGAGAAATAAGGTTAAAATTATTTTTTAAAAAAGGAGGGGAGGGATTTTTAAATATATCTACAAGTTACCTAACTCAAAGAAAACTGCAAGTTCTTTGATGTGAGATTCTCAATATATCAATGTTAAAGATGACATTAAATAATTTATCTTTGAAATGGTATTTTATGACAGTATTAACATTGATTTGAATGGCATCCTTTAATAAGCTGTCAGGGAATGCAAAATTGTCCCTTATAGTATTACGTGATATAATTATTGATTACACAATCTTGAAAAAATAAAAGAAAATGTATACAGACACTTTTTAAGTGGAAAGTAAGAGCTAGAAGGAGCTTGGAGATTAACTGGTAAGTCAATTTGTTAGTTTCTTGTTCATCTTACTTTTTTTGAGAAAATAGAAAGACACAGGTCATGAAGTCAGAGACCTAGACTCAAACCCTGCCACCAACTGTCTGTGTCACTTGAGTTATTTGTTCTCTCTGAATCTCTGCTTGTCAAATATGCAAATGAGAAGAATAATAACTATCTTGTAGGCTTAATGTGATTATTAAAGAAAAAAACATATAAAAAGTATTAGATCAGGTATTCAATGAGCAATTGTTACTATTTTGATTCCAGCTCTAAATTATATTAAAATAATTCTTTGCATGGGTTTGGCTTCAATTTCTCATGCCCCTTTTTTCAAACATCCTTAATGCTCTGCTCAATCTTTCCCTTCTACAATCTTTACCCTGCTATATTATGATTGCATTTGAGCTTGTGGTTATTTCAATAAAAAATGTTCTATTGTTTTCGCTGATGCTTAGAAGGAAAGATCATTAAAAGTGACAGGCTACAGTAAATCTTCTCACGATTCTTATCCCTCTTAGGTTTAATTACAATACAAATATTGTTATTCTTTTTTAAGCAAAGATGATCCTTTTGGAAGTAATAAGTGTGTGTGTCCACGAAGACCAAATCATGATCTGCAGTCCTTTTCTCAATTATAGCTTATAGAGATCAGCCTACTTTTAAATTCCAGTTAAATCCATTTAAACCACTTACTACTTAACAATACTAAAAATATGTTCTAAATTCCTGGGGTAAGATTCAAATATATGAGTCTGTGGTTGCTTTGTGTTAATTGTTTGCTTATTTTATGCTCCTTTCTATATTGTACTTTTTACCCCAAACAAAATAAGACTCAGATTTAGAGAAAGATCCCTTTTTCAAATGTGTTAGGGACCATGAGAAAAGAGGTAAGAAGCTTTTGGTTCTCCCTCTATATACAATTCTCTATTGTCAATAGCGCAGAACTGCTAGAGGTAAAATTAGGAGAGATAAGCTGTCAACAGAGTGAACTACACATCCTAAGGCTTACTTTTAGCAGCTGCCCTAGAAAAGCAGGATCCTTGAAGAGGTCCATTCATAGTGACCTCTAGAGTTGAAAGAGAAGGAAGAGAATTTCTCAATATCAAGCAACAAGGAAAATGGAGGCATCGCATTCAATTTTTAGTTGAATATTTGCTACTACCAGCAAGATTTGTACTCACAGTAGCACTCCCCACCCTTTGGGAAATAGTCAGGTGAGGTCCCAGAGGAAGTATGAGAAGGACCTACCCCAGAGGCCTCAGGAAGGAAGTAGCTTTAATCTGAAAGTCTACTTCTACTGAGATGGAAATGTGCTAAGGATAGATGTGAATGCAAATAAGTATAAGAGTGGGGGCAGAAGATAAGGGCCACTGGACGGCCTTCACAACAGAAATGCCATATATGTTTGCATAAAAGACAATACCTATACAAAAGCATTTGATTCTGAATGATTGTGATCATATTCAGTTCAGTGCACCGACAATGCATGCTTTAGCCACACTCTCAGAGCTCTTACTCTCTCAGCCAGTGAGAGTTGCACGTTCCAGCAAAGCCCTCTGCCAGTGTGCGTTCTACCATACCACCCAGGTGAGGAAATTCTTCAATGGACCATGTTTACTCCACTTGAGCCTCTCTTTCTGCCATTTATTTTATAATCTGGAAAGCTAGGTTGATCTGTAATAACTGATTAAAAGGTATGAATATGGTAATACTGAACCAAAGTAAAGAAGAGCTTCAAGAATATTAAAATTTAAATTTCATAGTACCTCAGGCACCTTCAAAGATCTGGTAGAGGAAAGATCAAAGATATCTAGCAACTGGTGGAAATTCTTGGACATTATCAAGAACATCATAAAATATCACTGAGGCCTCGGGCGGTAGATTGGAAACTGCATAAATAGTTGCAGTAAGAAACTGACCAGCAGCTCAACCTGGCTCCAGGGTATGTGTGAGAACCAAAGAATGACCACATGTACTATGTTGAGAAAAGAGTCCCTGAATCACACTATAACATCCCCATAGGACCCTGGCTCAGCCCTGTTCCAGTCCCCCAAAGTATCTCCTCACCTCCCCTACCCTCCCTGTCAATATCCCCTCCACACAAAGACAGCTAAATTAGGAGGCTCAATTCTATCATTTGGGCCCACACCGCAATGATAGACACACCAACTTGTATTCACTGCCATGCAAAAATTCGTCATCCTCTACCAAGCAGCCAGAGAGCCACTGCATGGCTGCATAGCAGAGATAGGAGCTTCTGAAGCATTAAACGAGGACTGAAAAGGAGAGGAAGGAAATACACTCATATCTCTGCATCTCTGCCCAACTCAGGTCTCATTCTCTTAGAGAGAGAGAGGACAGGAAGGGTAGGGAGGCGTGGGTGGGAGGAAGAGTGGGAGAGGAGGGGAAAGGAAAAAGAGAGGTGGGGACTAGGGAGAGAAAGAGGGGGAGGAGAGAGGGGAAGAGAAAGACAGAGAGAGACAGAGAGACAGAGAGACAGAGAGAGACAGAGAGAGACAGAAAGAGACAGAGAGAGAGAGAGAGAGAGAGAGAGAGAGAGAGAGAGAGAGAGAGAGAGAGAAGAAAAAGAAGTCAGATGAGGGCAATAAAACAGATAATAACATTCTCAACAGATAGGAAATTTTGGTCATTTTTCATCAAAAAGTTTATATTTTTCACATTTCTAAGCTATTATACGACTATTATATTTATGTATGGATAATATCTGTAGAATACTGAATGTGCTTTCAAATGTCTAATGCAATTTTAACTCAGTAAGTTTACAATCATTCAATTGTATATCATACTTGACTAGTTTTAGTCTAACCGTGGACTTTGGTGTTAATAAATTCCTTCACGACCATTATCCTGGTTAATAAAGAACTAACCCTGCCTTAGATTAAAGAAAATAATTACTTTATATGACTCTCTATTTTTACAATCGTGTACTGTATTTTTCAAATCAGGACACAAAGCATTTCTGAAAATTTCCTTGCTTTTTTTTTCTTCTGTGGCACCTATAGTAGCTTGTTTTACTATGTATACAATTAGAGTAAGGGTTGGGGTTTGGTGCCCATCTCATAAAGTACAGCATCTTTGGAAATGAAGCCCAGCACTAGGAATTTATGTTTCTAACCTCCTTTGATTTTTACATGGAATTCTTAAATATGGAGGATTTTTTAGAGCAGGAGCCCCTCAGGCACTGCTTAACAAGAAAGACAAGAAGCAGATTTCAATCCATTTCTGGCTTCAGCTTATCACACCGATTATCCAACCCTTGCAGAAAGCTATGTATGTGCTAAACATTAAGTCAGAGTGTAAAGTTAAATGAAGCTTGAGTTCTTCTGTAATTATTTTATTTATGTAATTATTTTATTTACGTCACTACTTTGTATTTTGTATTACTGTGTGCATATTTTGTATTATTTATGTAATTATATTTATGTGATTATTTTAAAACTCACTGAGAAAATGTATACATATATCTTTGTTTGCCTTTTTAAAGTACAGGTTTATGTTCATTATTTGGCATAATTATTAACAGCATCCCCTTGTCACTCTCAAAAGTTCCAAATCTCAAAACTTCAGTGGCATAAAATAGTACCTGTACCAGACTCTTCAAGAGCACATCTTTGACAATAGAAGGGAAATGTACCTGTGCTTCTGTTCAAATATATATCTTTCATCTCTCCACCTAAAATATTGTTGAGGCTAAGAACCAGGGCAGATTGCATGAGAATATCTTGGAGTGCACTTGAACTTTCTTAATGTATATTCAGTTATTTTGCCTTTCAAGTGAACTACACTATCTCTTTTCCACTCCAGATATCACACAGAGCATCATAAGCTCCTGTGGGGCTGATCCTTGAGTGTTTCACAGCCCCCTTTGAAAGAGAATTCTGTCTAGCCTGCTCTGAAGTGAAGAAAAAGATGTTTCAAAATTCTAGTCTTAGAACAGAAGTAGCTTGTGATGTTACATAGTAAGTATTGGTTCATACCATAAATACTTTAGAAGTTGGCTTTTCTTCCAAGAGAAGTCAGTTTAGTGTGATACACTGTGACATCATAGAATGAATAAGAGGAAATGAAATTATATTTAATTCTGTTGTGTCACATTAAGTCAAATAATTAATGCAAGGAGAGTTTTTATAGGAGAATTTTTTAATGATATGAGCTTTGGCTTCAGTAGAAAACATTTTCCTCCTAATTTATGGCAAGTCAAAGTGGAAATCTCAACTGTTAATGAATAATTTAACTACTTTCAATAATATTTCAGACAAACAGTTTGCATCTGAAGCATACATATAAGACTAAAATTCAAAAATGCTCAGCTCTACTTTTCACACTAAATTTGCAAACTAACAAATTAGATCTCACATGCCCCTACTTAAATTAATTTTTGCCAACAAGATTAGGACTTACAAAGATGTAGCCACTCTTTTTTTTTTAGGATACCATTTATTAGATTATCTTGAAGAAAAATGACTAAACCAGAGAATAAGAAAGGAAAGTACATAAAGTAGAACCACACGGTTTAGAGAAAAATAGTAATATCAGAAAATAATATTAATAATTGGCTTTATCTAAAATGTTGATGTTCTTGAATTTTATGATTTATTTGAGAAGTACCAGAGTTAGTGAAGCAATCTTATCAGAGCATATGATAACAAGTGTGATGACTTATTTGTGCAGCGAAAACTAAGAGGGTTGTTCTCTGAGGTAGTCCCTAAGCAGGGCCAAAATTGATATTCAATCCCCTTGCATCACAAGAGAAAATTGATGAACATGATCGTACAGCAGTCAATATTTCAGAATATAACAACTGACAACAGTTATTATTATACAACCTGTTAATGATGTAGCAGGATAACAGTGGTAGTGTAATAAAGTATGCTCTGAACCTGAATAGGAGATCCAGGGAGTATAAATAGCCAAAATCAGGTTTTACAACCATTCTATTATATCAGGCTAGGTTAGGGTAAAGCAACAAATAATCCCAAAATCTCAGTGAATTAAAGAAAAAAAGTTAATTCTCTTCATTTTCATTCTCTTAGTCACCTTAGGCCACCATAACAAACTACAATAGACAGGGTGGCTTAAACAACAGACATGTGTTTTTCCCAGTCTGGAGGATGGAAAGTCTAAGAGCAAGGTGTGGCAGAAACAGTTCCTGATGAGAAACTTCTTCCTGCCTTCAGATAGCCATGTCCTACCTTTATCCTCATATGGCAGAGAGGGATCTCTGGTCTCTCTCTTCTTATAAGGACATCAGTCTCATCCCAGAGAACCACACGACCTCATCTAAACCTAATTAACTCCCAAGGGCCCCAGCTCCAAATACCATCACATTGTGGATCGGGGCTTTAACATACAAATTATTGGTAGACATAAATATTCAGTTCATGATATTCTGCGCCTTGGCCGCCCAAAATTCAAATCTTTCTTACATGTGAAATATATTCATTCTATTCCAACCTCTTCACAAATTTTAACTCATCCCAGCATTAACTCTGAAGTCTGAAGTCGAAAATGTTATCTAAATATTATCTAAACCAGATATGGGTGAGACTTAAAGTACAATTTAACTTGAGGCAAAATCCCTCTACAGCTGTGAACCTGTAGAACCACATAAGTTATGTGCTTCCAAAATACAATGATGGGAGATGCATGAGATAGACATTTTCATTCCTAAAGCGAGAAATGGGAAGGAAGGAATGATAGATCCCAAGCCGGTCTACAACCTAGCAAGGCAAATTCTATCACATTTTAAGGCTTGAGAATAATCCTCTTAATTTGATCCTCTGCCTTCTGGACCCACTGGGGTAGCAGACTTACTTCCACAGCTATGCTGGGCAGGGTCACACTCCCAAGGCTCTGCTGGGTGGTGGTTACACCTTCAAGGCTCTGCCAGGTGAGCTCCTGTTCCCAAGACTCTGTTGAGCTGGCTTTGGGTGGCCTTTAGGTTCATCCCTCCCTTTCTTTGAAAAACCAATTCTGAAAATCAGCATGGCTTTTAACATCCATATTCCTACCAACATTCTATCCATGATTATTTATGTATTCCATAAAATGGAAACTTTTTCTCCAATTCTGTTTTCTGTCTGAGATCTCACCAGAATCACACTTAAAATTTATATTTCTAGCATGCACCTCAAAACTCTTTTAGCCTCCACTTATACCCAGTTCCAAAACTACTTCAATGTTTCAGATTTTTTTTATAGCAGCACTCCAACTTCTGAGTACCAAAATCTGTATTAGTCTGGATTCTCTATAGAAACAGAACAAATAGGAGAGGGAGAGAGAGAGAAAGAGAGAGAGAGAGAGGAAGAGAGAGATTGATTTCCTGTAAGGAATTGGTTCATGTAATATGGAGACTGAGAAGTCCAAGATCTAATGTCAGTAGGCTGGGGATGCAGGATGGCCAAAGTATAAATTTTAGTCTGAGTCTGTAGGCAAGAAAAGACCGACATCCCAACTCAGAGACAGACAAGCAGAGAAAGAATTCTTTTTTTCTCACCCTTTTATTATATTCAGGCCTTTAGTGGACTGCATGCGGCCCGCTCACATTGCAGAGGGCAATCTTCTTTACCAGTCTACTGATTCAAATGTTAATCTCATTCAGAAACACACTCACAGACATACCCAGAAATAATGTTTAACCAAACACCTGGGTACTCTGTGACCCAATCAAGTCGACATATAAAATTAACAATTATACCCTTTATGGATTGGAAGGGAAGCTGGATACATCACAGTCACTCAGGGAATCTGCTGAGTGAATGAATCAGCCACCTTCTAAAGGGTAATAAGTTATCATACCAGAGGAGAAAAGAGCGCTCTGAGGGCTTTGCATCAATGATTATATGTGCCAGCCCAGAAGTGATACAGGTCACTTTTGCTCCCAACCCATTGGCCAGAATTTGGCATATGACTCATCCAATTAAAATGGTGAGTTTGGTGACTGCACAGTGCTATATTATTGTTGTTTTAGTTTGCATTTCCCTGATGACTATGAATGTAGCCATTTGATAAATCTTTTGATATTTCGATAAATTTTTCTTTAGATAAGTTTTTGTTGATGAATCCTCAAGCCTAAAAATCTTTTCATTTTGCCTTCACTTTTGAAAGTCATTTTCACTGGTTATAGAACATAAGTTTGACAGATTTTTTCTTAGTTTTCAACACTTAAATATGCTGCTTCAATGTCTGCTAGTCTCCATTGTTCCTGATAAGAAACATTTACTGTATGACTGTCAGCAGTGACATATATCATTGTTCTCTGTATGTAACATGTCAATTTTCTCAAGCTGATTTCAAGACTTTCTCTGTATCTTTGGATTTCAGTAGTTTACTATGATGTTCCTAAGTGTGGCTTTATTTGCATTTATTCTTGGGATTTGCTGAGATACTTGGATATTTAAGTTTATATTTTCACCAGTTTTGGAAAAATTTTAGCCATGATGTCTTCAAATACTTTTCTGGTCCCCATTCTTTTATTTTATTTTTTCACCTGTTTCTTCAATTACATGCATTTTAGACTACATGGTATTTCCCCACAGGACACTAAGCTGGGTTTTGTTTTGTTTTGTTTTCAGTTTTTTTCCCTATTTTATTGATCTCTTATCACTTTCACTAGCTCTTTTTTTTTTTTTTGCAATTTTCAATCTGATATTAAGCCTATACAGCTCAAATTTTTTATTTCAAACATACTTTTCAGTTTTACATTTTCTATTTGGTCCCCTTTGTAGTTTCCATTTCTCTGCTGAGATTCTCCATCTGTTCATTCATTATGACATATTTTTCTTCCAGCCCATGAAAATATTTATAATAGCTTTAAAAGAACTTGTCTGTTAATTCAAACATCTGAGTCATCTTGTGGTTAGTTTCTATTTACTGTTTTTATCTTGCCTGTGGGTCACATTTTCCTGTTTCTTTACGTGTCAAGTGATTTTTATTCTATACTAATCATTGTCAATAATCATTTTAATATTCTGGGTTCTGTCATTTTTTTCCTATAGATGGTTGATTTTTGTTCTAGCACCTGCAATCTCCACTCAGTTCTGCTTTCTACAAGGTCTGCTGCATCCTCCCATATTTGCAAAGATCAGGGGCTAATCAAGACTTTGATGGGGTTTATATGCTGGTTTGGGGCCCTCTACTTCAAGTAGCTCCTTTATTTTCAGGAATCCTCCCCCTCACTTTTCACCTACCTTGGCAATATCAAACCCCATCTCTTGACTCCTCAAGTCAGTAATACCTGCAACTTTCTGTTGAGTCAGCCATTCCATATCACTCTTAATGGAAAATGACCCTTGACAGAACTTCATAAATGTAAAATGTAAAATGTAAAATGTAAAACCCAGTGCAGTTCCCCTTTTTGAGGGTGTACAGTCTTCCAGTTTCTGCTTGCTTTTCGTTGCTCTCTAGCACATTCAAGTAGTTTTTTTTATTTAACATGATAATTAATCTAGTACTAGATACCCCATTATTAATGAAACCAAAACTCCTTAATTACAGCGTTTTAAGATAAAATAATATCTAACTTCTACTTAAATGAGTAAAAAAAAAAACAGTAGAAAAACAAGTTCCCTACTTTCTAGTTAAAAATATTTAAAACATGTGCATTTAATTCCCACAAAAACAACAAAGGCAATAATTCTATTACATGTTAAAATTACCTTCTTCCCTTTAAAAATATACAGAAATTCTATTGTAATAACTTCTACTCTTACTTTATATGCTTATTCTAATTTCCTAGCAGAGTTTGTCTTTCTATTATACCACGATATCTAGAGAATATGAAACTTATCAACCATATCATTCTCTAGTGCTGAAAAATATAGTTGGCTTCCTTATCATGTAGCAATAATTTTTTAACAGTTTATTTTTATTGTGATGACATTGGTTAACAAAATCCAGTAAGTTTCGGGTCTACAATTCAACAGTAAGGCATATATATATTGCATTTATATATATATCACCACCCATAGTTAGATTTCTCTCTGTTACCACATATTTAACTCTTAGTGGTTACCAGAGAATGGGGGAAGGGAAAGGGGAGAGGTAGATGGGGAAAAAAGGTGTCAAATAATTACTTTTTAGGTACAAAGTTATGGTAGACTTTATTGCCAAGATAACCCAACTCAGTATTTACCCTCCTTTTCCATTGCAAGAGTTTATTAAACTAAATAGTACTCAATTGTAGTTTCCTTTGCAGCTAGAAGTGAACCTGTAACAAAGTTTTGGTCATTGATAAATAAATGGAATTTTCTAAGTGACATCTAGGAAACCATCTGTTTTCAAACATCATTAGCACAGCTTCTTTTCCTTTATTCCTGTCTTGAAAATAGTCATGATGCCAGTGCCTGGAACTTGCAAACGTGAAAGAAAGACCATAGGATGGTTCTATCATTCAAGTACCACTGAACCAAAACCAGCAGCCTCACAACTCCAGAAAACTTCAGTAAGAGAACACTATTCACTTATATTATTAATAGTCAGGTTTTCCTTACCTGCAGCCAAAATTACTTCTAACTGCTATAGAAGTCAACTTTCAAAGGGCACATTTATGCCGATTCATAACCCCAATGCCTGTTATAGTGTCTGGAACATAGGATTTATTAAATCTTTGTTAAATAAATAAATATATGACCACAATTTATAGTAATACTAAGATTTAGAACCAATTTGAACTTAAGATATAACTTTAGAAGTCAACAAATTTTGGCAAGTTTTTCTCCCAATACCTTCTAATGAGGTTATTGTCAATGACAATTACATGTTAACATGTAATTGATCTGAAATGTTCCTTAAAAATGCTCTCAAAATGTATAAAACACATATGGAAATGTTAGATTTGGGGACAGGCATTATTATATGTACTACTTTCCTATAATTTTAATATCCTTACTTAAATTTCTGTCAATTTTTAAAAATTACTTCATCACAACTGTGAAGATTTAGTTTATCTCTATTAATCTCACCTTAGATACATTTTCAGGTTTTTGAAACTTTATTACCATGGCACATTATAACAATTATAAAATATTCAGAGCAAAAGATTACAATATCTAAATCTCTGAGATTTTAGATTCTGTGATTTGGAGTCCTAGAGGAATTGCATTTAACAATAATATAAGGTATATACCTTATATATAGAAGCCAAAATCATTAAGTTTTTGGAAAACATTATCTCTAAGGAGAATATTCTGTTTATTTCATTAATGTGTTTTCCATACAACTTATGTTTTTTAAATAAAATTTTTTTAGTAATATAATTTCTAATCTTGAGAGTAAATGTTCTCAAAATGAAAGTAAGAGGTTGTTAACTTGCACTATTATCCCATAAACATTTTGGTCGAAACCCTCAGACTGGCACAGCGGGCTTCCAGGCTGAGCCGCTGCTACCTCTGCGCTGCAGGCGGGATGGTGGCCTTCCCACGCTGAGATGAGACTCGGAGAGTGAAGGGCCGGGGAAATGCAGTGGAAAATGCAAAACAACAATATCATATAACCTACCAAATACTTCTCCGAATTGGGAAAAAAGCATCTTACTTGCTTTAGTAGAAAAGTATAAGTATGTGCTAGAATGTAAGAAAAGTGTTGTGCGACCTATTGCACTCAAGCAACGTACCTAGCAGGCGCTTGCCCACAAGCACAACCTCAGCTAAGTGTGTCACTGCGGGACTTCAAACAGCTGAAGAAGAGCAGGAGATCAAGCTCGGATCAAAAATATTATGACCCATGAAAGGAGGGGGAAAGTGAAAGGGAATGTCAGCACATTTCTGAGTACCCATGTCCTAGGGAAGGAGAAATGGCCGACATGCTGCAGAATCAGCTCTGCTTCCCACAGAGCCCTCCGGAAGAAGAGCCTGAACACCACCCTGATGCCACAGCCCAAGGCGTCGGTTCCTGGGCCCGCTTTGCGTGTTATCACTGGGCACCTGTTTGACATTTTTATTTTAAAATTCTTAATTTTAAGAGACATTATAAAAAAATAAATTTTCATAACAAATTTGACTTTCCCAACTGAAAATCTTCAGATTACACAGAATATTCAAATCATATAATACATAAAACAGTTCATGTTTATATCCTTGTGTTGTCTCTGTTATTACTTAGGAATAAGGGAAAATAGGACTATATTAATAAGTTGTTATTAATGAAGTATCTTAATTGCTCATCTCAACCTATCTCAAATAAAAGTGGATTTGTTTGAAGATTTCAAAAAAAATTCCTCAGTAGTTTAAATCATAGAAAGTAGTTATGTATGAACCACATCCAGTTGTTTAGGTTAAAGAATCATAAGGAGCATAATGAATAGTTTTTCTTAGTACTGTGCTGCGCAGAAAAAACTGACCTCATCCTGGTGAAGTTCTGTGGTATGCTTGACACCAAGTCTTCCATTACAGTTATAAAGGCTGTGCATCAACCCTGCCTGAAATACAAAGATGTGGTTTGTAAATTATGAGAACAGCTGTAAAAGGAAACATGGAGATAACCGAGTCTAAGGGCTTAATAAAAAGTATAATGACAACACCCATGTATTAGCAATAAAATAGTTTGGAAAAGTATGAACACGTTCCTGAGATAGCAGAGTTAGGGATTCCACCTTCCCAGGCTTTGAATGAGTCAAATAGTGCTAGGGTTGGAGAAGTATAATAACTTGGTTTTTAATCCTCAATATTTAGCAATAGATAATTTAGATATAGATTGATATAAATGTGAGTATAAATATATAGATACCTGTGGTTAAGGTATCTTAATCAAAGAAAAAATTATTTAGCCAAAAATCTATAATCCCAACCTATGTCTATTCAATTTTATGTCAAGGAGCCAGAATAATTTCTTATTTAATAATTCAGTGTTCTAATGATATCTCCTCCTGTCAGATAGACAACTTATATAACATAGAAAGTGTTCATTTCTTTCATAAGTAAAATTTTTACTTATTTTTATTCTATCTTGTGAGTTTAATCTCACATGTCTGAAATAACAAGATTGAGGGGTAAACAAAGTTCAGAAGTCTGAAGTGGAGTGTGGGTTTCTTTATACAAAGATTAATCTATATTCCAAATAATTAGCATCATTCTACACCTAAAATTTTGGGGAAATATTCATCCAGTAACAAGCCACAAAAAAGAAATGCAAAAGCACAAAGCAAAAAAGAAAATAATGATAATATAACCCACCCTGACAATACAGGACACTGGGAACTGGCCGTATAATTTCTTATATTCAGAAAGTCTAAAAAGTTAAAAAAAAAAAAAAAAAGTCTAGCAAAGTGAAAAAGGCCCCATTTCAAGGAGAATCCAAAGAAAGCATTCATTAAATGTAAACACTTTTACAATCTGCTTTTTTTTTTAATGGATCATTACAAAAGTAAATAAGAGATTCTGGAGACATTATTGATGATTGCAGATCAGATTTCTTACTTGTAAACATTACATTTTTTGTCTCTTGGCCAAACTTACAGATTTAGCCATTTGATGAATCATCCCCTCAAATTATAAGGTTTTCATAAACTATAGAACTGTGTCTTTAACAAAAATACTACATAAGAAAAAATAAGTTGGATTTAGGCACAACTCTCCTATTCTTACACTGCGCTAAATTTTGATGTGCATAATAACTAAAATAGATAGGAACTGAAAACATTGCCTTTTATTTCACCTTCATGCAAAGATGAGAATGTCATCTATTCAGGCATCAATATTGATTAAGACCTTCTTAATTTTCACAAGAAGACTTTATTCTATCTTTGGACTGATTATGCCCTTAATAAGTAAGGTGGCTATTCCAAAGAATAACCAATGAACACAACTTTGGAAATTCGCTTGCCAATACTTATTATAAACCATTTGGGAAAATAATATTTATAGTCATTCGAAACAATATTACCATAGTAGCTTTCATGTCCTATCTTTAGCCCTAATATCAGTTTTTATTTGGAGAAATAGTTGATTCCATGACTAGGGCAGGGATAGTATACGGTGAGTCTGAGACGTGTTGTGAGAGGAAGCAAGAAGCTTCCAAAGATTAATGGGGTTGGTCAAAAGGGTATCAGAACTAATATAAAAGGGGTCACCCTGGCAAAAGTTGTGAACATTTGAGCAACACACAGAATAATAGTTCCAGTAAATTAACATGCATAGATTTCCTAGAAACCATGAACACAAAATTGTACTCAGAAAAAAGTGAACACTAGAAAATTCAGTTCTCCTTATATAAGGTGTCTATTAAGCCAACCTCATAGTCTCAAAATTAGTAGCATGAAAGAATTAAGTAAATATCTGATTTTCCAATACAAACTGTACTTCAAGTTAACTAAATAGACCAGTTGGACCCATTCTTCTATGTTCTGGAGGAATGGCAGCAAATAAATATCAAATGATAGAAAAATATATTAACTCATTTAAATATTATCAATCATTTAAGGATTGTCACTAAAACCATGAGATAAATGGTTGTTGGAGAACAGGACATTTATACAGTAACAAAGCAACACCCTCCTGATTACTTTAATAATTCAATGAGAAACCATATCTGCACAAAGGAGGGATCAGGATTTCATCACCCTTATCCACAGGTCAGTCTGAGCACTGTCAAGAGTGAGACAACCAGATATAATGTGTTTTCTGATTTGATGCAACATGAAGGATATAACATTACGAATGGTGCATTTCAGCCAAAATTGTTTAATTGGAATTCATTCCAATTTATTAAGAAATATTAGGTGTTTTTCTTTAAATGAACAGCTAGATAAACCTAGAAGATAAGATATTTTGTAGGGCAACTAGCACAGTCTGTTCAGCAAGGCAGTGGCATGAGAAAAAGCATTGCTCTGGATTAACAAAATTTAAACAACATAATAACCAGATTTGATGCATGGACCCGGATTGGATTCTGGTTTCAATAAACCAGTTATATAAAGGACATGTGGGAATGTTGAATATGGACTGGTTATTAGAAGAAATAAAATTTTGTTGATATGAAAAAGTAAATATTTTAACTAACAATTTAACTAGAAAAAGGAATGTGCAAAGTATTATGTATAATATGACTTTTCTGCAAAGCACACACTATGATCATTTTTTCTGAGTAGAGGTAAAATGATTTATTTCTTATTCTTATTTACCTATATCTTTTTTTCCTACAATATGTATATTCTGCTTTTGTAATAATGTGATTATTTTTAATTAGAAAATATTTATGGTCCTAAGAATATGCAGTCCATTTATATATGCTATAACTAGTTGGTCTGCCTAACTTTTCCCTTAAAACAGGCCATATTATCTCAGAGCTAAATATTTGGACCAAATAATTTTGTGCCCACTCCCAGCTCTGGCAACAGAATGGCTTTCACTGAATGATGAGGCTAAATAATGTATTCCAAAGCATATATTCAAACACTACAATAAGTAACTGAATCAATTATGATGTCATTGGGATTTTAGTCTATTATGAATATTCTTGGGAGAAAATGCTCTCCAGTCTCAGTAACAGAAATAACTATGCTTCTCATGATTCATTAGCTGGTTTATTATAACACTGAGTTTTATAATTATCTGTCACTTTTTCTTTGACTTCTAGAAAACAGAACTAAAATCTTAGTCATATTCCACCCACTCTTTAGGATGGTGTGTTATATATTTCTGGGCATCGATCTTGCTGCTGTCTTTATTTATTTCTTATTCAGCTTTTCTTTGCCCAGACTTGTTCAGTTGTTTGATATTTGAACTTCACCTGTTAGTTTAATTAAGATCTTTTACAGAATTTTCTGAGGCGTTGATTAATTAATTAAGAATGATGGAAGGGGAAAAAAAATAAGAAATATTCTAGCCAAATCATTCTGGCTCAATAACTTCAGTCCTATTCCTGATTCATTCTGGTCATAAGAAAGTTACTTCCTTAGCCTTCAACTTGTCAGCCCCCTGTTGGAATATCTTCAGCACTACAATGTAAAAATGATTCCCTAAACGTTCATTGAACACCAACATTGTGGAAACAGCCATCTGAAGACGTTTTCTGCGTGATCAGTAAGGCTGCTGTTGAAGACGCTGCTTGTTATGTTCTTCAATAACACAGTCAGAGAACTCAACATTTTCTTTTCATTGCTACCTAGGGAGTTTCTGTGAGAGTCTGCTTCAGAAAAAGATTTCCATCAACTAAAAACTCCTTTTTCCTTGCCAGGAATCATAATACATACATCACCAAAATTGGATCTAAAGATAAGTGCTTCAGTCCAGTTTCACAAGTCTCAATCTAAACATTCCCTATTTATCATCAGTTTTCAACATTGCCACAGAGCCATTTTGGCAGCCAGAGGACATGATCTGGGAATCAAACTAAATTTTCAAAAGAACTAATATGTGGAAAGTCTTACCTTTGCAATAAATGCCGACTTCAAAATGATCACCATACAATGAAACCACAGTACTAAGAGAAATGGTGAATACAACAAAAACTGATTTATAAACCCTCAGCTGGAACTTGGAAGCTGAATCTTACAGTTGGGTAAATAATGGAGAATGAGGTAATGAAGTTTTCTATCCAGTGTGTTTAAAAATTAATAAAACTGCTCATGTGAAAATCTAAAAAAAATTAGAAACTCATCAACTAAAAAAGACAAAATATAAATAGAAGAAATAGGACACTTAATAAACTATTAGGGCACACTACTGAATAAACTATTTCTTTGTAATCACTGTGTAAAAGGTTTAAATTAAATTAATGATAAAGAGTACTGGCTTTGGGAATAAAAAGACATGGGTTTAAAGGCTGGCTTGTCATTTGCTACCTATGTGACCTTAAGCAAATTAATTAGCTTCTTTTAGCACATTTTCTGCATTTCACATTTGTAGTTACTAATATTTCTACCTGAAAGAGGTTTTGTAATGTTTAAATAACATAATGCATGAAAATTGCTTAGTCCAGTGGCTGGAATGTAGCACATGCTTAGTAAATGATATTGTGTGGTGGTGATTGTAATGATCACTAAAAGATTATTAAATTTCTAACATCACAAAATTCCAGGGTATTTATTTTCACTGTGAACCCAAAACTTCTTCCCTTCGATAACTGTTCCATAAAAGAGTAATGTATATATATCTATATCTATATCTATATATCTCTGAAGTCATTATGAAAACAAGCAAAAATAGTCATAAAAACACAAACCAGAAAAACTGAATATTACAGAAAATAATTAACCACTTAAGAGAAAATTTTATAAGACACGTGAAAGAAATACTAGAAATGGAACAAATGGCAAATGTAATCATGAAGACATGACAGATATTTTCTTAATACTTTGATGGTATATGGTTGTTTCATAATTATTTGAAAGATACATGTGATTTTGTATATAATATGTATTTTACCTGCCTAGGTTAAAATATTCCTCTAGCATAGAAGTTACAGGATCAGATCTTCTATTTCTAGGCTGCATGTTACTTTTCTCCTAACTTCTAGGAGGTAAACACACCAGTGCTTGCACACACACACACACACACACACACATAGAATGGAGCTCTTACCAAGGTGATACATCTTACCAAATGCATCATCAACAAGATGCATTTAGCTAATGATAAAATTTTCTAATTCAAGAAACAATACAATGGTTTTAACTTCTCCTACTTAGTTATAGTTCAATTTTCTAATTTCAGATTAAGAACTATAGGAAGCATTGACAGGCATCTCCAGTTTCAAAAATAATATTTTGCTGAATAGTTAAAGACAATGCCATTAGCAAGATAGTGAAGACTGAGGTGGGGAACAGCTTTGCAAGTTAATCAAGAATTCTGAATTTTATTTTGAATATGTCAACTTGGGGATCCAATTAGTTTTAATTCTGTTTCAAACATGTTAATTTAGAGATCCTATTAGTTATCCGTGTATGGTTCTGAAATAAGCAGTTGCATAGGAATCCAAACCTTAGGTGAATGGTCTAGGCAGGAGATAAAAATCTGAGAGTTTTCAGCATATAATAACAGCTAATATTTATTGAATGCTTAATACAAGCTAGGCACTGTTAATATAATTCTCCCAATAATCTCATAATTAAAGTCCCATTATCCTCATTATATTGGTAGAGAAATTGATATACAAAGAAGTCAAGTAACTGCCCAAGATCACACAGCTATCAAGTGGTGGTAGAAGGATGTGTGTGCAGACAATATGGCTCTTCAGGCCATGCTCTTACTCTCCACTTTATACTAGTATTCACAGACTCAGGACTTTAAGAGATGATATAAGGACGTAAAGACAAAGTTTGAATTTATAGCCCAGAAACATGTCCCAGGTTGGATGGAAAAGAACAGAACTTTGAATAAAACCAAGAAGCTGTGGGGTCCTATAAGGAATTTAAAAAAAGTGCTTTAAAGAAAGGAGAACTGTTCAACTGTGTTGAATGCTACTGTGATTTTGAGAAACATGAAAACCAAGCAGGGGCCACTGAATTTGGCTACATGGAGATATTAACTTCATCAGTAGCAATCTTGGTCTCTGTGAGATGTGAGATCAGATACCCTATTGGAAAGGATTGAAAATGAATGGGAGGTGAGGAAGTGGGGACAATAATTGCAGAATACTATTTGAAAAGTTTTATCATGAATGGGAACAGAGAGAGGGTGTTTGTTGGAAGCTATTTATTATTGAAGCTTTTGGGGAGACTGGGTAATGGGAGGAGCAGGATCCTGAGAGAATGGGAAAAGAATAAGTAGAAAAATTAGCTGTTTTCAAAGGAAGACCACTTCCTTCATGGAAATAGGAAGGCAGAAAGAGGAATGGCTGCAGATGCACTAAAGAGAAATGATTTGGTGGAGGGAAGATGAGAGAGTTTCCATATTAATCTGTATTGCCTCAATTAAGTGTGAGCTGAGATCATCAACTGAGAGAGTGAAAGAGTGTGGGATATAGGGAAAAAAAAGAAGTGTAATAAGTCATCTTCCTGAGTGGAAAAACAAGCTCAATAAAGAATAATATTGATTGCTGGGCAGGGCTTAGGGCCAGTTTGAAGGCTATAATCATGAATTCAAAAAGAAACCAATAATCCTGGTTATGTAATTTTCTCCAGCATTGCTTACCTCTTCTGGAGCAAGCAGGGAAAATGAGGATGATGGCAATGATAATGATACTCATTAAGATTTACTGTGTGCCACTTTTATAAATGTTTTACGTGTAATGAATTTGCAAATAAAATATTAAAGAGGGAGGAGAAAGTTGAATGGTTCGTGCAACCAAGTGACTATAATTGTAGATTAGCAGTGAGAAGGTGGTCATGGAATCAGCAGATAACAATTACTTCAAAGGAGCTAGGAGAAATGATTTGGAAATCGCCATGGGAAAGCAAGGAAAACACTGCCTCACTTTCTGGCCCTGTGACACATAGCTCCAGGGAAAGCACTGTCCTCCAGAACAGCCAGATTTTAATTTAATAAGGAAGAAGAAAGAGCATTCAGAGCAAATGTTGAGGATGCATTGGGGGTAGGTAAACACAAATGGAGAGTTCCAGAAGGCACATACACAGGTTTAAGAGAATGGGAAGAAAAGGAGATCGGATTCAATTTAATGATGGCTAGAATATGGTGGAAAGGAAAGTCTGGGTGATAAGGTTTGACAAGGATGTTTGAACCTGTGGGTATAACCGAACCAAACGTAGATGTGAATAATGGAGCTAGTGGTGAATGTATCTCAGGGGACCAGTAGAACTAGGTTCTACCATCCGATATGGAATGCTCAGTTTGATAGCTATATCATAAGTCTGAGTTTGATCAAAAAAATATTTTAGAATTTTAAGCATTAAGAGATTTAATTCTGGGAATTCGAGATTTAAAAAACTGTTAAAAGGCATGGGAAGTGTACGAATCGCAGGGGGACAGCACTGATGGTATCAGCAACCTATCACAATGAAAGGGATAATTCTCAAGACACCAAACTTCAAGATACCCATTACTTCCTTATTAAAATAGTGCCTTTACTTCTCCCCAACTCTCAGATCTAATGTAACTGCCACTCACTGACTGAATTTAAATAGGAAACTTGCTGACAGGGAATATGGAAAATGTAGATTCCAGGATTCCAGTCCCTGAATAGAGAGGATATCGCAAATGACATGACATTACTGACATGAACTCTTTCTCTCTCCCTCCCTCTCTCTCCTGGAATAACTCCCTGGAATGATTTCCCCTATGATAACTCATATTACTTTTTTAACTTGATTGCTTCTTAAGTATCTCTCCATAATAGCAAGAGCCTGGGGCTCTGTTAGGACAAAGACCATATCTTCCTTGTTCTTATTGTGACCTCAGTGACTTTCACACCACAAGTCCTTAACAAATCTCTGTGGAAGAAAGAAAATGGTTTTGAGCCTGAATTTTGTTCACCCCAAATTCATATGTTGGAGCACTAACCCCTAATATAACTATATTTAGAGATAAGATCTTTAAAGAAGTAATTACAGCTAAATGAATCAAAAGGATGGAGCCCTAATTCAATAGAACCAGTGTCCTTTTAAGAAGCAGACAAGACACTGGACACAGACATGCATGGAGGAAAGGCCGTGGGAGGAAACAGCAAGAAGGCAGTCATCTGCAAGCCAAGGAGAGAGGCCTCAGGAGAAATCAAACCCAAGGATCCCTTAATCTTGGAATTCCAACCTCCACAACTGCAAGAAAGTAAATTTCTATTGTTTAATCTACCCAGTCTGTGGTATTTTTTTTATGGCAGCCCTAGCAAACTAACATTGATAGGGAAGAGGGAAAACGGGGAGAAAGATAATAGGACTTCTCTTTATTTCTTGATTAGAGTTTCATTGATGTAATACAGTTTGTTTTTAAAATCCACACATCTGGAACACATCATTTACCTCGTTTGTAAGGATTTCCTGATGTATTTATTTATATTGCTTTTGTTTATATTACCATTGATGTGAAACTAAACTGTAAGAAAATACACTGCCTATATCAAGAAAAAGTGGCAGTTCTTTTCCCTTTTTAAAATAATTTCACAGAGTAGTAGATCCTTGAAAGGTAAAATTTCCAACTGGGAGAAAAGATAAAAGTCTTTTCCCATCCTGGTCTCTCCGACATGACTCATCCCCAAAACAAATAAAAATCAATTTATCAAATACACCAAACCTTCCACATTCCAGGTCAGAGTTAAAGTTTTCCAAGAAGAAGCTTTTAATAATTCTTGTTAAAATTTGACAAGACCGACTTTTTCTTCTTCTAAGCACTGTGCTCTTTAACAGGGTGGTCTGTGTTTGCGCTGTCCAATGTGGTAGCTACTAACTGCATATAGCTATTTAAATTTAAACTTAAATCAATTACATTAAGTGAAGTTTAAGATTCGCTTTCTCAATCTTACTAATAACATTTCAAATGCTCAATAGTCACGTGTACCTAATGGCTATCATATTGGGGAGCACAAAACGGCAGGAAGTTCTACTAGATGGTACTTGTCTAGATCAACAGTTAAACGCAGGGAAATATCTTCGAAGGTAAGAATTTCAAAGAGGTAGACTGAGAGATATGCTCAGTATTAGCCTCATCACTCCTTTCCTTTCTCACCCCCCTTGTCAGTGAGGTGGGCTTTTGTTACACATACTAGAAAATCAATTTAAACTGACATAAGCAATAACAAATTTTATTTACTCACAGAACCTGAAAATTCAAATATAGTTTAGGCATGGTTTAATCAGGGTGCTGGCTCCATTTTTCTCTAATTCTTTCACAGTCTCCTATTAACAGCTCAACCCTTAGCCTAATTCCTTTCAATATTTTCAAATGGCTTCAGCGTTTCCTGGCCTATACCCCACATTATTCAGAGAAAGAGACTGTCTCTCCTGCCCACCTTAGAATAGATATTCTTTATTTCACTTATTTCACTCTGCTTGGCCAAATCTTAAGCAACAACGTCTAGGTAAATAACATGAACTGATAGTCACAGGAATGGTTACTGACCCAATCATCATAGCATCTGTACCATACTAGACAGATTTGCTTAGGACTGTGAAGAGTCACTCAGGGAACTGTGATGAACTCAACCCCACCCCACTACTCTCTTCAAAAAATTAAAATTTTTTTTAAAAGCACAGCTGCTATGCAATAGAGGTAGGTAGTCCTCCAAAAGAAACTATGTGCTGTTGCAAAGGGAAAAATGGGTGCTGGGCAGTATGTGCTCTTATATCCTCATATAACATAAGTTTCTAGAGGTTTAAAACTAAATCCAAAAGTTATCTTCTCCTTCACTTTTGAGAGATATATTAAATCCAAAACTACGAAAGGACAGAGATTTTAACCTACTTATAAGCTTACAAGTTAGCCTGTCATGGTTGTGTGTGTGTGTGTGTGTGTGTGTGTGTGTGTGTGTGCATGCGCACGCATGCGCATATGTGTGTGCTAACAGAAACACCAGACCCTTGGATCAGAGAACAGACCATTTATTACTCACAGCAAAATGAGCAGCCAAAGTAGCACCTTGCACTTGTTCTCCATGCCCCAGTTCCCCAAGGGCGACACAATGGGGACCAGATGTTCATCTGCACATGCCCCAGGGTTTGCACCCTCGGAAAGGATCCTTGAAATTATGAGACTTATAGCTTATATCACGTAGCTGAGATATCTTCTCCTATCTCCCTCTGCAGAGAAAAAGAGAGAATTTGATAACCCTGGAAGACAAGCTAATGTCTTTCCAGGGAAAATAAGTTTTCACATACCTCTGGAGCAATTTACAACCTCTAGTTTCCAAGCCCTTTGCTATTCAAACATGTCCCTTGCTCAAAAAGCTCAGACCATGCATAAATGTGAGACTATTCATGGAGAATTGCCTTCCAAAATGTTATTAGCAAATTAACCTCCATGAGGCATCCCCACAACTAAGTTTAAGACTTTCCTAAAACATTTACTACAACAATATTATTAATTTTCTTTTAATTTGCCATTCTGATAAGGTAAAATTTTATTTAAAATTTTTATTAAAACAAAAATTTTGTATTTTTTTCTTTTTATTAAACTGCCAGCTTATGTTTGTTACCCATTTTTCTAGTGTGCTAATTGTCGTTTAGCATTGATTTACAGAATTTTTAGTAATCTTTCCCTGGCATCCTCTAAAAGCACACTCTGGAGAATAGGTTTAAAGTAGGCCTGATTTATTCAGGAATATGATCTTAGCAAAGATGAGGGGCAGGAGAGTACCTGTAGAAGAAGGTAGGGTCAATACCAAGATTGATTTTCAAGTTGTAACAGAGAAATTCACAGACTTTCTGAAAAGTCTTATATGATATATCTCAGAAAGGAAGGGAAAAACATTTATCTCTGGACTCCTGCACCCCACTGGTCACAGGTTGACATGCTGAGTGTGAATTCTCCCATACTTCTTGGCATCTGTGTATGTCTGAGTGCTAGATGGTTGCTATAGGTCCCCAAACCTCAGTATCATCAAAGCCCTAGGGCAAAAGGAGGGGTGCTCGCAACATAGGCCTGGGGTGAGCCTGTGTCTGGATGCACCTGCCAAAAAGCAGTCAAAGCCAGTCGAAAACTGATCACCATAGTCATGGTCACTCTGTGCGATAAGGCTGAAAGGATGTGAAACTATGCACAGGAAGTGCCCAGTACCATTTTGATATATTGTTTGTACCTCTAGGGTCCTCCCAGATTCAGTTTATGATTGAGTTCCCAATAAGGCAGAACTTCTTCCCAGTTTCTTTATCAATAAATGTCTGTTCTTTACATTCTTGTCCCATTACTCCAGGATTTAAATTAGGGAGGGAAAAGTCCCCTAATAACTTCTCTGGAATTCCACTATTGAGGTTCTCAGCATCATGGATGGATAAGGATGTTCAATGAATATCAATCTGAATTTCTGGCAAAGATTTCAGTGGTTTCTGGAAAGCATTTCCAGAGGATATCATTTTCTTCAAGGTTTCTCTATGTCTTCTGTATCTGGACAATAGATCATACTTATTAGAGTTCATTTGTACAAATAACAAATAACTTTTAGAGATCCTGAATGTACTCTCAGACAGCAATAAAGCCTCATAAATAAGTTTGAAGAAAGGCCTAACATGCTATTTTTACTGTTTGTTTATAAGTTAGTTTCAATTTCAAGATTCAAAGGAGTGGAACATAAAAATGTAATTGCCATTGACAAAAATTATGTATACCCTTTGGAATGAAGCTCTACCCTAAGCCATCTTCTACAATAACTCAATCAACAGTTGGAATCACCAAATGCCTCAGTACCAGGGTAAAGACCATCTAGTCCCTGAACTAAACTGAGAAATCATTTGGAGAAGCAAAATGAAGTCAAACCTGGAATCATCCAATTAATTCTTGTTTGATATGGACCCTGGGAAATCTTTAAACATTAAATGCAAAAATTTGCCTTAGGGTAAGGCAGCTTATCTGGGCCTGAATTCAAGAGGTAAGACCCTTTAAGATCCTTACAGTAATGTAATATTTTCTTTATAAAACTAAATTTAATAGGTATTAGCAAAAATCAAGTAGGATCACACTAGATTTGGGCTTCCTCATCAGATTCATTCCCGTTTTACAGTAGCCCAAGAAAATATAGTTGTCTTTGATTGGTTTACATGGGTTCTCACTTCTTATCTGGGCATTTGAAATATAGCTCATGGGTCTGGATGAGCATCCTAGACTTTTGTTATAAATCAAGTATCCTTCCACAACCCTGGCAGAGGTCCTCTGAGGCTCACCTGGAGCCATCCTCATGTCCAGGAATAGACTCAAATAAAGCCCCAAGTAGGACCAGAAACAGAGGAGAAAAATGCCATCTTCTTTTCACCTGGATATGGATGTGCAACTTAATTTTCCTATAACTTACTTCTTAGGTCTTCACTAATTCCTCCCTAATACTAAAGTGGAGAGCTAATTCAGTCTCCACAATTACACTACAGAAAGGGTGTTCTGGGGGAAAGCTCTATTCCTAACTCAAAATCAGAATCCATATCTTCAAAGCTACCTACCCTGACACCTACACACACAAAGCATTCCACCTTCCCTTTCATATTAAGCTGCTTTGGAAAAGTAAAACAAAACAAAACAGAATAAATGACAGTTAAATGAGACATGTGGGAGTGGGGTACTTTTTATCGCTGTTGCCATCAACACCCAAGTATTGATTTTTACCTGCTCATTTATATAGTGCTGAAAAGAGCTGGGTGTATGTATAGGCAAAACCTAGGCATTGAATGTTACTGGTTTTGTTTTTTTGTGTTTTTTTTGTTTTGTTTTGTTTTTTGCTTAATGCTAATATTTAAACCACTTTAATATGGGAAGTCTGTCATCTCTTGTGCTATAGGGGTCTTGAAGGTGGTGTTGTTTTAATGTGTCTTTTCCCAGCTTTGAGGCCCTGGCCAGTCAGCTCCCCTTTCTTGAGCAGTCAATTAAGTCCAAACCCCAACCATTCATCTTATCAGGTTCTCATACCCAGGCCCACTACATACTGGTACTAAAGGTCCCAAAGCCAGGTACCAGAGAACTAGAGACAACCTGTACCCCAGAGTCGGCTGAAATTATTTAAATTAGCCAGTCCAAGGGGAGCCATGGAAACCCAACTAACCCTACCCAGCTTGCCATACAAACTTCCTACAGTTCTAGGCTGCTGCTACCCTATCCCCAGGTGCAATGCCCTGTGTGGTCTTGCCCAGAGGCAGCCTTCTGTCCCTCAGGAGTTATAAATGACAGAGTTCTGCCTTTCCTCTGTCAAGTGGCAGTGTTGTTTCCGGACCCCAAAAGAATCTTTAGATCTTATCAAACACCTCTGTAGTCACACTATCAATCAGAAATAAAATACGGACCTTTTCCACCACATTCTTGAAGAATTCTTGAAGAATGAAGCCTTGTTTTTAAAGAAAAATTCACAGTCTGTTTCCATTTTCTCTGAAATATAAAGAAGGGCACTGGAACCAAGCAATTTGAGCCATCATATTTTAAAAAGTTACTTCATCCATGCCTCAAATCTCAGCTACTCTTTTATAGACAAATCTTTTTTAAAAAATCTCATTATGTCATCTTCTTGACCTGAAATGATGTAATGGTAATTTTATTCATGTAACTTTTGATTTATAAAATAAATTTAATTCTAAAAATAAAAACATAAAAAACACAAAACCACAGAGCCCTCTCCATCACCCCTTCCAAGAACAGAGTCTCATCCTCTGAAGCCCTGTGGCAAAAGTCCACAGGATTACACAGAGCTAGTATCTGATTCTGCAGGTGGTGATCCTTCCCACTTCCTCTGAAACTTTCAGTTTTTCCACACACTATATTCTGTTTTAACAAAGGAACATTAGGAATAAACAGTTTTTAAAAGCAAGATCTTATAATAAAACATATTAGCTCATTTCTGCCTTTGGACACCATCCATCCATCCAACATGAAATGACACTGTGCAAAACCCCCAAGTGGGGCTGGCAGCCTGTGTGGCTCGCCATGTGAGGATGAAACTAAATCGCCTTCCTCAGGACCACAGAGACTAAATAAATACAGAGCCAAACCATAAAATGGGTAGGATAACGCATTTTCCTCAAACTTTAGGTAAAGAGTTCTCCCTTCATTTTCCCTCTTAGATATCTCTACAAGGGAAAAGAGCTGACCCTCTCCATAGAACTTCCTCTTTTATGAAGTCCCCACAATCCCACTGCAAATTTCTTCATTACAAAGATATAAATATTAGAGAACAGAGCTGCTCCGTCAATCTTGTGTCATTTATATCTTTTTAAACTCTTAAGTACAAAGTTCGGAGAAAAAAATATTTCAACTAGTGTTAATAGAATAAAAGTAATAACAGGTAAACTTCAAAGTAAAAATTCTAAGGACTAAAGATTTTAGTTTTTAAACTTTTCTTCCCCCATTAGAAGAAAATTAGGGGCGATTTAAATGGTTTCCTTAGAGTGTTGTCTCTCTCACCTCTCTTCTTCCCTTAAGGAAAGTACAGTCCATTAAAGTCCATAACTATCCTTGCACAAATAAGAGTGGTTATAAACTGCTATGCATAATACCTGAAATATAAGCAATTTTATTATTTGTTTTTATTATTATTATTTCTCCACAGGGTTTTCTCTACCCACATTAACTTCTATAAATATTTTCTTAATCTCAGCTATGCTAATCATATCAAACTAGCCTTGGCCTAAAAGTTCTTAAGTTTTAGGTCATAACCTTTAAGCAATTAATAAAAAAAGTATTTATCATACCATCTTCTTTTGTAATTCTATAACAAAAATAACTGTTTTGGATTAAAAAAATGTCTTACGAAGAAAAGTAAGTGGAAATCCTTTCTGTCCTAGTACATAGACATCATAGTTTTCCTTTACATTTCAAAGAAAAAGTTCATGAAAAAAATTTTCTGCACTTCTGTCTACACTTGTCAGCATCTCCAAAATTGGCAATTAATAATTCAGATAGCACCAAGGGTATACAAATCACAGAATGTGTTTTGTATTTCCCTCCACGTGCAATACAGTGTGTTGTGCTATTACAGAAAGTCAGCTGTTGACAGGCAAAGCCATTAAAACATAAGTGATCTTTCATTCCAGCTCTCCCTAAAATTATTTTGCCAAGGAAATGGAGCTACAGTATCCTTAAAGGTTAGGAGGGATGACATAATGGGGAAAACAATAAGAGAAACAAAAAAATTCTTTGAATTGTTATAAATCTCTCTCTTGTATTCAGCCATTCTTTGTGGAGCACAATTGTACAAACATTACCAGAATGGATCCTTTATAAATTTTAGCTTACTTTAGAGTTATTAAAGACTATATATTTATAGATTATAATTCAGAATAACAGACTGGAAAAGACTCTTACTAAATTCTAAAAGCAACGAAATAGTTTATTACACTTATCACACTAGAGCAAACCACATGGGGAATGATTCCAACAAAAAAATAATTTTGTTTATGAACCAAGGAACTATATTACTTTTCCAATTTAGCTCAGAGCAGTCTCCCATTATTTTAAGCACTTAGTATTCCTTGGTTTAGACCACTAGTGTGAGATTTTTCTAAAAATATCACAACATAAATCTAAGGCTGTTTTACTATAAAACTAATAAATTTCAAGGTTATAAACTATAGGTTCCACAAACTTATCAGAAAAACTGAGACAGGATATAGTATATTTTCACTGAGTAATACCACTAAAACTGTGAGGAAATGGAAATTAGTGCCTAGAGGTAAAAACAAAGGTTTTCTAAAAATGTTTTCAAAAGCTTGAGTCTGTAAGAAAAATATGGCCAATTGCTGAGAGGAAAAGAAGATGTGCAGAGACTGCTAGCTGTCCACCAAGAAAAAAAAAATAAGATTCTTCCCTTCTTCCATCGTTATGGAGTAGCAGCTATGAAATGGCTCCCCAATCTGGACCTGAGCACCCCAGCAGTGCCCATGGTCTTAGTGTGGCCCACAGCTTCACCGCTAGACTGAAGCAAAAATTGTTTAACTTCTATATCACTTGCTTACATGGAATTCCCTTTGCCCCAGACTTTTGTTCTTCCCCCTTGCTTCTTTCTGAGGGATCTTGAAAGTCTTTTGTTGACCATTGCAATACTACTATTCACCTGGCTCCTAAAATACCTGCATAGAGTAGAGCCAACTGCCAACCTGGAGCACTTACCCCAGAGAAAGTGACAAAGAAATAAACTATAGTCTCTCAGCCACTGAGTTTAGAATTTCTTTGTTCAAGCAGATTAGATGACCATAACTTAATAGAGAAAAAGTGGGAAGTAAGAAATAATAGGAAAAGAGCAACATGAAAAAACTGGTGGAGGTGATTAGGTAAATCTTAGCATCACTTAAGAACTAACTAATTCTGATAATTCACAAATCATTTTCATTTGTCTATTCAGCAACAAATAATTATTTGCACATAGCCTTTGCTAGGGATGCTGAAGAAACAAAGATGAAAAGGACAAAATCTTGCTCTTGGAAATGTACAATCTGGGGTACTTGATGGAACATCATGGAAGGAAGTAAACTCTAAAAGACACAATAAGCTTCCCCCATTGTTCTTCTCTTCTCTTTGCCTCTCTTCCTTGTAGATACAGAATTGCTAATACATTTGATTTGTAGGGAAGGAGAAAGAAAACATAGGTTTTTTAGACATGATGATGTTAAGTTTTTATCTCCCATCTTGATGAAATTTTTAAAAATACATGCCTTATTACAAATGAGACTGCAACTGTGTTTCATAATAACTGATTGTGTGAATTTTTAAAGGTTGGATAATATTTCCAACTTTTCAAAAAAAAATAGAGATATTCTCTTATGAGAAGTTGTTGACAGTGTATTCACATACTTGGTAAATTTGTAAAATTTTTTATATGTAACAACTTCCAAGGAAGATGATTGCACTCACAGTACTGTTTCTCTAAGGTTCACTACCACCACGAAAGCAAAAGCCAAGTCTTATATATTTAATATTCATCTTGTACCATGCCTAGTACCCAGGAGGAATTTAAAGAGGTTATTAGAACTACAAATAAATAAGGCACATTAGCTATATCTTTCAGATGAATTAATGAGGTCCACAAAGATAGTGGCAGAGCCAAGACAAACCAAGGATCTTCCTTCTTAGTGCAGTGTTTTTACAATATTTACTGATTGGTTAATATGCTGTTTTATGAATCAAATTGCTCAATATTAGTTGTCAGTCTTATGGTTAGAATAAAGAACAAATACGTTTCTCCTCGGATGTTTACCTAATTATTAGCACTGATTATTTCTAACTTATCAACTACATTTTAAAAATTCATGACTATAATTTTATGTATGAAAATGTAATGACTAACCATAATTAAAATGAGTGTCAAAATAAATACAGTTGTTGAGTAGTCTAAGGAATAACATAATTTGGTGATTAGTGATTTTTTTGGTAGGGTAGTAAGGAGAGAGAGACGCCCTGAGGGAAGCAAACTATAATTCTGAGAAAATTTCTTTGAAGTCTAAGGTCTCATAGAGTGTACTATCCAGAACATTCTCTGCTCCAACCTTATCTTCCTCATCCTCCCATCCAAGGTTAAAGATTACTGTCTTCAAGATCGATAGAGAAAGAAAAAAGCTGAGCTCTATATAGGAGGTATTTGAAAATGAAAGAGTTAAAGGTAATCAAGTTCAAAAAAATATATTATCAGAGAGATGTGTCCTTGTTCACCCACTTAATCATTATTTAAGGGCCTGTGGAATTTACAACAGCTACTAATATTATCAGACACATCCAAAAGGCTTAAAAGACTCAGTCTTTACCTAATCTGGAAAAAAAATATATATATATATATGAATAAATAGGAAAAAATAAATATAAAGTGTAAGCTATATATACATACATGTCACATTTTATGTGTGTATGCTGTGTGTGTGTGTGTATACACATACCTGAGTGTATTTATAGTAAAGGTGAGTGGGTTAATAAGGAAATATATTGGTCGAAATGAAAAAATCTCTCGAATAGGAAAAAATAGCATAAGAGAGGCTAAAAAGAACAATCTGTATAGAAAATAATTGAGAAATGTCCTTGGCCATGTTAAGAAGTGCCAAGAAATGAAGCTAAAAATGGTTATATGGTGATATACAAAAGTAGAAATCAGGGGATCTTGAAGGTCAGGCTTGGGACTTCATATATGTGATAACTGAGAACAGAGAACCACCATAAGTTTCTGACCAAGGAAAGCAATATAGTAAAAACGGTTCTTGGGGGATGTTTTTCTTGCAACTGTAAGGATCTTCAATGCCTGAATTAGAGATGTGGAGACTCATAGAGATTCAACAGGAAGCTTGCAGAGCCTGTAAAGGAGTGATGTAAATATGAGGGGGGAAAAGGAGCGCATCCTGAATTATTCTAGAGAAATACCGAAAAGGATTTGGCATGTAACAGGATGTGTGTGTCAAAAGAGAGGATACAGTCAGAATTAAGCAATTGTAATACAATACAAGATGTTCTATAACAAAGACAGAATTTGTAGAAGATAAAGTAGAAAATGTTAAAAAGAAATTAAGTTTCTTTGTGGAAGGCAAGAAAAATTTCCCATGTACTTTGCACATACTCCTAATTAAAATATTTATCACATTTTTAATAATTATTTTGTGTGTCTCTGTGTTATCAGTTCAGGTGCTCTGACAAGCAGATGCCAAGATGAAGTAAAAGATTTATTGGGGCTAAAATTTATGAAACACAAAGAAAGAAGGACTAGGAATCAGCAAGGAAAGCTTTGCAGGTATGACATCTGTGAATGCAAAAGGAGAAGGAAGTAGGATGAGGTAGGAACAGCTTCAGATACAGGGCAATGTTAAAAAAGATCGGACCAGGCCAATGGGGAAATCTAGCATAAAGATTACCTGAAGAGGAGTCTTGCTTTAGGCGAAAATGGTCGGGCCTAGTACCTCCACCATTCTCAGTCATTGTCTGGGAACTACCTGGAGAGAGCTTGACCTCAGCTTAAAAACTGCTTTAGATCTCAAAGGCACCGGAGCAGTCAGACAACTACAAGGAGTGACAGGTGCTCTCTTGAGGAGAGCTGAGAAGTACACCTTCATGGTTGCTCTAGTCTGATTTGTTGAAATGTTGAATTTTTCCAAGCCACAGACCAACTCATAGTTTATTTGTATTCTAGCATTTATTATGGTGCCTAAAAATCAGCAAATACACACACAAACACACACACAAAACGCTTAATGAAATAACATTGTTAAGTACAATATGGTAAGTTAGGCATTATGGATATAAAATGTATTATTTATTTGATCATATAAATCTTATAAAAATATAAATGACACTGTTAGGTAACAAAACCCAGGTGACACAGGAAAAAATACAAAGAGAAATTCCTGCAAGGCTAAAAACCTTACACAGAATAGGCCCAATGACAATTCTAAAAGCTTGCCAAATTCCAAATTCCCAAAGACATCTGAGTAATAAACTTTTGTTATAGTTCCACAGAAATTAACTTAAGAATATGTTTGGCCCAAGCTAGGATAGCTCAGGAGGTTGAGAATGATAGACAAGATGTTCAGGGCTGTGTACTGAGGGTACAGTGCACTGTACCTTTGTGCTAACATTGTACCTTGTGCAACTCTGAAATTTGAGTTCTGATGTGACCCTCACTCATTCAAACTTAACATGTACAACCGTGTGTAAACTAGTAAATCCCATTTGAGGGTTCCATAAGCTTGTATCTACATTTATCATTAAACAATGTTGTAATTTCTCTTTGCACTCTAATTGAGCTGACTTCCTTATATTTTAGATAATTGAATTTTGTTCAGTTTACTCAAGTGGTATATATGTATGACCTCTTTCAGCAATCTAAGCCTATTATTAATGTTTTCAATGTGGTGGTTATTCAGATTGGTAGCAGGAGTGAGATTGAAACAAAAACTCTGAGACCTATCATGGCTACATCTCTGAGGAGAAAGTTCTGGGACAATGGAGGACAGGGATTCAAACTGTGATGCTTACTTGCTTTGCTTACCTTCTATGGTTTGAGATGACTAAGACCTTGTACATGTGATGAAAGGTAAAATTTTCAGTGAAGAATGAGAAGTATGCCTTTAACTCTCTAAGTTCTGGCCATTTGGGTAAAAATTAATTAATAATAAATACTTCAAATAGTTCAGTAATTTCTGGACACAGTGAAAATGGACTCACTGAAACTTGGGAATGATACAAAGTGGAAATAAAAGAACAGAGGTTACAATCAATATAAAGATTTATACCGCATTTAGAGTCATCCGATGGGCTGACTCTTCAAGCGAAAAACACTTAAGAAGGAGATAAGTTTGAAACTAGCTCTTAAAGAAAAGGCATAAAGAAGGGTATTATGACAAGAAAGAGATGCAGAAATAGAAAAGACTTATCATGTTTTAGGTATTGTAAGAAGGCCTTTGCAAAGAAGTGTTGGAAAATTATTTGTTCATTTATTTATATCTTGTCTTGTTTCAAAAAGGATTTGTGGCCGCTTATTGAATTGGGATCAAACTGTATAGTAGAACTGAATTTTAGAGAATAGAATTTCTTTATTCCGTAAGGAATAAAGAATGTCAATCAGAATTGTGTTTGATGAATTTCTATCTTTTGGCAAAGTGTGGAATGATTAGATGTGAAGATAGTATATATATAATATATATAGGTATGTATTTATACTTCATATTATATGTATAAATGTATGTATGAAAGGAGATGCCCAAAGACTGATTTCTAAGGAGCACCCTTAAGAGGAATGAACATCTTTTCAGTTTATATCACAAATAAAGCAAATGTATTTGTGTGTATCTATAGTAAAACTGTTTCCTTTTATGCTATAACTTGTAAGAGTTATAATTATCTATGTATAAAAGTAAGATTAAGGAAAATGAGTATAAGTGGGCAAAAGATCGATATTATAATGTCGAACATATGGGTCCACTTTCAGGGCACATAAATGGGGCAAAACGACCTCAGGAAACTATACCAAAGTACAACCAAGAGAACCAACCTTCCTAAACCACACTAATAAAGCTGTGTCCTTATCTGACAAGCACTTTCTAATCCTTTGTGCCTTAGATGCAAGCAATTGACATGGATTTTTAAATCTCATCATTGTTTTTCAAAACTTCAAACTCAGACAATACACATGAAGAGATCAATAAGAAAACCATTGAGATGTCCAGGAAAGCATAAATGAGGTGAGGAAAAAAACACCGGAAATAGAAAAAACAAATGTAAGAAATACCATGAAGAGCTGACAAGATCTAGGAACTGATTAGATGTGGGAGTTGAGAGAGAAATCAAAGACTAAAGGTTTTAGATGATGTTGATAAAAGGATTGCAGTGTTATTATCAGAAATACATATATTTTTATTTATACACACACACACACACACACAAATATATATATGTATGTATATTAATGTAGTTTTCCAGTGTGAGATCTATGGAGAAAAGTATAGCAAATAGGTAGAAATGAGTAACCAAAGAGAATTTTGGAGTTGACTGCCTGGAATCTGCACCTTGAGGTAAATATGACACCACTTACCACAAATCATTTGCTATCTGAGATGACCCATGAATTCTCCAAAACCATTTGCAAAAACAATTCTGGATGTGCATTGCTTGTTTTAAACTTGCTGCCATTTAGTTCTTCTTCTTTTTTTTTTTTTAACTCTATTCTCCACTTATATTCCTACTCCTAACACAAGCACTTGAGGTTTGGTGTTTCCAGTTTGACTCTTCACTCTTCCTGAAGAACAAAACTTGAAATAACTACTAGAAACTCTTATTGCTCCAGAGAGCCTCCTCTGACCCAGCTCCCATCCTGGCCCATTTTCAAACACTCAAACTGTGTCCATCCAAACAACCATAATGAAAGAATTTAAAAAGAACTTGAGATGGCAATGTAGGAGTTATCCACAAGTCAAAACTGTAGACATTCTATGGAAAACAGAAGGCTCCTCAAAAAATTAAGAATAGAGTTACTATATTACACAGCAATCTCTCTTCTGGGTATCTAACTCAAAAACTGAAAATACTTATTCATAAAAATATATGTACCCCTGTGTTCATTGCAGCATAATTGTCAAGAGCCAAGACATGTAGACAATATAAATGTCCTTTATGGATGATTTGATAAAGATGTGGTACATATTTATAATGGAATACTACTCAGCCATAAGAAAAGATGAAATACTGCCATTTGTGTCAATATAGATGGATCTTGAGAGTATTGTGCTTTAAACAAAATGTCAGATGGAAAAGTACAAGAATCATATGATTTTACTCACATGTGGCATATAATACAAAAAGCAACAAATGAACAAACAAAACAAATAAACATACTCATAGACACAGACAACAGTATGATGGTTACCAGAGGAGAAAGGGGTGAGGGGAGTATGCAAAGGGATAAGAGAGGTCAAATATATGGTGATAGAAGGAGACTAGATTTGGAGTGGTGAGCATACAATGAAATATACAAATGGTGTATCAGAATTGTCACCTGAAATATATATAATGTTATTAAGCACTGTTACCCTCCCCCCCAATAAATTTAATTTAAAGAAAGAACCGTAGGCATGAATGAGACCACTTTTAGGAGTGAAAAGAACATGCAACAAAGAAAGCACAAAAGGAACAATCAAAAGATAGTAAAATGACTGGTGTATAGCAGATCATAGAGTCCAAGGAGGGAAAGAATTTCAAGGAGAAGGAAGAAGTTGTGAAAATCACATAAAAGAGGTTAAGTTGTAAGAAAGTAAAGAGAGTGTAAATATATTACTAAACTTTTAAGGATTCTGGAAGCAAAAGCGATATGAGAAATAAAATAAAAACCTGTGGAAGAATCAGTTTCAAAAGAAGAATTTTTCTGTGAATAGAGAGGTTGAAGCATGTTTGCCGGAAAGCGATGTGGTTATTGAAAAATGAAAGCTTGAAATTGAAGTGGGAGGAAAAAAAATGGAACAAGCTTACAAGGTTTGCAAAGGGAAAGAAATCAAAATCAGTCATAACCATGCCTTTAGGAGGAAATAAGATAATGTAGCATCACAGAAGTCGAAGAAAAGGACATTCAAAAATAAGTAAAGAGGTATTAATAGCTTTAGATACTAGAAAAGGGATGAATAAGAGAATCTGTAAAAGGACCATTGGCTGCCTACCAAGAGATCACATTGTGCACTTGTAAGGGAACAGAAGCAAGATTGCAGATGGATAAGAAGTGAGAGGTAGGAAATAGAGGCAATAATGTATACCATTCTTTTGAGAAGTTTTGTGAAGAAAAGAAGAATGGGCAATAATCCAAGAGATATGGAATCAAAAGATTTATGCAAAGTCTTGGGGACTGAATAAATTTGCAGAAGAAGGGATTGTAGAGTTGATTCCAATAGAGAGGGAGAAGATAAAGGCACTGAAAAGGGGAATAATTCCTGGAGTAAGGCAGGAAGGAATAGGGAAGACTTTGAACTCAGAGCATAGGCTGAATGATTAGCCTAGAAGGAGGATAAACAGCTTGCTCTAGAAAGAACAAAAATAAGATTAAGCGAATGCATGTACTGAGCTATTTTAAGAGAGGGAGTGACTTTAGAGTCCAAATTCTCCCAAAGTCTTTTTGAATGGTTATCATTAACAAATCAACTATGGCAAGTACAAATCATGCATAACAATCTTGTTTCATTTGAAGTTTTCATTTAAATGTTTTTATTTAAATTGTTTTGTGTCTGGTGCCTTGTCTCTATGCTCTACTTGCATTGGATTGAGGGAGAATAATATACTTAAACAATTTAAATTGAGAGGTTAGAGTCAGAACAATAAAATTTTAAAAATGCAAGATTCAGGGAATTATTCACTGCAATAAACAAAGCCATAGGGAACAAAGGCTGTCTTCTTCCTAACAAAAATTTTTTTAAAAAAAGAGGAATGATGAGGTTCCAGAATAAAAAGGAGAATATTTATGTCCACTAGCATAGCACTGCAGAACTGATCCATAATTTCAGAGATGCAAGTCAAATTCCCCTGTGCAGTGCCAGCCTAGGTAATGAGAAACATAAAAGAGAGGTGGAAGGAAGGAAGGTAGCATGTAAATGGGTTCCATATCGAATCTGATCTTTTTTTAATCAGCTTTCCATATTCTGTAGAAAGCTAAAAGCTTAGTTGCTCAGACCCCTTGGAGTGACTGTTCTAAACATGACTTAGATTCTGCCAACCAAATGCATGTGCATAGGACTAATATTTAGAATTGAATTAAATGGAAAGAAAGATAGCACTTGAGACATAATTAGCTGGTGCTGATTAGCAGATACGGGGGACAGAAGTCAACAGTTCTGGCAATGGTTTCTGGATTCCTCCATCAGGGGTAAGATTTTCTGTTTCTGGAGCTGAGTAGTCAGTCAGAGGCTGAGTAGCATCATACTGGAGACAGTAACTGAAATAGCAGTGTCCCTGGCAGGCCGGTTCTGCCATGTTGTTCTGGGGTTTCATACTTTGAGGTCCAGTCTAAAGCTTACCCCTTCAGCTATTCCAGTGATTTGTAAGCTCTTAAATCTATATACTATATCTCTTTCTATGAGCTGTTTGTTTCATGAAACTAGAGCCTGAACAATACTGTATAGTGGTCAGAAATCATCAAACTACAATCCTTGGGTTTAAAACTAGCCAGCCACCTATTTTTTTATTTGTGGCCCAGGAGCTATGAGTAGTTTCCACATATTTAAATGGCTACATTTAAAATTATTGTATAAAATTGTAAGATTTGTTAAATAAAAATACTAGATGCCCAATTAAATTTTAATTTCAGATAAATAACAAATGATTTTTAAGTATAAGTATGTCCCAAATATTGTGTAAGACATACTTATACCAAAACATATGTATTTTTTATTTGGCAACCCTAACATAAATATCTATATAACTCCTTGCTTTCGCCTTTTGGCTTGCAAATTCTAAAATTTTTAATATATGGACTTTAAAAGAAAGGCTTTAAGGAGATTTGTGAATTCCTGTAATAAATGATTTCTCTGCACACACATCCCTGGTTGTCCAGTGTTGTTGAACTAATTCTGTCAGTTAAAGCAACATTTAATGAGCTATGTGCAGCACCCTAGAAAGAATACAGGAAAAGGCTGTGTTCTTAGCACTTACATGGGAGTAAATTGGAGATCCTCGAAGTGGCCAGAACAGCTAAGGGAGGATCCTTGGGTGTGGATGTTGAAGGAAGTTAGGCCTCAGTTAACAGGACTCAGCAATGGAAATCAAGATGTAAAGTAAAGGGGAGTGCAGTATTTCTTTTTGCTAGAAAGCATACTGGTTCCAGTCCTGAAGGAACTAAAAGCAGACAGGATGGTCTCTAGAGCAGAAACATCCCTGATGTGCCATTATTGCATTCTGCCTGGATCTGGAGAGATGGCCCAAGGCTATTCATGTCAGGAGGGCCCAGTTATCACTGTGGACCACCATAAAGGATGAGGAAAAACACAGGAGTCTCATGACAGGAAAAAAAAATGGAAAGCAGATCACATGGTGTACCAGTTATTAAGGCATTAAGTTATTGTGTCTCAGGCCCAAGTCCATCCTTCTTTACTCTGTCTTGTGATGCTGCATTTGGAACTCTGCAAACTACATTTGGCTTGTCAGCTCCTTCCCTGCTGGGATCCTCAAACAGGGCCTGTAGGAGACAAAAGGCTGAAAGAGAAAAAAGGGATTTGCTCTTTCTCATCTGTTTCTGAGCACTTCCTGTCTATGGCAATCTCTTTGAATCAATGTTTCTTTACCTTGATAGCATCGGTGCCTTCTTGCAACAGCATCTAAATTAAGTTTGCGATTTTTTCAGCACTCCCAAAACCAGCCTCAGAGATACCAGCACCATCCAGGTGGTACCTCCTCAGAGGTTTTGAGTTTCAGCTCTGTGAAGCCCCTTCCCTAAGTTTCTAAATTCTAATGATTGCAACCACATTAAGCTCAAATCTCCTTTAAGATAACTGGCTTTAAGAAGCTTAGTTGACTGATTGCCCCAGCCATGAGTTTCACTGTGGCTCCACGACCCAATTGAGCTGAGGTTAAACTCTAACTTTTTACCTCTGCCCCTCCCTACTCCAAGTCCTGATAAATTCCTGGTAATGCCTAGGCATAGTGCAGTACTAGTGCCAGCCCATTCCTATGAGCAGCTCTGTCTGGAGACTCCCCACCATTCTGATCAAAACATTTTTAGAACTGCACCATCATCTGAGAGTTTTCTGCCTCTTTTTTCACAGGTGTCAGACCTATCTCAGCGTCTGAAGGTTTTTTCTGCCTGTTTATGCTTCCTCCCCATTTATCTCTCACACATTTCTCCAAATAAATCTCTTGTACATCAAATTTCATCTTGGTGGCTGCTTCTCTAATGAACTAACATAGAAGTCATAGTAGCCCAGGCAAGGAATGATACCATTTTGAAGGGGGATGTTGGTGGTGAAGATAGAGAGAAGGGGACAGATATACATTTATTGACATGTATTACAGTGAAGTAATGCACAGCACCTGGCAGCTGTGTGATTAGATGTGGGGGAGGTGGAATGTGGGGATTTTAAATTGTATCAAATGACACTGAACTACTCTCTAGTGACTTTGAATATAACTGCCTCTTATATGACAAAACTAAGTTTCTTTTGAGGTTCATTGAGGTAAATACTTCTTCTCAAAGTTTAAATTATGATAGGTAACATTCCAAAAGGAAGTTTTATCAGGGGTAAGCAGAGACTAAATGGACTGTTACTATATTAATATTTCTCTCCCTCACCCTTTATTGTCTGTTCTTCTTTCCTGAATTATTTTGTATATCTTCCATTTAAACAAATTTATTTTCCACAACTCATTTTACCCTTAGCAGCATTTGTCATCACTGATCTCTTACTGTCTCTTTAGCCACTTAGCTTATAGGACAACAAACACTTTAATTTCTTGTCACACCACACTGGTGTTGCCTTCTCAGTTTCAACTGTTGGTTGTTACTTCTCTGCTTGACCTTTAAACATTGGAGTGCCTCTTGGCCCAATCCTCAGCTTTCTCCTCCATTTATACTCATTCCTCTGACCTCCCAGATACTTTATCTGGTCCTGCCTGCAGCTTCAAATATCATTAATATGTTTGTGACTCCAAATTTACATATGAAACCCTGACACCTTGACTTCTTCCCAGAGCTCCAGGTTTGCTATCCAACTGCCAAGGCAACATCTCCATTTTAATATCTAATAGATATTTCCAATTTAACACACCCAACATGAATTTTTGACTTTCCATTAACACTTTCCCTGCCCCCTCTGCAATCTACCTCCTTCAATAGCCTTTCCTGGCTCATAGAAAGCACCTCCCATCCATCCAGTGGCTTCCTATCTTCCATAACTGCTCCCCTTCCTCCTTTCTGGACCTCCTAACCATCAGCAAATCCTGATCCTGCCCCTTCAGATCTAAGCTTCCTTGTACTCCCTATCCCCTTTACTAACTTTCTCTTTTTTCATAGAAACTTTCGCTACATAAATATGTGTGTGTATACTTTTATTTACTTGTAACAAACAAAACAGAAAACAAGAATGTAAGCTAATCTCTTTACTCATAGCTATTACTCCAGTACCTAGAACTGTACCTGGCACATAGAATGAATCATAAATAGTTGTCAGATTAATGAATGCCTAGGGGAATAAATAAATGAATCAAAGAATCAAGGATGAGCTCCCTGCTGCTTTGGTGTTACCTAGTTTTATCTGTTTAGTACTACTATCCTAAAAATTATTTTATGCTTGCAAGTAGAAGTTCTCACTACTAGAGTTCATGGTCACCGAAGCCATTAATATAAAAACAGTAATTACTTCTTACTAACATTTTTAAACACATATTTACTTATTGTTTCATACTTCACAGGTATTTTCTTCAAAATGAGCAAGCAAATAGATGCATCCTGCTATTCAGGACATCCAAACACCTACCAAAGGCACTGCCTCCAAACAGCAATCAGCTGCTTTCCAATGAAATTCAAATCTATATTATAAAAAAAAAAAATGTTGGACATGTTCTTTTCCCTTGTATTGTTCTTAGCTGTCTCTTAAGAGTAGTCATCTCTCCATTTTCTTGTAATGGATTATTTGATGATTTCTGAAAAATGTCCTACTACCTTGAACGTCGCCAATGTTACTATTTGTTACCTGACAAGGGTACACCAGTCCTCTTCCCTTAGTTCCACCCCCAGAAACCTATACATTGTATCCATTAAAACACTTCTTGCCAGTACATTTGGCCCACAATAATGCACATTTGATATTTAAAAGCAAAACTACTTTTTCTGGCATCAGTAGCCCCTAGAGTAGATAAGCCTAGAAGCTATGCCATGAATTGATTGTTCCAGGGACATTTTAAGGTAAGAAAGTCTAAAAGCAACATATAGAACGATCAGTATGTTTTCCTGCCAAATGGTTTTCCTGAGAACATTTGTTCAAAAAGCCAGTCTTTCCATTCCAAGCTTATGGCAGTTTCTAGGGAAAACAGTCTTTATCAGTGAGCTGTCAGGAAATCTAGAATTTAAGGAAGAAGAAACCAGATCCCAAGAAAAGGCTATTAAAGAAAATTTGTTGTATCATCTTTGAAATGAAAAGCATTCTTTATGTAACACAAAGTAATTAACATGTTTAGCCTCTGCTGAAAATGATGAGTACTAGATGGAATTAGGTGATTAAGAAACTATTAATTAGCAAAGTCTAGTAATCTACTTATTTTAAATACAACATGCCAAATGAAGAGACAAGAATGTGTCTTTTACAAACAAGATTCTCCTGTTTACCTCATGCCTTCTAAAAAATACTAATTCCTGAAAAGTAAGTTTATTCCAATATTACAAAGATCAAATAAATTTAAAACTAATTTGATTCCTGAATGGATGGAAATTAAGTTTTTCTTTTTAAAGAAACTATATATTTTGTGCATTACTTTAATTTCAGTTACATATTTGCCACAGAACACTCTACAAAAATGGGTTGTGTCATTACAGAGTATGAGAGCTCTAATTTTATTTTGAATAGCTAAAGTTATTTATTTCAAAGTTTGATTTTATGACAAAATAGTGTTTTATACCTTGATCATTGTCACTAAATAGTGTATTACATTTTCTTTATAATGGCATTATCCTCTAGGCTTGCCACCTATAATTCTTTCATTCACTCATTCAAAGTTACTGATTGAGCATTGATATGTCAGAAGCTATACTGTATATTGGAAATATACCATCACTATTAACCATGCCCTTAGCGTATTCACCGTCCTATTGTCCAATTTTATGCTGAAATGCTTAGAACTGAGCATCAATGAGGAAAATTTTTAATAAACATGTGTATTATATTATGTTACTTGTTGTTTTGCTAGCTTCCCCCACCAGACTGGGAGCTCTTGAGGACAGAAACCATACAACAGTCCTCCTGGTGCTTCATAATCTGTTACAGTGCCAGGCAAACAGTAAGTGCCCAGTAAATATAGATCACATCTTCTCATCTTAGACTTAGTCAGTTCTAAATATCTCAAGACTATCAGATAAAAGACAACAGTAAAAATCAGTTGTGCTTCTTCCAATGGCATTTAGAAAGGATCAGAGTCTTGGACCAGAATAGAAACTATCATGATCATCCTAATATAAATTAAAATGTGAAGTGGGCCTGGAACTTGACTTGCATTGGAATATGATGATATTTCTGAGAGTTACCTGATTACTCATAAATCCAGGTTTAGAGAGATATGCTCACAGATATGTTATGGGTTTTGTAGAACTAGAAAACTGTCTGTTACATCTCTGATGGACAGAGGCTTGATCAGAAACCCACATCTTTGACCAAACAATTACTATAGTACAAGATCATTCAATGAAGGAGATATCATTCATTCATCCAGTCATCAGATATTCACTGAACACTAACCATGTTCTAGAGAGTAAATTGAATTCTGCATTAGATATTGGGCACTGTGCTCAGTACTTTGTACAATTCCAGTAGAAACTCTTACTGTGCTAAATAGTTTGGCCTGTTGGACGTCTAGAGTACCAATTTCCCCTTCAGCACTCAGGGCTCAGAAAGAAGCAGGCAAGCAACATGCCCACATTCAAATGCTGGTCTTGTAACTCTAGTTCTTCTCCACTTATTCTAGGAGACTAAGCAACAGGACCCAGACAAGAAAGTCATTCTAAGCCAAAGAGCTAAATCAATGTAAGCAAGCAACTCCATTCCTATTGGTCTCATCCCAATGAGGACTTCCAGAAGTTGGGTTTTCCCCCAACTGGGAAACACCATAAAGTCTGGTATTTACTCACCAGCATGATTGGAGGGTAAAGAATGAAAGTATATACCACGTCATAAAGTTTCTGTAGAAAGATTTTGTTGATAATCCCTTACTCTTCCCACCAAAAGCACCATGGTATTTCACTGAGAACTTTACTCTAACTCCTTTTGGAGCACTAGAATAAGAAAGGGAGAAAGCTTTGAACTTACCCATCCAAACACCCACAAACTATAGATACTGGAGAGTAGAGCCAACACCACTGTGCTCAGAGTCTTCCTGACAGCCAAGGCCTATTCCCAGTCTACTGAAGCTGAGCCATACCAGGCAGGCAGAAATGAGCATGCTGGGTTTTCTCCTACCTACTCATAGAATTTTATTACACTGTCACCACAGTGCAAGCCAGGCCATTTGCTGCCATCACCATCTATCTCTGTAATCAGGTTTCTCATTAAGGAAATAGCAGTTAAACTACACAAACTACGATGTGTCCTATAATGTCAAAATATACTCACAATATATTTGCCACTTCCTCACAAAAATACTTTGTTGTTAGAAAAAACAGAATCTTACTGTCTGGTTCTTTTACATGGCTAATCTTTGTTTCCCCATCTTTCGCATCACTGGCCAAAATGTCACCAGTCCTAATCTATCAATGTATTTAAATCAATGCTTCTTGCATTTTTAAAATGAAAGCCCCAGCTTCATGTCAAAGTAGTGGAGTAGGTAAATACTGTGCTTGTTTCTTTTCAGCCACATCATAATTACAACTAAACTACAGAACGACCATCATTGAGAATTGTCTGAAGTCTAGCCCTATAACTAAAGATATACAGAAGAAGCCATGTGAAGACTGGTAGGAGAAGCAGTAATGAAGAGTGGGCTAGTCCCACATCCACGTGTGGCAGTTAAAAATCCGGAGAGATATCTTGGCTGTGAAGGTCCCCACTGAGCGAGGGGTCTCGGACCCACACCAGGCTCTCTAGCCAAAGAGTCCAAGCACAAGGAAGAGAAGGCTCCACAATTTCTGGCTATGAAAACTGGCAGAGACTGTGGCTGAGCAAGACAGAGGGCAGCTGGAGTTTCAGGTGTTCCTCTGAAAGGCCCATGCATGGATTTACTTTACAGACTCACTTGTTCTGAGCTCCAGCTCTGGGGCAGCAGTTTGAAAGGCTCCAGGGACTCACAGAGAGGAAGTGAGTTGTCTGGTTTCAGGGTGAAGGCTTTAGGAGCAGCTTTCTCCCAGATAGAAGTGCTGGAAGGGGGAATTGTTCCCCTGTTGAGCCCTCCCCTTCCTGGCTTGCAGACCCAATTGGCTGCCATATCTGGGTCTCTGTCAATGTCAACTAACACTGGTCGCCCTGTCCTGGTGATTCCCTAACATGCAGGCTCACTCAAGCTACCTCCAGTGGCTTTTCCATACAAATGTCCTGTCTTGGCTCATGCTGCAAACTTTCCTAAAACCCCTCTAAAGTTAACAAACCCCAAATGAGCAGCATCTGGCCTCAGCATGACCCATACCTCTTGTTAAGCAGCCACAAGCCTGGCTCCAGCAGTAGTCAACCTCAGTTCACAGCTTAGCCTCTCCCACACGCCTCCAAGCTCAGCACAAGTGGTAACCATCTGAAGATTACTTTATAGTTCAAACCAAATGTCTCTGGGCACGCCACAAGCTGACCTTGCCCTGCAACAGAAACCTTCCCAAAAGGCCCCAGGACCAACACACCGGTGGCCAGCTTCAGACCATACCAAAGAACCACCCAACCAACTCCACAAACAATACACTCAAAGGGCAGATTAGGCAGGCACTATAGCCCTCATAAAGCAAATTCTTCTCCATAAGATAAGACCTGCACAACAACTCCTCCACTGTAGTCACAGCCAGTCCTCACAACCAATAAGCCTGAGGGTCAGTCCCTCCCAATGAAATGCATTCAACTACAATAGGACAGCACGCACAACCCGCACAAGAGACACACCTAGTGACCAGGATGACTACACCATGGGGCCCCACAGGACACCTACTGTATCAGGCCACTCTACTAAGACCAGGAGACACAGCAGCTATACCTAATACATAAGGAGGCAGCCAAAATGGAAAGACAAAGAAACATGTGCCAAATAAAGAAGAGAATAAAGCTCTAAAAAAAGAACTAAAAATGGAGACAATCTACCACATGCAGAGTTCAAAATATTGGTTATAAGATCTTGGTGAGAACTTTAACAAAGAGATAGGAAACATAAAAGCAAAAATAGAAAATATTTTTAAAAAGTCATTAATGAAGAATACAGTAACTGAAATAAAGAATACATTAGAGAGAACCAATAGTAGATTAGATGAAGCAGAGGACTGAATCAGTGATTTAGAGGATAAGGTAGTAGAAAACACCCAATCAGATGAGCAAAAAGAAAAAAGAATCCAAAAAAAAAATGAGAATTTGAGGGGCTTCTGGGACATCAAGAGTACCAACATTTACATCATAGGAGTACCAGAAAAAGAAGAGAGAGCAAGAAATTGAAAACCTACTTGAAGAAATAATGACGAAAAACTTTTTTAACCTGACAAAGGTAATAGACATACAAGCCCAGGAAGCACACATTCCCAAATAAGATGAGCCCAAACAGGCCCACACCAAGGCATCATCATTAAAATGCCAAAGATTAAAGACAAAGAGAGAATCTAAACTGCAGCAGGAGAAAAGTAATTAATTAGCTACAAAGTAGCTCCCATAAGGCTGTCAGCCAATTTCTCATCAGAAACTTCTCATGCCAGAAGGAAGTGACATGAAATATTCAATGTGATGAAAAGCAAGGACCAACTACCAAGAGCACTCAGCAAAACTATCATTTAGAATTGAAGGACAGATAAAGAACTTCCCAGGCAAGAAATATCTGAGTTTATAACCACCAAACCAATATTACAAAAAATGTTAGACTTCTTTAAGAAGAAGAAAAAAGATCAAAAATATAAATAATAAAATAGCAATAACTACACCTCTATCAACAATTACTTTAAATGTAAATGGATTAAATGCTCCAATCAAAAGACAAGGTAACTGAATAGATAAGAAAAAAAGACCCTTACATATGCTGCCTACAAGAGAATTACTTCAGATCAAAAGATACACACAGACTAAAAATACAAGGATGAAAAAGGTTTTTCAAGAAAATGGAAGTGAAATAAAAAAAAAAAAAGCTGGAGTAGCAATACTTACATCAGACAAATAGACTTTAAAACAAAGGGTATAACAAGAGACAAAAAAAAAAAAACAGTGATCCCACTTCTGGGTATTTATCTAAAAAAAGCCAAAACACTACATCAAAAGAACCTGTGTATTCATATGTTCACTGCAGTGTTATTTACAATACCCAAGATATGGAGGCAACCTGGGTGTTCATCAATGGGCGAATGGATAAAAAAGAGATGGTACATATATACAATGGAATATTACTCAGCTATAAAAAAGAATGAAATCTTGCCATCTGCAACAACATAAATAGACCTGGAGAGTATTGTGCTGGGTGGAGAGAAAGACAAATGCCATATGATTTTACTTACATGTGAAATCTAGAGAACAAAATAAACAAACAAAACAGAAACAAACTCATAGATACAGAGATCATTTTGATGGTTGCTAGATGGGGGTTTGGGGGGTGAAAAAAGAAAGGCATTAAGAAGTACAAATTATAGAAGTACAAATTAGTAGTTGATAGTTGGGCATGAGGATGGGGAGCACAGCACAGGGAATGTAGTTAGCATTAATATTATGGCTAAGTGGAGGGCCAGGGGAGGAAGAGAGCAATTGGGGGAATCGTTTTATGAACAATATAGATGTCTAACCAATGTACTGTATACTTGAAACTAATTTAAATAAATAAATTTTTTTTTAATAAAAGAAGTATGAATTAGTATTTACAAAATAGTCATGGGAATGTAAAGTATACCATAAGGAATATAGGCAATAATATTATAATAACTATGTACAGTGTCAGATGGGTACTTGATTTCTTGAGGTGATCACTTCATAAGTTATATAAATGTCTAATCACTGTGTTGTACACCTGAAACTAATATACTATTGTATATCAACTTATTAAAAATAACTTTAAATAATTTATAATAATTTTTTAAAACTGAAAAAATACTGGTAACAGTAAATGGCAGTCTGTCTAGCTCCCCATTTGATGAAAAAATGCACTGGGAGCACATGGTTTGGTAGTCATAAATCAAACAGAATAATTTTTTTGGAAGACCAACATTGTTTTGTCATTAGTTTTATTTGTTCTCTTATTCTTTCCCCTTAAACCATTTTGTATCTCCACTATTTGGACAGAAAATGAAAAAAATTTATTTAACCATTTTTTTTTTGTTTTGTAATTCATGGCAGTTGCTCCCAAAAGGATGAAAACTGTATTATTTATGTTTCTTATTCATCACTTGGCATATTACAGGAACTTCATGAATACTCTGTCATGAAGACTTTTTGAAAATTTACTATTGAAAATTGAATTTGTACACTTTAGTGGTATAATTTAGAAATCCCCAAATTTTGACTGTTTAATCAAGTATTCAAAGCTCACATAATGCTTCAGCGTGAATATTCTAGTATCTTCTATGAAAATGCTTTTTGGAAAGTGACTTCTGCCACAAAAGCTTAAGTTGTTTTTCCAGCTTCTGCAGAAATTTCCTCTTTCTTCAAGCAAGTCGCTCTGACACGTACTCAGTACCCATAACCTTTCTTAGCCTGTGTTCTTTGGAAATGCGCAACTATTTCTTACTGGATTCAATCCTAACAAAATTGAAATCTTAATATAAAAAAATCAAAGTAGTTATATAAAGGAAGATTTCATGTAAGATACTTGTAGCAAATTGTCATACTTTTTTCTCTCTAAAACATACATATTCCCTCTTTCATATTAATTTTTGAAATTGTTTTGAAAACTGCAATGAATATTTCACTAAAATATAAGATTATCATGCCTTTTTAACAAAGAACGCTAATATGAATATTATTAATTCAAAATTTTGCTCTGCAAAGCCACTGATTTAACAAATATGACATGGTCCAAATTATTTACATTATTACAGGCTACTCCTAAGAATCATTATGGGAATAAATTAATTGTTGAAAAATAATTAAAGCCAATAGTCCTCTTAATAGCATACAGACAATAAAGCTAACTTTAAAAGCTGGTTAACCACTTACAATTAGGAACCACTTACATATAAATTCTCAGGAAAAATTTTTGTCACCTCCACATTCTTGCACAAAATAACTGTCTTCTCTTTTTTGCCTTTTCTTTCCTTTCTCCTTATTCTCTAGAATTACATCTAACTCAGCAGTTTCAAGACTTAGAGATTTGACTCACTGGAAAAATTATTTTTTGCTGAGAGAAAATTCCCATGGTTCTTTTATGCTTCTACATGTGGCATTTAGTGCCTCTTGTTCCAGACTCTTTCCAAGAATGCATATATAGCACATAGCCTTGCAGGATAGAGATAGCAGGATAGAGATAGCATCTTTCTCCTGACCAAAGGGAAGGCATGCTTATTGTTCATTACAAAAGATTCAACTTCTCTAAACTCAGAATTCCTCTTCTCATGAACTCACTGCATGTGCTGATGTCTTCTGGCCCTCTTTCTATTGCCCTTAGGAAATGATGCAAATATGCTGATACCCACGCTGTTTGTTGTGCCATAGAAAATAAAGCCCTTTGTCTTGACTTAGCAGTCCCTTGCCTTCTGCCAGCATCCATGAAGCTGTAACACACTAACTTACTAGCTTGCGAGTATGGTAAAATCTTAAACCCTTCATAGTTTTTAAAAATATTAACTAAAATAATTGCCAACTCTGTTTCTCTAAACTTTAACTTAAAAATGAAAATTTCTACCAGTTACTATCGCCATCCTTATATATGAAAGAAATTAGAAAAGATATAATTAAATAATGAAGGATAGAGCAAGAAAAACTTGGTCAAGAACTGGTAACTTCCTGGGCAAAAGACTTCTAGGAGTTTGAGCAACACATCCTGCATAGTGTTGCCTCAGTTTCAACTCTACACGGCCCTAAAGGACAGTACTTCTGAAAGTCCACAAGGTTAAGCAAAGCCTGTTATCTTGCCTACGGCCAACATGAGGGGCTCTCACCAGACCCCTTCACGTTTATGAAGGTAGTTTCTTGTAACAGTGAAGGATGAAAACATGAGGACCGCCCAACGATCAGGAAAGATGCTGGCTTCCCAGCCATAAGACTCAGTAGTCTCTGAGACAGAAAACGGAGAGAAAATGTTGTGGGGACAGGGCCTCCTACTGCCTGCTTTGTCTGCCACGGGGGCAGAAGAAGGAAGTCATTCCAGGGAGCTGCAATGTCAGGTGGCAAAATCCCTCTGATTTCTGCCAAGTCTAATATTTGGTTACAAAGGAACAGCATCTGGAAATACTTTTTTCTTCTACTGGATTGTATTCCACATAGACAGTCACTACAAATATATATTGAAAAGCCAAAGCTTAAATCTACATCAACATTAAGAAAAAAGGAAGAGAAAAGAAAACTTGGCAGAATTATTTTCTAAAAAAAGATTGTATATTCTAAATCCCTAGAAGGATGCTTGGAACTAGGCTTAGTTACTCCATCTCTCCATACAAATTGGACTCGATTGTCCTCTGGAACCAGTAAAAGAGTATCTCAGATCAAACTAGTGCTCTTCAAATTGTGGCATTAGAGAGAGAAATGAGGCAAAGCTTCCTGGTCGCAGTTCAGACTCTTCTTCATTTTCTTCTATCTCTGCTTGTATCATGCATAAAATTCAGTTATAAGGGATTTAAGTCATTAACAATGAAAATTATAAGAAAAATAGCTAATTATGATCATGATCACTAACAACTGACTGGAAAGTTTTTTTAAGCAGCTAACAAGATTTTGGATTCTTCAGGCATTGTAACATCCATTACTTTCCTTACCCCTCAAAACATCACATACTTTTCTTATTAATGAATTCTGAGCCCCATGTAAGCAATATTTCCACAGCTCTAAGGTTCCCATTATTAATCAAGATGATAAGTAGGGCAGACTCTGATTTGACATAGCACATGCTTTTCTAAGTTCAACACAGCATAGGTAGAGCAGAAAGGAATAGCTCAGCACAGAATATTCTGTCTGTTCTGCAAAAATATTTATCCTGAAAAGAAGAGGGATTTAATTCACACATAAACACAAGTTTTAAACATTTCCATAAAACATCTTCATTAATCACAGACTCTTCCTTCCAAAATATGAAAAGAATTTATTCATCTGAACTAAAGCAATATACATAATATACTCCTCATTTTATTATTTAAAAAGTGATTTACTCCTCAAAGAAAAGCATTTTCCTAAGTGTGTGTGTATATATGTGAGTGTGTGTGTGTGTATACCTAAACTGATAGTGTTTAGAAGACATAAATTATGTTTTTAAATATTTTTTATTATTCTAAAGTGCTGACAGAAGTATAAATTTGACAACAGCAATACTCATCATTATTTTTTGTATATTTTGTATTTGTAGAAGAAATCATCAATCCAATTATCACAGTTTGGACTCCTATAACAAATTACTGTAGACTGGGTGGCTTATAAACAATAGAAATGTATTTCTCACAGTTCTGGAGACTGAAAGTCCAAGAGCGGGGTGCTGGCTTGGTCGAGTCCTGGCGAGAGCCCTTTTCCAGGTTACAGATGTGACTTCTCCTTTGGACAGCAGAGCACAGTAAGGTGACTTGACTCTTATAAAGGCACTAATCCCATTCATCAGGATTCTGCCCTCATGACCTCATCTAATCCTAATTACCTCTCAAAGGCCACACTTCCTAAGGCCATTACATGTGTAGGATATCAACATATGAATTTTGGAGGAACACAACAATTCAGTTCATAACAACAATTACTGATCCAAGAAACATATTTGAAACATTGGATAACAATTGAAGGTGATGTTTGTTGAGATAATTAGTTCCATAAGGTTCTCTGAAATGAATAATTAAGACAGAAGTTGAAATTCAAGAAGCCTTCACAGGGGAGTTGTGACATCAGAATCAAGTGAGATTCAGTAAAGTAGGTAGAGAAAATCATTTAGGGCAGGGGAAGCCAAGCAAGTCTAGCAGGAGTGGTATGGCGTTCAGGGTACACTGGAGGCCAACGAGGAGACCAACAAACTGACAGGAGGGCTAGAGTGTGAAGAGTAGAAAGAAACCAGAAACATGTACCTAGGGAGTTTGGGTTCATCAGAGAGGCATCAAGAGGCTTTTTAAAAGAGGAAAAGGTGTATACATGTCCTCAGTGTTTTAAGAAGATTAATTTGCTGTGGTTTACAAAGAGATTGGAGATGGAAAGACCTGGAGAAGAAAGAAGTAGTTTTTCCCAAGCCCAGGAGACATGAAAAAGGAGAGTGAATAAAAGAAACATCCCAAAGGATATTTCCAGTCCAGGAGGAGGAGGAGTCCTGAATGCCCACTCACCTCGATTTTTACAACAGGCCGTTTATGGGTATTCTCGTTTCCACCCTTGCCATGCTGATACCAGAGAGATCTTTTCTTACAAAAGAAAACCCTTCCTTAAATGTCCCCTGTGCTCCCCATTACCCTCATGACAAGGGATAGAACCCTGGCAGGACCCTGAATTATAGGGTTCATGCTTCTTTCTGCAGCCTCCTCTCCCACAGAACTTCCTCACTCACTGCACTCCAGCTTCATCTAGGTCCCCTCACATATGGCTTCTTCAGCCTGGAATTGTTGTAACTCATTCTTGCCTTTCTGATCCAGCACTGTGTCTTTCTGTTTCTCTAACACAAAACACATACTCCACATCATTCAGCTAAATTCCACTAATCTTTGGTTTCTCAATTTGAATGTCATTTCCTTACATAAACCTTTTCTCTCTTACCAAAACTAGATAAATTTGCCTGGTTATGTGATACCAGAACTCTGAGTTTCCAAGAACTACCCATCACATTTATAACCACTTATGTAATCTCTGCCTCTCCACTAGACTGTCAGTCTTTGTCTGACATACCTAGAGTTATATCCACAGTACCCAATCCAGTGCCTCGAAATAGAATTTGCATACCAAAATGTTTATTACATAAATTAATGAGATCCTAAAATATTCAACGTTAATGATTATAATGATGTTCCGGTCATAACACTTCACCCAAAATTTAGATCTTGGGTGAAGAAACCACCATGCAAAAAACAAACAAACAAACAAACAAATAGAAAACTATTGGCAATTCTGCACTGGCTTCTAGTGGTGCATAATTATCTCCTCCATCCAGCCTCACTTACATAGGATTCAATTGCTTTTTACTTATAATACATATGAGTATTTGCCACTTATTATCTCAAAGCCAAAGAAAATGACAGTTGGCAAATTTAGCCTCTGTTTTATCTCCTCTATTACCTACATATCAAATTATTTTAAACATTAAGAGATATAAGTTGTAAAAATAAAAGCTTCTGCATTTTTAATATGGCAAAGGTTATGTTTATAAGATATATTTACTTCTTCCTATCCTGAGAGAATTTTTCTCATCTGCTATAATTCAACATTAAATGCTACTCAAACAACCACAGAAATGATTCAGCTTCTAAATGAAACCTGAAGTATCCTTCCTGCCAAAGTGGCAAAATGCCCAATTTTTTATTTTCATTAACCTGTAATTTCTTCTTTTTATGGGGCACTGCCAGTTGGGGAATTTTCTCAAAGGAAAAAAACAAAACAAAACAAAACAAAATGCTCTTTCTCTTTCCTTTTATTAAACAAGGTTCCAAGCAAACTAGATAAATGATGACTAGAGTTTAAGTTGCTAGAAGACAGAGTCCATTTCTCCACAGTGCTTCATGTTTAATAGAAATTAAATGACTTTTTTAACTAGTAAAAATCTTATTAAATTACCAGTCTCAGGAAGCACTTTTCTGGCTTAATAGAACACTAATGTGTCCTGAGTTTACCTAATTAACAAAGAACTTGGTAGGATTTGAACTCTTAAAAACTAACAAACAAAACCCAGAGATTATCAAAAGGCAATTAAAGGACTGAAAAGGAAAACTCGAAGGCTAAAGGAAATGGGATTTTTCCACCAAACTCTCTGAGACTTAACTTAGAGAAGATAATTGTTATTACCATATTGCTATCGTCATCATATAGTTGAGCCCTTATTATATGTCCACCCTGTTCCGGTTGTTACACGTGAATGGTTTGAGTTTTCCACCCTCGCAACCAAGCTAGGTGTGCTTTAAACCATTCCCCTTCTTGGAGAAATGAGAATAAACTAAAACCTTTAGGTTATTAGAGGAAGAGTCAAAGAGTAAGGATTGTATAATACTAAGAAATTGTTAAAAGTACCATCAAGTTTTCTTTATTCAAAGTAGTCAAGAAATGGGGACTTCTTGTTTATCAAGTGTCCAGTTAAATCTAACACATGATTGTGATATGTGGTATATGAGAGTTAGGCCTTTCGGATGGCAAAGTCAGGCTAGAGAAGGGCTTCAGAAAGAGTTCAGGATAGGTAAGCACCATCTGATAGAACTAGGGAGTATGGTCTGAGCCCCAGTGCTCGCCCCCGCCTGTCTGGACCCAGGGCTGACCCATACATTCTGCCTCCATATTTTTCTTGCTTACAATTCAGCATTTCTTAGTCACCATCCCCATCCTAATATCTGATACTTAGACACCTTTTACCAAAGGTTCAATATTCTCACCAGAGCTCACTTTCCTTGGCTGTGTGACCTTCTAACTTACATTTCTGCCACCCCAATCATTTTCCACTCTCTTATCCCAGGCCAGGGTTGGCAGTTTTTACTAGCCACCCCCTGCCACTAGGCCCCAGACAGGAAAGAAGTTGTCTATGGAACATATTTCTAGTCAATGTTTTAAACACTCTAAGTTAATTCATTCTTTCAACAAGCAATTATTAAGAGTCTATTGTGTGCCAGACACTATAAATGAAGAAGGAAACAGTGGGTAGGAACAGGTGCTAAGGCGAAAATTATATAAGGTGAAATCATAGGAATGTTAAAGCCTACTTTAGACTGGGTGGCCAAGAAAAGTCTCACTGAGGTGTAAACAGTTAAGCTAAGTCCTAAATGATAGAAAAGATGCAGCCACATGAAGAACTGGGGCGGGGGGACATTCATGACAAAGGGAACTGCTTTGGCAAAGGACTTAAGACAGCAATGAGCTTTGCGAATTGAGGAACGGAAAGAGCAATGTGTCCAGAACACAGGAAGCTATTTGGAGAGAAGACTATGAAACTGGAAAGTTAAGTCAAGGAAAGGAAGGGAGGTCATTGTAAGTTAGAGTTTAGCAGCTTGGATTTTAATCTAAGGATGTGATCTACATTTTCAAAGATGGTAGATGGCCACAGTAGAATCCAGGAGGTGCATCACAAGCCCACTGCAGTGATTCAGAGAAGCTGTACTGGTAGCTTAGACTAGAGCAGTAAATGTGGAAATAGAAATAAGTAGATATGATTTGGAAGCAGAGGTGGCAGAACGAGACAATGTATTAGATATAGGCTACAAGGGAAAGAGGAATTAAAGATGACTCTTATGTTTTTAGCAAGTGGGGCATGGTCATACCACTTAATGAGTTGATAAATGTTTAAAAACCAACTCTCAGGAGAAAGCAATCCCTGATTTGTGTTTGATTTTGGGATATAAATGCCCCCATTTCTGCCTAATTCATTCTATAGACATGATGTCAGTGAATGAAACATGGTCCAAAGTTGGCTTTCAGGGCTTTGGAGAAATTGGCTCCAGCACGTCATTGTCGGTAACAAGTTTTGAAGAGGGAATAAAATCAAGAATTCTATTGTGGTCTGGACTAAAGTTAAAAACCTTATTAGACATCCAAGAGTCAAGGAATGAATTGTATTTATATATAAGAACTATGTGTATTTTTGTAACCGAGGTACCTAAACTGCATTCTTACTTCCCTATGGAAATATCTTTACTGATCCCTTTTCTCTTCTCTCTCCAATTCTGCTCTTCTCCCTGTTTTATTTGTGTATATGTAAATTTCTGTGGAGTGGGGTGAGGGTGTGTGTTGGTTTTCTATTGATGCTGAAACAAATTACCATTAACTTAGTGTCTTACTACAAATTTATTATCTTTCAGTTATGTAGGTCAGAAGTCTGACATAGGTCTCATGGCTAAAATCAAGGTGTTGGCAGGGCCATGTTCTTTTCTGGAAGCTCTAGGGGAGGATCCATTGCTTTTTCCAGTTTCTGGAGACTGTCTGCATTCCTTGGCTCATGGTCTTCCCCCTCCTTCTTCAAAGCCACAATTGCAAACTGAATCCTCCTCACATTGTATCACTCTGACCTCCTCTTCTGCCTCTGCATTCTACTTTTAAGGACCCTTGTGATTATATTGGGCCAATCCATATAATCTAGGATAATATCCCTATTCTAAAGTCAGATGACTAGCAATTTTAATTGTATCTGCAACCTAATTCTCCTAATCTGACTTATTCACCAATTCCAGGCAATAAGATATAGAAATGTTGGGGTGGCCATTAGTCTGCCTATTACAATGTGCATATATGTGTATACATACACACAGGGACTAATATACATATGTCTATGTTTGCTTATCTGTATATATGTGCAAATGTGAATCTCTTTCCTCATATATTTTTATAACACATAAATTTACACATTACTTTTACTACAATTTTGATTCAGGAAGAAATCTCTTCTATAAGAACAATTTATATATTTCCTTTTTTCAGTTCAAAAGACTAAAATTCATCTGTCACCTTTACTGTTAGGTAGTTAGGCATGAGTGACAGGAGCCAAGGCCCAGCTCTGTAACCACAGAAACTGCTCCTGAAAACCTTCTTTAAGGACCTCCCAGGAATACCTCCCTTTTAGGATTATAAATTAGCCCAAATCCTAGAGCACAAAGGCCATAAAGTTGCTGACTAAACCAGCTACAAATGCATGCGCAGAGAGTACTGCCCCTAACTTCAGCCTCATTATACTATCATTATAATATCATGACTATGCCTGGAAGTTCATGAATCTAATTACAACACTGAATTCTGGATACACACAAGCGCACTAGGCAAAGTTATTGTCTAGCATCAATCAGGTGTCAGTCAAGATGACCTCATATACGGAGCAACTAGGCCCTCCCATCACAGCTCAAATATAAACAGACCTTCCCATTTCTGCATTGTTACAGCTTTGCAGGCTGGAAATCCGCCCTTCCCTTTGGGGTGTACTACCTTATCTCTTCACTTTCTAAATTCCACAGGGCTGTAGCCTTCCTTAGCATGGCCTGTCTCCTTCTAAGATGTACTTTCAAAAATTCTTACTTTTTCACAATCTCGCTGACCTATGATTCTTTACTGCATAGGTGGAAAAGAACCTAGGAACAACACACAATGCCGTCATCCACTGTACGCCACCTCTTCCTTCCCCACACCACTGGGGCGATGCCAGATTTCACCTTACCCCCAGTGGTGACATTACCTTGTTTTACAAGAAGCTCAAAGTTAAATTTAAATATCAGATGTAATAACTTACTCATCTCAGATAGCCACTACATTTATTTAGCACCCTTTATTTCACTTCAAACCTGTATTCGAATGCCTGTTTATAATTATACTGTTTGTTTATTTCATACTGGAAACCACCTCAGATACATTTTTTGGAAATATAGTAAGTAAAAAAGTATAAACAATAACAGCTCTGAAGGAAATCCCAGGAAAGCAAAATGATAGCATTACATGTTTCTTAGCTCCATGTAGACCACA